>CM036558.1:71257658-71695158 GCA_020745775.1 Theristicus caerulescens | reverse complement strand
AACTGGTTTTCACATAGGCTGGATAAATCCAGAAATTTTGTCATTAATTTGGAAAAGCACCATGGGCAACATACAGATATGAGTCTACTAAGTTGCACTAGGCATCCAAAAATCACTTGAAAACTACATTTGGTACTTAGACCTATGGGAGTTAAACTGGCCACAGCCAGAGTTTGTGTACTTTCAGATAAACATACAGGTGAGCCAGCATCAGGACTTGATGCAATCACCCCATCATCCCCAGCCATGAAGAACACAAGGGTAGTTTACTTTGGGATACAAACACTTGACAAGTCTGCTGAAATTAAGTGGTCAAATGTCTCTTCGGCAAATAGCTCATAGCAATCTTATTTTAAGAGACTAGATCAATTCTTTGCTTGAATAAGACTTAAAATGGAACCTCTTGCAGCATTCAGCACAGTTTCCAAGTGTAGGCTTTGGTTTGGGCCCAATGATTATTCTGATGTCAAAATGTTCAGAAGAACTAAGAAGATGCTTTAGCGCTTTAGGAACTTGTTTTAGTGTTTTGCTTGAGACACCAAGGGGCCTAATTTCCAGTAACATGAAAGCATCAGTTTCCATCCACCATAACTTGAACAAAGGGTTCTCTACTGTTTGGAAAAAATCAGACCCCAAAGTCTCAAGGTTATCTCCTAAAGCCGGAGGCTGTGCACCAGTGTTAAACCATTGACTCCATTGGCTTTGATCAACTCACATTCATGTAAATATATGCAATGAATCAGAACCCCAGTTTCCATCAGTATACAATAATGCCAGCCAGAAAATGACTGTAGGGACATAGTGTTTCCTTGGTTGAATTTTCCCTGTTGTCTTGTGACACATCCTGTGACACACTCAGGAGGAAACCTTAGAGGACAGTAGGAGATGCTGCATCATGTTTGCTGAGTTCATCTCCCAGATGTAACAGCTTTACTGTCAGAGAAGGACTCTGAACTTCTCATAATGGGAGAGAGTCGTGACAGAGGGAAAGGCTTGCTTTGTGAACATATTTAAACCCACATGAATATATTGCTTTTCAGGAACTTAATGACTCATTCGATTTTTACCCTTGGGATATCCAGGGTCACAAAAACAGTGGTATTTTGACTTGCAAAGACGTCTTCATAAAAATGCTTTCTGTGCTACTGCATAAGAATTAGATTTCTCTGGCAAGAGCTGAAGAGTCAAGTTATCATGACTAGTTTACTACTTGGCATGCTACACTGAAAGGCACTTAATGGATAAGATTGGTAGCAAGTCAACAGTCTTCAGCGATGCCTTAACACCTAATTCAGTGGGCATCTCCTGCACAGAGTGTGAGCCCACATCCGTAGCTCTACATGACACATCTGAGTATAATATACACTTTCTCCTCAGCAGGACCTTCCCCATGAGCCAACTCCACTGAGACTGGCCCCTTGAATTTGTTGTTGCTGTTGTTGTTTGCCTAAGAATCCTTAAAAAAAAAGACACATGCTTTTGAGCCTTTTGTTTAAAATATGAGAGTGTTAAAATGTCCTAATAATCTGGAGGCCTGCCAGCTTGTAGGCAGGCACTAAGTGAGGTTTAATTTTTGCACAGAAATCAAATATTAGCAAGGGGAACATGAACACATACAAAAAGACTCCTCATCTGGCCAACATCTGGTTTGATGGGGCCATTATTTCAACAAGTACTTACAGGCAGTTCTCTGTTGTTGTTGCTTCCTCCCAGAGCAGCAACAAACTAGTAGTAGAGATTAAAATTTCCATATCATTCCCACACACACAGTCATGCTGTACAAGCTGCCTGGAACTCCTAATACTTCCCCTTCCCTTCCCTTCCCTTTTTTCTTTTTTTGTTTGTTTAAAAAACACTATTATATTTAAATAGATGGGAGGGAAAAGTGAGAATAGCAGTTAAAATTGTTACTTTCCAGTACATTCTTGTATTACAACTTATGACAGTGTTTATTACATGTGTTTAACAAACGAGCTAGAACGCAAACCTGAAAACACTTCCTCCAGGTGTAGGCCGGGAGGTGAAATCAGCCATCTTAAGACTCTTAGTTTCACAAATGCACACATATTTGGAAATTCAGGGTGTCCCGCTGCTCATGCTGAGCCTATTGATCTCCATTTGGAAAGGTGTGTCCTTTTTTTCTCCGCCAGAAGAGAGGTATTCTTCCTGGAATCATTTATGATGATGGGCAAATTTAAATGCATTTATTGCTATATGTTCAGATGTGGCTGTGCTTCTTTCCAGAACACCTCTTCTCTCTCTCAAGACAGTGGTAAGTGTGTGCCTTTCTAGGTAAAGTGGGAGCCATCACCAGTCCTGTGGCTAAACTGAACCTGTGATAGCCACATGTGCTTCGCTGGATGGTCTCTATCTACAAGGTCTTCCAGTGTTGCAAAACTCTCAACAGCTTCAAAGAACAACCATGCTTTCAAACTCAGTCACCTAAGGGGAAGCAACCAACCACCCTCCACACAAAGGAAAAACACAAAAGACAAGAATAACCTGGGTTATAGATTGTAAACTAGTGACAGAAAGAAGAGTAACGCTGGAGCACGCCTGCATGCAAAAACAGAAATGAGAGGTTTATCTCCAACACTGCCCTGATTAATCTGTTTTTCATGGTAATGCCATTTCTTCTGGGAAATTTCTTCTTCTTGTATCACCACCTACCTCTATGTTGCGTTTCCTCTCTGGCATGGCTGTGACCATTTCTGGGGTTGCCATAATGCATAAGTCAAAGTTATGGTTAGATTGCTCCAGAAGCAGTTACATGGGCATCCATTTACGACAATCAAGTCATTTGACACAACTTACGGACATGAAGGGTGATAAAGGTTGGTCTGTCTTGCCACGAAAACTCAGGACTCTAGTTTAGATTTGAACTGAAGCTCTCACCTTCTATCTCAAACTCTCATCTTACCCAGAGCAAACACCTCAGCTCACCACAGAGTGACGCAGACCGTGTCATGCTCCCTGCACATGGTGCAGCTTGGCCATCAGACCTCTGAGGCAGAGAGTCTCCTTGCCCCCGGGCTCAATTCTGCCAGCTGCCTGCAAATGGCTTTCTCCAAAACAGGCAGGATGATGGTTCCAACATTTCTTTGGATGGGGAGAAAGGAGACAAAATGAAACTGTGCTGCTATTCTTGTCCATTTGTTTGGGATGGCACATAGCATTCCTTCTGAAGGTGTTGCTAAATCTCGAGTTGGTAATAGTCTCAGGTTTGGGGAGAGCTAGTGCATGTCTGTATGGAGAGGCTTGCATGGGGCAGAAGGTGGGAAGAAGACAATGTGCTGCTGTCAAAGAACATGAGAAAATAGATGGCCTGTTCTTCCCACCCCAACCAGAGCAGACATGAAGTCAGCTGGGAACATAAAACCTAGGCAATACGTGCCAGGTCACTTCGGCAGCAGAAAGGAGATAGTGCAGAAGCAGGGCTGAAGCTTAGAAATGAGCTTAGTGGCTGCCTCTACAGGCCTGGGTAAGGCTCTTTGCTGCAGGGAAGTCTTCTTTCAGGCTTTCCTTGCGTAAATAAACCGCTAACACAAGAGGCCCGGAACACGCCTGGGGATCGGCTTTTCTTCAACTGCCTTCATGCAACTTGCTACCCTTCACTCTCTCTATGTGCTTTCAGCAGGCTGCCTCGCTGCTTACAGCAACTTTGGCAGCTCCATCAGCTGCCGGTTCTGTTTTCTGTATGTCCCAGGTGATAATTAGTTGGTTATTTCTTGTCTCTGATTGACATAGCTCCTATTCCAGGGCAACACAGAACTTGTTTTCGTCACTTTGCGACTTTCTCAAGATGCCATTAGTGGGCAACGTGACATGATGTGAGGTTAATCACACAACAATGCCATAAACACAAGGGCAGGGCCAGATTCACGGCTCCATCATTGCAGTTTCACTCTATAGGAACTCTGTTGAAATGAATCTTGTCACACGTAAGACCAGAGTTGCACATTCAGCCCACAGTGTGGTCATGAGACACCGCAATGGAAGAGCACTCATTTCTATTACTAGAGAGCACTTGTGCCATATGATTGTATTTATGTTCTGTGAACAAGTAAATATAAGGTAGAAATACATGCACAAAGAGGAACAGAGTTGGGGTTTCTATGGAAACCTAGAATTCCTGACTTGTATAGTTAAAATTAACCATATCCCTTGTTAATGGAGTTGCGGGGACAAAGAAATGTTGATTTTTTTTTTTTACTTTATTATGTGTGAACACTTTCGGTTACCTTTCTCTTTTCTCTTCATCTCTCTCACATGTACATGTTCATGCACAGTTTTTTACATTATATATATTCTATATACAATGTGTGCTGTGTAGCTTTCCTAACTCCCAATAACATAAAGAAGAGTTACTCATGTAAATCTCCCATTCATTATTGGGACAATAAACCTCAGAGAGTGTGAAAGCACTGCATTAAACTCATTTTTCTCAGGACCAATACAAATACACGACACTAACATCCAGATTAAATGGCACGCATAAACCTAAGGACCCACTATTGCTGGATATCATGCATCATGCACTTATCTTTCTGTCAGATGCAACACTGAGGGAGAACGTTCTTAACAAAATACATCTGTATTTCCCAGAACAATAGCTCTTTCTAGGAAGATGGAAGCAGCACCAGTACTTAAAAGCTTTCCACATTAAAACACCCAATGACTGCCTGTAGCTTACAACCTTTGGCTCCGATTGTGCCATATATCCCATGCTAAGTAGAAGCGGGGCTGATCAGAGCTTGGATAGAGGACCTCTGAGGAAAGCTTCAATATGGCAGAACATGGTATTAGTGGCTCACTGTGCGGTGCATATCCCTAACACTTAATATTGAACCAGTACTCCAGCTGTGATCCCCTGGTGCTGCTGGAGGTGCTAGTTTTTAAAAGAAAAATAAAATCACAGCTCCAACCCTTTCTGAGGAGAAATGGTAATATATTGCTTCCATTTTTGCACAGAGTTTGGCCTCAATAGCATTGCTATGTATATCACAGAATCAGTGCACGCAAAGTCCATTAGTAGCTGCAAAGCAGTGGCAAATAAGGAGTAAACTTAGGGACACCATTGTTTCCACCCACAAATGACCAACAGATAAAAAAATTAAAGTTAAGAAATGGGAGGGTTTTGGTGCAATGGAGTCGGGAAGGAGAAAATTCTTCCTGATAAAATTACACACATGGTCCTATTATCATAATAAGGCAGGATGATAGCCTTATTCCAACCCCAAATGGTTTATTTCAGCAGTGGGCATAAAGTGAGCCCTTGCTGTACCATCTGCCAAGTACCTTTGGTATCTGATCGCATGGAAGGATCATTACAAATATAAGTTGCTGTTTACATTAATAAAAACACAGGTTCAAAAATTAGGTTGAAAAAGCAACAACACTGTAAACATGCCTTTAAAATGAAAGCCATTTCCTCTTGCAGTGAAATGCATGGTTTATTTTCATCTGTTAGGATGTGACTACACCGAATCCGGTTTCTGCTTCCTCGCTGTGCCACTCTCTAATGGAGTTTGCACTCACAGATATGAAGTGTGCATTGTACATGGGACTGTCGCTGCTCTTTCACCTGGACAGAAATAAAAATAAAACTCTCCTGTTAACTGTATTTCAACCCCTATACCATTACTTCCAGCATTCTTATATTGAGGGTTGGGTAAAATTGAAGCCTATAATAAGAGTACACGATTCCTTTTTTAAAGGCTGACCTGCAGTTCTGGTTTACAAACCAAATGACGGTAGTCAGGCATATTAATGCTTTAACCTTTTTATTACATTACATACATGAAAACAATTAAGGCTGGGATTCTTTCCAATGTATTATCATTTTCTGTTCCCTCTGGCCTTTTTCCATCCATTTCAAAGAATGTACATAGCATCAACTGAACATTCTCTCATGTTTTATTTTTTTGTTTCTTTTCTTCTTAACAACTGTCATGCTTTCAAGATCAGCCAACTATAGAGTATCATGCAACAGCAGCAGCCAACAGCGGCGGCAGCAAAAACAATAACAAAAAGTTTGGGGGTTTAAAACGCCTCATAAAATTAAATCTGAGATTTAAATTCTCCCTCATATTTTATTGTCTTTTCTTTTCTTTTTCCTGTGGTAAATGGTAATTAGAGTCAATAATCTTTTGCTGAGAGAGCACCTTGTCCTCACAGTGTTTATATCATCATCATCAAAGATCTGCCTTAAGGCCCTGGCGTGTTAATAATTTAAGGTGTGCACAGCCTAGTTATAGCAGGAAGCCTAGTTATTGAGTTTGTAAACCAGCTGATGATTTATGGGAACACCTTGCATGAGTCATGCTCATTAAATAAAATACTTCAGTTTAATAAGGAACATGGGGTAAACAGTTCTTCCCGTTACAGGGTGACTGTGCAATTGGAAATTGCTGAGTTTTGTCACCAGCTTCGCCATTGCTATTTTGTCTTAACTGTAATGTCAGGGTCAGCTTGTCTGTATGCGTGTGCACGCACGTGCATGTGCACGCACATTTCCCCTTGAAGTACAGATAGAAAGTCTTTTACCAATGCTCTTTTTTTCTCCCACCCTCTCTGTCTCTCTCTCTCTCCATACAGCTGTTTCATAAGTTACCCTCTGATAATGAAAATGTTAAATCTCTCTTTAAAAGGCTACTAATTAAGAAAACAGAAATGTTCATGGAAATAAAATTACAAGGGAAAAAAAAAATCAATATATGGTTGTTAAATGTAGCTTGCATTTGAGAGCCATAACCATATTTTACTTTTAAACACTAGAGTTAACTCTGACTCATTAGAAATTCCTTGGGAAATTGAGGCAGTAAAAGCCCTACACATTGGCCTCTTCTGTTTTACCAGAAGCAAGCATGCTTTGCCCACCACTTTAGAAATCCACTGTATCTCCAAGAAATTTCAGTGGGATAAGGTACAGTGTCAGCCTCTACCCTTGGATGGCAAACATGCAGACAATAACATCCTCTGTGTCATCTGCTTCTTACTGTCTGCATTTTTCAGCTTTTTGGAAACCAGGGCACAGTTCCTTAAGGGCACTGAAATCCCTCCGCTCCCATCGAAGCTGGTGGCACTTGAGCACTGGAAGTGGAAGGAGCTGGTGCAGCCGTGGCTGGAGGCTTCACTAGGCTGGAGGCTGCTCCAGCGCAAAATTACAGTTATCTTCACTGGGGGGAAGGTGGAACTCGTGGAGTTACAATATTTCTATGGAATAAGAGGAGAAACTAATTGAGTAATAACATAAAAACAGTATATGTCCTTTTCTTGATGGATTTCATTCTTATCATCCCAAACCAAAGGCAACTCAACTGGGTTCAGTTAAACTGATAAACAAACAATAAGAAATTAGTTTTCAAAAGAATAGCCAACTTTTCCCAGCATCTGAGCAGTAGCAAACATGCCATTACCCCTGCAATATTGATTTTTCTGTTCTTTATGTTCCTTTTAGATGTACTTTTCTGTATTCTTTTCACACAGGTGACACAGCTGTAAGTTTAATTTTCTGACTAATAACTGAACATCCTCAAATATAGGCAACCTGCCAGGCATCATTAACAAATTTGTTAGAGAATATTGGGTCAGACCCACTTGTAGTGTAAATTTTGGGTTTAACAGCACCACACAAGCAAGTGATCTGACTGCCAATTTGTAAACAATCATTTGAGTCCACCCTTTTTTCCAGGGAAAATAAAGCATGACGTAACAGAGTATACATACCACTCGGGCCATCTCTTTGAGGTATCTAAATGCTTTCCATTGCTCTAATATTTGCATTTTGCAATCTTTTGTTTGCTTGACACTCATGCCAGCGTAGGGGAGTACCGTGATCTCATTTTGCAGAGGGAGAAGGTGGCATGGAGAACTGCTGGTGAGACCCACAAACGAAATTAGGCACCAAGGGGAGGGTTTCAGGACTTTCCACTGACTGACGCAAGGCAGATGCGGAGGCAGAGCCCCTCAGAGATGACACTGGCACTGCCAGTGGAATTGCGCAAATGATCAGACCAGCCGGCAGAAAGACTCAGCAGCCACCACACTGCAAGGGATGCAGCCCCATGGCCCTGCTCCGAGGTGTCGACCCAGTCCTTTAAAGGACAGGAGCAGCAAGGGTTAGGGGAGAGCACAGCAGGCAAAGGCTCACTCCAGAGTCACCTCTTTTCCTATACTCTGCCCCTAAACAGCCACTACTGGTCATCCTTAATAACAGCACACCGAGCTGGTCAGACCTTCAGGGATTTGAGCTGTTCCTCCAGGTGCACGCATTGGACAGGCACCCAGAAGCTGACTTCTTGGTGCATAAGGGCCTTAACCACCAAAACCAAAGCACAGCAGGCTCACATAGGATTACTCAGCCCCCGCTGCAGAGGCTGCTGGTTGCACAGTTGCAGCAGCCTGAAGTGGGTTGCACAGCCCCTCGGCCAAGTCCAGGGGCTGCTTTGAAGCCCCATGCTCCTGCAGGGCTCTACCTTGCATGCACCAAGGTGTCCGACCTGCATCAGCTGTACTAAATGCATCCTTGGGTGCTTTCAGATTTCAATTGTCTCCAAGTCAGGTGGTAGCTCAGTGAGGTGTTTGAGAATGTAAATTTTGGAAGTAGTAGGAGTTAGGCATGTCCTCCTCACCAAAAATGTCAAAGTCACTGACTCAGAGGCACACGAGGAGCCTGGGGCAGAGCAGAGAGAAAAAATCAGCTTCTTCAAGGCCCAGAATAAGTGCCCTAATTCATAAACTTGTCTTCTAAAGGGGAGAAATCTTTACAATCTCTCAACCACGACACACCTTACTCCTGGAGGCTACAGCAAAGGTGATGTGGGAAGGAAAGACACTGGACTGGGGGAGGAGTATCCTTTTTACAATTCAGTCATTGTACATGACTGCTTTGGACTTTTTTCTTTTTTGCTTTTCAACTTTATACAGTATGGGTTGTGGTTGCCTCTTCATAACCACCCAGAAGGCAGAAAACAAAATATGTTTCCTTCTTATCTTTATACTGTCCTTAGTGGATGCATGACTTGCATCAGCTTCACCTCTACTGGAGTGACCACCTCCTTCCCCAGCGAGCTCCCAGAGATTGTATTCAATTGCCCTCTGCACTGTGAGGGTGCTGGCAAAACACATTCCTGATGCTACCTGTGAGTGCTATAGAAACTACCACCAAATTCAGAAAAGCAGTTTTGTGGAGTTATTTCTATTAGCGCACTGGTCCAAGGCCATAACAGGGCAAGGGAGTTCACTCAGACAAGGGACTGGGAAATGCTCCCAAACCTGGTAATACAGACCCAGACAGGAGTATGATGCTCTTGACTCCATCTTCTTCTTCCCATCTTGATTTCAGAGTATATACAAATAGTTTAGATCCTATTGAAGTCAATGAGATCTTAAGCTCAAGCTTAACCTTAGGGTGAGCTAAACTGAGGCCATCTCTAACTTCCAGCACACTGCTCCCTACCACTCTTCACTTTATCCTCCCTAATGCTGAGGCTCAACACAAAACCTTAGCCATTAATATTTTGAACACCAGCAGATATTAAAATTTTCCATTGCAAACGTCAGGGCTCCTCTTCCCTCTTTTTGGCTGGAGTCAATGGCAAGAAGTTTTATTGACCTGATTACCAACATCAGCCAGAAAGAACAGTAATCTGAACTGTCTCCATCACGTAACATTAGTCCCGGCTGCTGTGGGTTCCTGACCCCTGTCATGTAATAAAACGTAATCTCCAACCCTGCCCCATACCAGGAGACTGGTCTCTCTCCAGAGTGAAACTGCCTTGTGCCCAGAATAAACTAATTGTCGGCAAAAGAGGACCACATTATACCATTTGCATCCTTCTACCTGGAACTGGTAAAGAACAGCAGAGGAGCCCATGCCCAAGCTGCACTAAAGAGGAGTACTTCCACTACTGGAGGCCAGCAAATGCCTTTAGCCAATCTGATTTGCAACAGGAAAAACATACCATTGCTTCTTCCCTTAATGGTAGGTATGGTATGCGGGCAAGTGCCGTCCTTTGGAGATGGCAAACTGGTAATTATGATTATTTGCACTGGAGTAATACCTAGAGACTAGATCCCTACTGTTCTAATCTAGACAGCAAATGATCTATACAGCCAACATAAAGGATTTTCAGCCCAAGTATAGAAACACCATGTTTCAGGTCTTGGAGTTTTCAGATGAGCTGACACAGTTTTGGGTGATCCTTTGAATTGAGGTCAAAAATAGTCACAAGACGTAGAAAAAGGAACGAGCATGAGTATGGAACTGAAAACATAAGAAGAGGAAAAGCTAAATTAGGCCGTTAACTTATAAAGCAGGTATTGAGTGGAAAAGGAATTTGGCAGAATCTGAGCAAATTGTAGATTATATAATGGAAAGATACCAAAACAAGGCAGTCTCCTGTACATTCACAAGTAAGTTAACATACCTAAGCAAATTCATCCTCTAATTGGCTTCAGTTAAGTGCTCTATTCAGAGCGTCTTTGGGATAATTCAGAGTGTCACTAGGATGCCTGGCAAGTGAAAAGCTTCTCGGAATTAAGCAAAAGAGTCAAAGAAACATCCCCAATGAAACATCTGGAGAGTAACAAAGAATGTGATACAACTGTCACCTGGTTTTGAAGGCTGTTTGTCAGCAAGGCACAATAGGACTGCAGTCCAATTGAAAATCGAGGGGGAAAAAAAAAAGAAAAAAAAAAAAAGAACCTGCTGATGAAACTCTTAGATTCATGAATATGGGCAGAAATAAACCATGGTAACAATGAGTAAGTCCATAAAACACTGGAAATCATATTAAGGACACCATTTATCATATTCTGCCCAAACTGCACAAATCTGTCCAGAAAATTGCAAAATGAGCTCATGCTCAATATAAAGGGAGGAAGGAATTTCAAAAGACTAATATGAAGCAAATGTTAGCCCTGCATTTCCTCATGTCCTATCTGAACCAAAGTCAACTTGCATCTATGCTGGGGCAAACTCAGAACTTGACCCAACCTGACTGGATTTTGAAAGCATGGCTCCAGATGAGCAGCCAGCAGACAGGGTCTAGGTACCTCCAGATAAAAATCTTTCCTTGGCTAACAGAAGATAAAGGCACCAAATAGCATGTCATCCTAAAACAGTCAGAAATCTTAGTCATAGCCTTCAGTGTTCAGCCGAGGCATAAAAACAGAGCTGGAGATGTTCCTTTGTAGATAGCAGTGCGCCCACCAGAGATAAGATACCTGAGTGAGTGATTCTGTAATAAATAGTGGGAGCAACATACAACAGAATCAGCAAAACAACAAGATATTCCTGAAAAATTTTGGTACATCACTGATGGATACCTATGGTAGTTAAACCAGAAAGGTCACCGAGTAAGCTGTCTCTTATTTGCTGTCTTCTTCTGGCTCAGTTTTGGGTGTTTTGATAAGGTGTTGCAAAGCACATAGCAATGGATTAACAAATTATAAATCCTAGTTTGCTCCACATGCATTTCCAGTTAAGTTAGAAATAACTAGCATAGATTATTAGTTCATCTGACCAATTCTCTTTAATTTATCACTCAGGAACACCATGCCAAGCCTACGCTATGCAAAGTCAAACAGCCTGGCAGATGGCAAATGATAAAGAACTTGATAACGAAAAGTCTTGGTTGATTAAAAGGTTGATATTTGTCATCGTTAGAATATCATAACACACCTCACAACACTTTATTAGGCTCACCAGTTTGGGGCAAGTAGGCAGAAGGCAAACCACAATCCTGCCAACTTCTTGAGCAAATACAATTAATCCTGAGGTATAGTTAGAGAAGAAGGTTATGCCAGGACAAGAGCAACATCCAAAGTTGCCAAATAGCTACTATCTAAATAGGAGAGATTTCAGCGAGTAAGTATTTGGGAACCTGACATACTTATGACTGCTGTGGCTGTGCCAAAGTCAAATATGAGAAGCCTGCATTACAGGAAGGCCTGCAGGAGGACCTGGAGCTGCCGGCTGTATCTTGAGGACATCCAAAAGCAGTTGGCATGGCTCCTGTGCTGGCAGAAGCGACACGTGCCCACCCTGCTACTGATGACAAGAAACAAAATGCGAAGGCGACACAGATGCCAGGTGCTGCTAACAGATGCTGGAGATGGGGAACGGAACACATGACGGGAAAGTTCCGGAGGTGCTCAGGATGTGGTCACTAACCCAAGCCCTGTGAAGCTGAACAGCTTCTCGGCATCGAGGGGTTTCTGGTCTTCTCCCCCACCCCCTCCCCACATGCACAATATGTGCCTTCATTTGAGCACATGTTTTGGGGGCAGTGGGAAGAGGTTGCTGGTATTTCGTCATGTTTGCTTTCAATTTTTTTTCCTCTTTTCAGGGGTATGGTTTAACAGCAGTGAATAGACACCAATCCCTGCCTTGTGGCAAGGACAGAGTCATCCTCTGCCTGGCTCACTGCAGGAGCTCAGGGCACAAGCTTAGCAGAGCTCCTCTCTGTCAAAGACATAAAGAGTGGCGTCCTCCAAAGGCTGGTAAAAGGCATCAGCCCAGGTGGCAGAAGTGGCACTGTGGTGGTTCAAGGCCTGAAAAAGAACTTACATCATTCCCAGACAAAAGGGACAGCAACAGTGATAAGCTATTGCTACCGGGAGGAAAAACAGCCAGAGAATTTAGCTCTCCATTATTCTTATTTTAAAGGACTCCCTTATAATATGACATATGATATAACAAAAAGCAAAACATAAGTTTTTAGGAAAAGGACCCTGAGAAGGAAAGATTATGGCAGCCTATTGGATCTGGCCCAGTGTTGGGCAAGCACATCCCAGGCACAGATCGGTGACAGTGCTCTTACTATTGGCCATGTCATGGACATGAGACGCACAGGCTGAAGCGAGCTCTGCACAGCTACACCCACAAAAATATCGAGTGCACCATGCACCACTTTGAATGGTCTGCCCAGAGACTTCTGAAGGATTGAGTTCCTCAGGGAAGGAAGAGCAGACAGGGACATGGTTAACCCAGAGTCCTGCAGGAAGAGTGGCCGCAGAGCATCGCCAGAACATTGCAGACCATCGCTTTTTGAGGTATCCAGCTGGGGAAGCACACCAGAAACCTGACACATCATGCAGAGTGACCTGCATGGGAGTTGCCCATGCTGCAATCAGAATACAGTGTACGAAGAGAAATGAAAATACAGTGTCATGTGCTTCACAGAGGCCTTGCAAACCCAGTAGGTGCAGGGCACACGGTTGGGAGGTTGATGCCTTTGCTGCCATGCTTTAGCAGTGAGGGGCACTCCAGCTCGCTAGACTGAAAACTAACACGCAGTACTTGCACTGAGGTCAGACTCCTAGTTGCAATGCAGATATACTCTGACTCAGACTGGGGAAATAATTGACTTGGGAACAATAATGAGAAAATCAATTGCTAAGTCAGATATCATCGACTGCAATGAAAATTTTGTGCATGGAGGATTTGCAGGATAAAGACCCAGGTTTTCTTTTAGGCCAGATGAGTTGGTGGAGATGCAAGAAAAGATAATGTGGTTAATATTGCTGTCCTTGCTCCCCTACACTTCCAGCTGGAATTCAAAAGGAGTATGGCCTGACAGCTTCCCAGGGTGATTCTTCAGCCCAAGTTTTAGGCCGCGATTCTGTAAATGTTCGAAAATGTGCATGATTAAGACCTTGTGGGACTGGAATATTACACTAATGGTATGGGCCACTGCACAGTTTCATCAAATTTAACATTAGAGCTAGTGTATCGGCAAAAAATACAGCTCAGTGTCACCCTGCGTAATCTCTGCGTGTATGCGGGACACTTCACCACATAAGACCCACAGTTCTTGTGCTATTATTTGCAGCAGTTTGCAGCTGTACTCAAAGCCTTTAATCAGTGCTCCATTAATTCAGGCAGGGTCCAAAGTGTAAAAAAAGCCACCCTTTCCCCAAAATGAATACTATCTGAGAACACCTAATACCATCACGAGCCATTCACTCTGTTTTGCATGATGTTATCTTCATCTTCTGTCAACAGTATCTACTGAAAGATCGATAGTAATCTTAAAGAAATGTTTATTGTCTTGCCTCTCACACCTGCCCCACCATACCTTTGCTCTTTGTCTCACAGGCAGTAAAAGCGCAGCGAACTACAGCAGAGACATGCCTTCATCTTACAGTGTCGTATTTTTTGTTGCAGGATTACAGTGCTAATTAAAGACCATGTCTACATCACCACCACTATTTCTCGACTTGGAAGAGCGGAGTATTTCTCCTCCAGGAGCCCTCTCTAGAAATACATCCATAGGTACTTGTGCATGCTTGACAGAGACGTAGCACAAAAAAAGCCAGGCATGGTTTTAGCCTGGATATATTTGCGAGTGTGAAGAACAAGAATTAAAATCTTCCCCCTGAAAGGAAACGGCCAGGGAAAAAAAAATCAGGTGCGAAGGTGGCAAACAGGAGGGGGGGTTGGTGCGTGGGTACCCGGACCATTTATAAACTGCAGCAATAAACCCGGCGGGAGGCTCCCTCCCTTCCTGGCACTTCTCTCTTCACAGAGCGTTAAGATGCTCCCGCCAACGCTCCCGTTTTGCGGGTCGCCCCCTGCGCGCAGCCTGCGCGGCGCGGAGGGATTCCCGCGCCGGCGGCCGGGCCCTGCCGAGCGCAGCAGGCCCCAGGCGGCTCCCGGCCCGGCGGCGGCGGGGGTGTCGGGAGCATGTCGCGACCGAGACCGGCCCCCCCCGCCCCGAGGTCGGGGGGCGGCGCTGGCGGCCCCCGCCGGTGGCAGCGGAGAACAAAGCGGGGCCGGGTGGGGGGGCGGGCAGCGGCCCCCCAGCCCCCGGGGTCATCACCCGGCCAGGAGCGAACCCCTGCCGCGGTCGGGAGGGCGGTTTGCACCTCCCTTGGTGGCGGGGTGGGGTGCGGGGGCTGCGATTTAATCCGCTGTCGCGATAGTCACGGCAGCCTGCTCATCCACCGACAGGCAGGAAAGGATCTACGTGTTTTCGCACGGCGAAGGCAAGCGCGGCGGAAGGGGATGAGCGGGCAGATCGCCCCAAATTAAACACACCGGTTCCCCTCCTGTCACTAAAAAGCCCGTATTCAGGCGAGGCGTGCCGCTTCCCCGAAATCGGAGGCAAATTCTAGGACTGACGTCATCTCATCGCCGATATATTTTTTTAATTAGGTGGCAGCTAAATGAAGAGTGATGTAGAACGTTGTGAATATAATTATCCATTGTGCTGCAGAGAGCCGCCTATAGATCTTTTTTTTTTCCCCCCTCCCTCTCTGAAAACTACGGAGAACCTGGGGAATTCAAATAATCTTCCGATCCCCGTGCGTGGATGGAGCCTGTCAGACCCTGTGCGAGGGCTACTGACAAACACAAAGGAGCAACGATAACTGCACACCACTTACAGCACTGCTAGACTTATTCATTCATCGTAACATAATAATTTTAGATGGTCGTTGAAGAGAAGCATATGTTTCGGGCAGACATCAAAAGAACAACCAGGCATTTAGATAAGACAACTAAAACTCAGTTTTAAAGTTTCAGATCTAATCCTGGGTAAAGACCGAACAAAGAGTCAGAGAGCAGAAATTATGTTATTTAAACTGACACCACCTAAATCGGATCCTTTCTTCTGCGATCTCACGTAAACACAGTGTGTTCATCGCATCCAGCCAGCTTCATTACTATTTATATTACCGTACACTGGCTGTGTGCAGTCAATTCATAATTGTCCAGTTTTTCTAATTAATCACAAAAGATTTTTGTTTTGCCTACAGCTAGTTCTGGGGTGACTCACAATGGCAAGCCAAAGCTCATACATCAAACACAGACCCTCTTTACTCCAGCCTTCTGCTGGAGGAGGCTGCTAGGCTCCCCTCGCCACAGCGCTGCTCAGGGGGCATGCGCGGCCCCGGGCGAGAGAGGAGCCCTGCGCTCTGTCCTCTACCGTGTGACTTGTTATTTTTATCTGATGCTTGCATTCTCAGCCCAAACCCGACCCAGAGATTTTTTGGCAAGATTTCTTAATTCAGAGCCTTTGATTTCCCTCTCTCTCTCGCTCTCTCATATGGATGCGCATGCTCCCCTCTCCTGCTCTAGCAAGCTGTTCGAGATCTGTGTAGCTTCAAAAGAAGCGAGCTGGATCAAATATTGCGTAAAGTTCTGCGCTATCAATATTTTCTTAATGAGCTCAACGTAACCAGTGGATGCTAGCAGAGAGGCTGAGCCAGCTGCTGGATCTCTCCAGCTCCGATAGCGACAAGGCTGGTTGGTGACATTTGCAGGAGGCCAGGTCGCTCGTGCCTCCTCCGCCCACACCACGAAGAGCAGCTACTCAGATGAGTAAATCTTTTTGGCTGCAAAGCAGCTACTTGTGGAAGTCGCAGCTTGCCAACCTGAGCCAGAGGACAGTGATTTGACCTCTATTTCTTGTGCTGCCAGAGGTTTAGGCACGCAGAAGCTGTGCCATGAACAAAGAAATGGGGCAATTTGGCTGATAACAGCATGACAGTATGTTCTTTCTCCACACACATTAAAAAAAAATGCAATTCTTACTTAAAAAAATCTATCACTGTTTTTTTCTTTTTTATCATTGATGAAGTTTGTAATACCGAAAGTCAGCCCAGTTAAGATCAGCTGGATCCACGTGAAGAGCAGAAAGCAATAGATCCACACTGCTCTAAAGTGCACTCCAACTTAAGGCTACAAATGTTGTTAATTATGTGGAAGCTTTCTGGTAAGATGCATCTATCGATGCAATCTTCCTTGATCACATTCTGCCCACTGCTGGGTTTGCAAGGAGTCAGCACAGTGGCGGGAGAGGAGCATTTTATTAATAAACCCTGCGCAGAACCCTGCGCTCAGCCTGGGCGTTTTGGAGCGAAAATGGCTGTGAAGCCAAAGCTGGTTTCTGTGTGAGGAAGCAGGGGCAAGCAAATAGCTACCGAGAGCAAAATAGATGATAGGTTTTTAACAGCATGGAAGAAAAAAATGTGGTTTTGTTTCTGATGGCATAGAGGAAAGGGTATCTCTGATTTATTACAGGAGATTTCCAGTGGAGCTGTTTGGGGGAAAAACATTATGTTTAGAAAGGCTGAAAAAATATGAATTAGCAAGAATTAATATTGTCATAAACTTTTGTCATGCAGATTATTTAGCTGGCAGCAGACCCCATTTTCTGCAGACTAAGGAGTTCAAAAAAACTGTGGGGGGCAGGGAGAGAAGGCTCCTTTTCTCAGGCCACCTGGGGGATAAATTGTAACATAAGATTTCTGATTGTACAGCCATACCTCCCAGTGTGGCCCAGTTGAAGACATCCTGGTTTCCTTGCTCAGGAACTTAGAGCACCCCCAGTAATCTGCTGTCATTTTTAAAGTCAGCCAGGAGAAAAGTTCTCCACAGAAACTCCTGCAGGACCAGAGTAAGGTTTACACCTCTGCAGATAAGGTAATCTGTCAAAGAGCAGATTCAAAGGATAACCCATGAGAAATATTTCGAGGGATCAAGCCAAACTGTTTTATTCCCAGTGCCAAACCCTGGTTTTCTGCCACAGTGTCTGCTGCTTCGTGTGAACATGCACAGGGACTGCACGTGGCAGGAGCACGTCCATCAGCCCATCATAGCGGCCTCTCAGATATGCTGCTCTGATGCCAGGGACGGCCTTTCAGGACCCACCACAAGCCCTGACAGTACGCTTTGCTTTCCCCTTTCCCACCCCCCATCCCATGAGTTAACGATAGCAAAGTCTCCCCTCCTTGTTGTCAACCCCTTGCTAGGACCCACCTTTGCCGTGGCATGTCGGCCACGATCACAGGTGACACCAGCAGCCCCACCTGCAGCTGCTGAAACCCTGGTAATAGCAAGGCTATAGATCCTGTGCTCCCTCCTGGCTCTTTTTAGTTGCAGGGAGCCAGATCCAAAGCTCTTCGAGCCCAGGGGAATATTTTTCAGTCGGCTTCAGCAAGCAGGCGAGGCTCCCATGGTCTATTACCACCTCGCTGTAAAGACCGTAATTTTGCTGGGACAAACTGCTTATTACCCAGTTGCCAGCTTAATAATAACCATGGGCTGTGATTCCTCCTAAGGAACTGAGGACCTGAATTAAGTATTATTAATATCAACAATATTGCGCTAACACAGGAAAAATAGCGGTATTAATAATAATGTTATCTTAATGGCAGTGTAAATATAAGGTAAGTAGTGTACCTGGCTTCTGAGGACTGTGAAGCCAAATGATGATTTCCTCTCAGGGCAGTGATAAACAATTCATCCTGAGTTTACAGTTTTAGTAATAATTGGCTTGAAGGGAAAAAAAATACATAAAGCGCAGTTGCAGGTTAACTACATTATAATTACAGGGTGTAATTTCAGCCCCTGCTCCTGGAGTGGAAGGCACAGTTTTTATCTGATCAGCCTCCGTGTGTAATTCCCTACTAGGTTTGGGGCTAAGCATTGCTGTGCTGGTTTGAAAAATGACTAAGCGGATATACAGAGACTGCAGCCCGCCCCGGGTCACGGCGAGCTGGCAACAGGCTCGGGAGCAGATCCTCCAGCCATGGGCACATGGGTGCTGGAGCAAAAAGTGGTGGCAGTGGCTGCAGGGCCACCAGCACGGATGGGTCCCAACACCACCTAGGCAGGGTTTTGGGGCTGAGCCTGGTGGTGTTGCCCAGGGTCGCTCCGGGAGTGACCAGGCTTTGCGGGTATGGTGGCCCCGACCGGCAGCAATAACAGCTCCTGTCACCCTGCCGGAGCCAGGACAGGGTGTCTCCAGAGAGCTTAGGAAATCCTGATGCCTGGTCACCTTCCTAAAACACTCTGCCTAATTCCTCCCGAAACCAGCACATAATTGGTCATGCCACATGATTGAAAAAGGGACCTCCAAAAAGGCTTGCTGATGAGTAGCTGCAACAGGCAAAATTGAAAGCTGAGAGCAGTGTGAGGGACCGGTCGTGACTTGAGTGTTATCTTCTGGGGAAAGGGTAGAAACCCACCTTCTGTTGTTGTTGCTTCTTGAATTTTCACACAGGCACTCTTCTATTTTCACTGGAAAGCTTATTGTGAAACCAAGCTCCAGAAAGGGGAGGAGGGATGGATACTATTTGTGTTTTTCAGCTCACAAGCCCCTCCCCGACAGAAATCTGTTCAGCTTCCACAAGGGTCAGCCTAAAGCGGGAGGAAAAGTAAGCTCTTTTGCCTTTTCTTTTTTCAACTGTGTCAGCTCATACATTTTAGTTAGGACAAGTCAGGCATCTTTTAACATGTTATCAGGTGCAGGGACACCCAGAAGCATCGGGATGGCTTTTCCTACTGTGCTCTCTACAAAGTCTCAGCTAGCTTAGCCAGCCTCTCATGGCCTGCTGTATGCGACAGTAGATACCGAGCCCAGGCAACTGAAATATCTGATCATCCTCCAATTTCATGAGCTTGTCCCAGAAGTTAACTCAAGGTATTGAGCAAGAAAGCCAAACATTTTCTCATTACACAACTAATGGTTCTGTATCTCCTTGGGGAAAACAGAAATGTTACAAAGGTGTGCGTTACCACTCCCCCCCGTCAAACCCGAAACCTCTGTGTCAAGCAAGGTCCCTCTGTCCCTCACCACTGGTGCCTCACACAGACTGCAAGGCAGGTTGGAATAACTCATCTTTGCTTTCCAGGCGGCTGAAAGGCGCAAGCCACTCCCTAATGAGCAGAAATGTGGGTCCCATGTTGCTTGCTGTGGAGTACTAGAAACACGAGAAAGGTTGAGGGGAAAAGAGGAGCTCAAAATGGCAGAGGCGTCTGTTGGCCCTGTGGGGCAGGGTTATCATTATTAAAGCAAAAGCAACATCTCTATCCTTAAATGAATTGCACTGCAGATGGAAAGCTTACTTGGGAACCACTGTAACTGCTTCCCACTGGCATCGTATCAGCTGCAGCGTTAAACTGTTCCCTCCCAGCCTCCGCAACTTGGCTCAGTGCCCTCCTTCAGGATGCTCTGGTCCCTTCTTGCTTGGTCAAGGCAGGTCCAGACCCGGAGGAACTATTCTGGCAGTGTCAAAATGTCCTGACTGCTGGATGCTTTGAGATTGCTGTATTGGGTTTGCGTGGCAAGGTTTTGGGGGGGGGGCGGGGCTGCAGAGGTGGCTTCTGTGAGAAGCTGCTAGAAGCTTCCCCTATGTCTGATAGAGCCAATGCCAGGCAGCTCCAAGATGGACCCACCGCTGGCTGAGGCTGAGCCCATCAGCAACAGTGGTAGCGCCTCTGGGATAACATATTTGAGAAGGGTGGGGGGGAACTTGTGCAACAGCAGTTGCAGCTGGAGAGAGGAGTAAGAATACGTGAGAAACAGTCCTGCAGACACGAAGGTCAGTGAAGGAGGAGGGGGAGGAGGTGCTCCAGGTGCCAGAGCAGAGATTCCCCTGCAGCCTGTGGAGGACCCCACGTCGGAGCAGGTGGATGCCTGAAGGAGGCTGTGACCCCATGGGAAGTCCATACCGGAGCAGGCTCCTGGCAGGATCTGTGGACCCATGGAGAGAGGAGCCCACACTGGAGCAGGTTTGCTGGCAGGGCTTGTGACCCTGCGGGGGACCCACGATGGAGCAGTCTGTTCCTGAAGAACTGCACCCCGTGGAAGGGGCCCACACTGGAGCAGTTCATGAAGAACCACAGCCTGTGGGAAGGACACACATTGGAGAAGTTTGTGGAGGACTGTCTCCCATGGGAGGGACCCCACGCTGGAGCAGGGGAAGAGTGTGAGGAGTCATCCCCCTGCAGAGGAAGGAGTGGCAGAGACGTGTGATGAACTGACCGCAACCCCCATTCCCTGTCCCCCTGCGCCACACAGGAGGAGGAGGTAGAGAACTCAGAAGTAAAGTTAAGCCTGAGAAGAAGGGAGGGGTGGGGGGAAGGTGTTTTAAGATTTGGTTTTATTTTCTCATTACCCTGCTCTGATTTGATTGGCAATAAATTAAATTAAATTAATTTTCCGCAAGTCAAGACTATTTTGCCCATGATGGTAACTGGTGAGTGATCTTCCTGTCCTTATCTTGACCCATGAGCCTTTCATTGTATTTTCTCTCCCCTGTCCAGCTGAGGAGGGGAGTGATAGACTGGCTTTGGTGATCACCTGGTGTCCAGCGAGGGTCAACCCACCACAATTGCAATGAAGGAAAATGGTTGTCCAAGAGGCATGAAAGCAACTTTCCACATCCAGGCTAGCTCTGGTGATGGACAACCCACCAAGAGTGGGAGCAGGGACAGGAGTGGGGCACAAGCAGCAGCAGGAGAGACCCCACAGCTGAGCAGAGCTGCCCTCCAGGAAGGGGGAAGAAAGCACAGATTTTGCAGAAGGACCTTTTTGTAACAATTTGGGAATTTCTGCCGCAGAGCCATGTGAAGCTCACTTCAGTATTTTCTTGACTAAAGTGTCCTCCGCTTGCACTGTTTAATAGGGAGCAACTCAACATGTTGTACAAGCTGATAATAGATGCGCTTAGTCTCTAGCATCCGTGCCTGTAAATTTTTTCCCCTCTTTTCTTTTACATGGGCAAGTCTCTGGGCATTTCCTCACTTCCTCTTGTCTTTTAAATCACTTTTCTCTCAATCTTCATTTCTGCTACAGAGAATCTCCATGAAAAGGGTATCCTTGCTCCGTTTATCATTACCTTTGCTAGGCTCTTTCGTTTGTAAAAGGACATAAAGACAGCATTATTTTGAACAAGCCATAGCTGGTTAAGAACAAGGAAGCCTACCCGAAATTTTGGTATTTACCCCCTTGCAAAAGGCACTCGGGCAGCGGTGGAGCCCAGTCTGCCATAACACTGCCAGAACCGTGGGTTTCCTCTTATTTCTGTGAAAACCTTTCACAGGAACCCAGGTAGTATAAGCAGCAGGGGAGGTGGCTGGAAGTGACTTTCTGTCACTCGTGTATTAATGGAGTGGTAAGACAAATGTAACGTCTTGACATGCCGAACGTTTTTGCCTGCTGGTGCTAAGCTGGCTGCTCTTTGACAGGGCTCGACTTGCACGGGGATGCCTGCTATGCTGTGTTTCTGCCCCTGCGCCCTTGCCCCCTCCCTAGTTAGTCAGCCAGTTCCCCTAACAGATTCTTTAAAATCCAGCATTTTAGTAAGACCCTTGGTCACACCTGGAGCATATTTTTGTTGCCAAACACAAATAATTTTAAGTAGATGGGGTGACTCAGGAAAAAGCCAGGAAGAACTTCAAACGGACTCCAAAATATCAGTATCAAGCTGTGGGGCAGGGAAGCTGCTTTCCCCAGGATGCTCAAGAACAGACCGAGACTGATGCGCTGCCTAGAGAGAGACGATTTCTGTCCTAGATGCACCCCATGAATGACGGGGCGTAATTCTGGTTGACCCTTACATTGCTTGGAGTGCACACAGAAGACTCCTCGCTACACTCGGTGTCCTTCCTTGGAAAGTAGGCCCTACGCTGTGGGTTTGGTTTTTTTTATCAGGCTAAAGAGGATATATTTTATCATAATGGTTTCAAATCCAATGTGTACAGGCCAACACAAATAGGGTATTACAAGTTGAAGAACTGTACCTCAGGCACCATTTTATTAGAACTAGTGTTTACATCAAACAATACATCCTAAGTGCTTCATATTAAGCTTGGACAAATCATTTGCCTGAGGATTAGGGTGTTGTGCCATTGAAATGTAATCCTTCTGTTGATTTTTTTTTTTTAAACTGCCAAACCAAACATGGTAAAATCAGTAACTGTTAAAAAAACAGAAGAGTGAAAACCTTAGCCTCAATTTGACGTGTCAAATAAAACAAAGGAAAAATTTCCAAGGTGGGTTTGCAGACAAGTATCTGAACAGCAGGTCAGATTTTTCCCTTGCGTAAATCAGCAAAACTGAGGGGAAACAAAAAAATGTAATGGTGGGTTAATTGTTCCGCCATGGGGGGTGAGGAGGGAAGAGAGGGCTGGTCTGGCAGCTCCCCATAAGGTGTAGGCGACCCTAGCATGTGGGCATTTGTGCTGAGCAGAAAATTTGGGGAGCGAAGGCAGGGGCAGAAGCGGCAGCCAGGGCAGACTGTGTCCCACGAGGCGATGCCCCGTGCCTTGGCACAGCCCAGGCAGCGTGCCTTGCCCCAGGAGAAAGGTGGGATGGCACAAGGGACAGCCTCGCTCTTCAGGGGAAGGGGATGGCCTCTACTCCCAAAAATGGAGGACCAGGTGCTGAGACATGACTCGCAGATGTGTAACACTGTCTGTGAGCAGTTGTGGGTGGCAGGGGCCCAGCCCAGCCAAAATTTGCAGCGTTACGCGAACAGGAGCCAGGCTCATCCCCGCTGGCTTCACAAAAGCAAAATGTTCCCCCCCCCACACCCTCCTCATCCCTTTCCACTACCCAGGAAAGCACATTTCTCCCCATCTTACACACCCATGGTATTTGCTTTTACATGCGTGCACTGCTTGGGCCCCTTTTGACAAAAGGGACCCGCAAAGGATGAGTCCCCGGGCACACATGATGCCTCTGGTGGGAGCTGCCATCCTGTACTGGAAGGCAAAGCTTGACATCAAGGTGATCACAAAACACCTTCCTTCTCCTCCCAGGGATTTAAACTCAAGTCAGAGGCAATGGGACTGTTACAGAGACACAGTCCCTGAACCAAAACCCATAGTAATGCTGTGGAGAGTATTCTCAATAGAAGCCACATAGCGATGGTGAAGGAGGATACAGTTCCATCCCAGGTAAGAAAACATGAAGCACGGTTCAGATATAAATATCTATGGTACTGAGAGCAAGGACTGGGACCCTGGCTGCAATGAAGGGGAAGAGAAAATTCCCCTGAACTTCTACAGGACTGGCATTTCACCTGGGTGGTTTCTCTCACCTCCAACAATGTGGTGGTTCTCACACGCTGACGTGCACCTTGAGCACCTCTTCCCTGCTGTCTCTCCTTTCCTTCCTTCCAGAGCCAAGTCTCGCTTCCCCTGTGGGTGCCCTCCATCCACCCCCACCCTCCTTCCCTGGCCGGGCACCCCCAGACAGTGCCACCAAGCTGCCAGCTCATTGACGCTTCAGTCAGCTTCCATCAAGGGGGAGCAAGGGGGACAGCAATTCTCTGTCCCCGCCTCTGCTACTCCTTTGCCAAGCAGGTTCAGGCTATTCAATCCCCCAGTTTCTCTAGAGCATCAAGGAGGTGGAAGAGGTGCAATGTCAAATCAACATCTTGTTTTGGGTACAAGTGTGCCAATAATGACTTTTGTTAATAATTCCAGGGGGATTTTATATATGTGTGTCTGTGTCTATTCATTTACCTGTTACTGTATAATACTACATCTTTGGGAATGACACACTGAATAGATCTAGATCTTGACAGAGATGTAGATACAGATATAGATATAAGAGATATCTATGAAGAGGTTGCCCAACATTGTGACAAGTGGTGGCATGTGTGCACATCCAGAATCCATGGGGCTGACCCCACAGTCAAACAGATAACTCCCAATTTTAAAGCTAAGGACAAGTTTAAGTGTTTCTGCATAAAGAAATCAGCCATCACTGAGGCAATCACCACATCCCTTTGGAAACAGAGTCACTGAAGAGGACAAGAGAAAAAAAAACCACAAAGACTTGCACTCTTGCATCATTGGGAAGAAAACCAAGGATTATATCTAAGAAACTAATTAGTAATTTGCTAACATGCTCCCATACATGCGTGCATACACACCAAACTTATTGCTTGTTTTATCATAGTTAAAAAAAAAAAAATCACATTCCCATGCTTCTGTCTAGGACTTCTGGATTCACCAGATTTTGTGTAGGGGTACAAAGCTGCCAGTTTCATTGAAAATCCAAAAAGTTCTATTCAGGCAACACTCCCACAGGGCATCTAGATGCCCAAGCATTTGAAAGTCTTGTGGCTGGGATCATGCTTGCAGGGTCTCCATCAACGCATCTGGTTTGAGGGGGATCCACAAGATGCAGTGTAGATGCTGCCCAGCCCCTACCTGTAAACAAAAATTCACTGATGAGTATCAGGGCGTAAAAGAACTGCAGCAGTGGCAAGTACCACAGTTTTCTTGCAAACAGCGCAGTTAACACTTTTGAAAACAAATCTCAGGCTCAAAATTACACTCTCAGACTCCGAGCATTTTTCTCTTGAGTCGGAACTGCTGTGCACAGCTCAGCATTTTGTTAAACCAAGCCACGTACTGAGAGGTGTCTTGATATTTCCTCTCCTTATGGGCCCATTCTAGAAAGCCATGGCTCCCAAAACAGCAGAGGAGAAGGGGAGCGTTGACTCACTGAAGCAGGGCTCATACTAATTGGATCTCCCAGTAGGTCCCATCCTGTCTGCAGCCTCTGTGTAGTACCTCTGAACGAGGCACTGCTTTAAGAGCCCCACTTTGCCAAGGCTCCAAGTAGCACTGGTGGGTGCTGCTAACTTTGCTTTAAGCAGAAATTTCACAGAGATCACACATGGGTGAGCAGGTTCAAAAAAAAAAAAAAAACACCAAACAAACAAACCAAAAACAGGAGGTAGAACCTGAAAAATTAGGAAATTATAAGCAAATAGGGAACACAGGCACGAGTATTGCACACAAAGGGCAATAAACATATGGAATAAATTAGGGGAGTAGGCAATGGAAGCAAAGCATGTAAATGAGTTCCACAGACACCTAGGTTTGTCGCTGGAGAAGGAGGGGATGGGGGAGAAGGATGGAAAAGTAGGAAGGTGGAATTAAAAGGGCCTTTTCCTGTTCCCATGGCCTTTTCTCGTGGTTCTTATACTCTCTGTATGCTTAGGTATTGCTGAGACCCCAGATCAAGAAGGACATGATATTTGTAGGTACCCTATGTACAAGCATACCTAGGCACGCAGTTTCTTTTGGTTTACATCAAACACCCAGCTCGCCTTCGAAGAATAGTGTTAGGGTCTCTAATATAAGTAAGTGTCTTAATTTCCCTGAAACCTTGAACTCTCAATTTTACTGTCCTCCTGAGAAGACAGGGAAGAGTATTGAGAGATCAAAAAAAAAGAGAAAGCAGAAGAGAAAGAAATTCACAAAAGCATGTTCTGACTTGAAAGAGCAAAATACAGTATGCCTATTCATGGGAGGGAAGCAACAGATTTTATAATATTAAAAATAGCTTGGTCACAAGCTGGAGCTGCCAGAGGTAATCTTATAGCACTGGTTTTACTGGCACTTTGATGTCTTACCCAGAATTTAACACTACATTATTCACTAAGAGGTTTGTTCCCACCATGGGACATACAAACATCGCTGCTATTAGCACGAACAGGAGAGCCACATAAATGCGGCGGAGAGAATAGCCCCTTGTGCACGTATACTTTTTACAATAATGCAGAGGAGTTAACTTTTGGGGGGGGTTTCCCCCTTGAGCCCCACCGGGTTCACTTGCAGTGACGGAGTCGTAGCTGCAGCCAGGTTTGACTTCTGGCTCCGGGCTCCTGTGCCAGGACTGAGGGGACGTCGCCCCGTCAGCAGGGCAAAGCAGAGGTGAGACAGAGCTGCCCGCTGCAGCGGAGGAGACGCTAAATATAGGCAGGCTTTCTCCTGGGTTGTGCAGGCATTTTAATTTATCCTGGTGCTAATAAAGCATTTACTGTGGCCCAAGCAGCAGACAGGGCTGGGGAATGGCAGTGGCAGCTGCTGCAGACAGAAAGAGCTGGCCCAGGCTGTGTAAATTGAAGGTTTCACGTGCTCTACAAAGAGTTTCACCTGAGCGATATAGAGAGGTAGGAGACCATCACAGACAACCTAATCCATGGCTCGCACAAGGGGGCCGAGGCTGCCGAATGCCACGCCAGCCCTTTGCAAAGGGAGCAGCACTTGGGCGTGCAGGAGGCTCCCCACCTGCGGCCCTCGCAGGGGCAGCGCTGGCACTGACCACAGGGCTGGCCCCGTGCCTTCTGCAGTGTGGGTGACCAGCGCTTCACATGCTTCAGTTAACGCAAGCCTCGCAGGTGGTACCTGTTTCCATGCATATTCTTTCTTTTGCTGCTAGGGGAATTTGGGATAAAGCACAGGCAATATTACAATCCCATTTGAATTGCATCTTTAAAAAGCACACAGGGCAAAAGAAACACCACCACCACCATTTAGGCACTGCAAATTCACACATCAAGCAGGAATTAAAGTTGAATGGGAAACCTCTATTCTCACCTTTTGCATTTGCAATATCCTTTTATTTAACTTCTGCATGTCTTGAGCAGTGAGTTTATAACTATAGTCTACCTCCTGATATCAGCAATACAGGCACACAAGACTGGCACATTAGTGGGATTTAGTTAAAGCAAATTTTATTCATGATTCCATCCATGGATACAGGCCAAATCCTTCTTTGCACCCAATAATCTAAAAAAGCTATTACAAGGCACTTGTAGTTTGCTTCCTGAAAATTCATGCCCTAGTCCAAACTCTTTCATATCTTCCTTTTATTCTGCACGTCTATACCGTGCTTATTTCCCCCAGTGCGCTGGAAATCCTAGACCACTCTACAGAGGGAGCAGAGAAAAGTGGTTTACACCAGAGTTTGAAAGGCAAGAGGCTTGCATCTCTTTCCAGCTCTGTGTGGGGAGGGATGTTTGGCCTTGAACAACTCCTTTAACAACTCAGTGCTTTGATTGACCTCTCACTAAAGGACTAGCATCGGCACTGTCCTACAAGCCCGAGATGGAGGTGTCGTGCGCTGTAAATGCACAGGGCTCGTATGGCTTTCGTTCCTGCTGGAACTGCTTTACTGACGAGCGAAACAGCAAAAGCTCCTGCTTTCTCCTTTCAAGGCTGCTCCTCGCCCCAGATCCCAGATGGCCTGATCCCAAGGCCTTTCCCTGCTAACAAGAACTGCCCAAATAAGAGGCTAATTTAGGGGTAAGCCATCTGAGTGGAGTCTGCGGGCCATACATTTCCCAGGGAAATTGCTTCTGTCTTTGTAAGCTCCAGCACTGGTGAAGTTTATCAGCTCTCCTGTCTAAAATGTATTATTACAGTGGGAGGAGGAGGAGGAGCATGCTCAGCTGTGGTTGGGGTTAATCAAGTAACTCAGCAGACACTTAACCACCTAAAACCTCTGCCCAATCACTATGCAAAATGCCTAGCTAGAGTATCTTTTTTTTAGGAGAGGATAGGATATGTGTGTCTTCTGCTGCCTCAAAAGTACATAATCATGGAAAACCCCATCCTTTTTTCCCTGTCTTCATTTCATACCATATCCTGTCCTGTGCTTAACAGTGGATAAAATAAAGCCCAACCTTAACAGGATTCCTGTTGAAAAATGAATGGATTGACTGAAACACCAAGTAACAATGGAAATAGAAATTACTTTTTTAGAATAAAAAATCCTTCCTACTTTGGTGGCTACTTCATGATAATCGGCAGAGGAGTCACTTCTGGATTTCATCATACTGTTACTAACACATCGCTCTATCTCCAGGTGTCGACACTGTTGCAAAAGGTACAGCTAGATGCAAGGGCAACTCTACTTTTACAGTCAAGGGACCCATGAAAATCACGAAATTCACAGCCTGCCAATCTCCTAGCCCCAAGATGTCGAAAGTCCTAGGGCCAAGGACACCAGAATATAATCCTAGACCAACACAGAGAGATATAAATAGACGCATTTAAAAGAGGACAGATATTTGTATCATCCACTCTACAATCAGTTTTAGGTAAAACGAAAAAGTAGCCAAGTCTCCTGGTAGTGAGAGCCCCCTGGCATCAGTGGGGCTGTCTGGCTAATTTCCTGGGAGACACGCTGGAAAGGAAACACGAGCAATTATGGAGCTTGGCCACCTTATGCTCCACAAGTTACAGCCTCAGGTGCCGGGGTGTTGGCAATACCCCCCTGCACCCCACGGAGGCTCCTGGGTGCATGGCTCCAGAAGCAATTTTCTCTCTCCAAAGCAGGGCTGTGAGGGGCACGTAAACACTGCAAGCCACCGCTCTCCCCTGGCTTGCAGAGCCCCTCCTTGCCTAGCTGACTTATCTGACTCACTCAGAACAAAATTTGGAGAAGAAGGACTGATCATGCCCTCACTTGCCTGGGAGGCATTGCTGAACCATCATCGGAAATGGCCTGATTGCTATGAACAAGGGGAAGCACATTTTGAAGAGGCCTAGGCAGGGATGCCAAGACATATCACGCTGCTCAGCTATGTTCAGAGTCCTTTTGTGGAAGTTCACAGGAGGCGCTTAGGGACAGGACGAAGCACAACGGTTGAGGAGCCACAGGTCTGTCCATCACTCAGAGGACCCTACGGAAAAGGCTGCCAGGATGCGTTCTGCCAGCAAGATTCATGTCGAATACCAGAGACTGGGTCTGGGGAAAGCCATTGAGTTTAGGGACAAACAACCCCTTTGAGGAGCAGTCAGAGAAATGTGACACAGCCATGGAAGAAAAGCAGCAGTAGATGCATGCAACCATTCCCACCCTGGACACTGCCAGGGCGACAGCAAGGAGGGAATCTGAAGTGACAGTACTGTTTTCTCGCTCAACGGGGTGAATCCAGGACACAGGCACAGCTTAAAATGTGACTTCCCCATCACTTTGCGTTCAAACCTTGGCATTATTTATAAGCAGGGTTGTGGGGTTTGCTTCCTTTCCTTGAGAATTTTTCCTTCTCATGAATTTTATCGGTAAAACCAGAAGAGCAGGATCTGTCGGTAAGGGTGCGAGGGATGACACAATGCCTCGGCAGCTCAACCTCTTTATCCAGATCTCGAAATGCCAAGGCCTGGGAACAGCTTTTGCTGAAGTGAGGAGTCCCCCCAAACTCAACGGGTGCAGATTGTCCCATGTATGTCCGTGTATGGATGCATGTCCATGCAGATGTCCCATCTGCAGGATCCAGCTCTCCATCCAGCATTATTAGATGCTCCCCTGACAAATATAAGCTTGAATAGCATAGACTCAAAGTACCCTTTTTGTCTGTATTTTCTAACTTATACTTAGAAACAGGCCAGTGAGTATTTTTGGTAAAATTTTCACCTGCTTCGAAGTCAGTTAGGCTGACCTTAAGATAAGGACATAGACACACAGGGATCAGATTTTTAAAGCACTGAAGTACCTGAAAGTGCAGAGAGACACCTAGCTGTTTCCCATTGCTCTCAGTGCAGAAGAACTGGGCACAGACTAGTGAATTTAATCCCAGTACCTCTATACTGGAAAAATGTGAAGAACAAACTGTAGATCATTTCCCTGAAGTGTCAACAGCTTGCAAGTCGTGTTTTGCAACTTAATCCACAGCAGACAGCCATGTGTGCTGGGGACAACCTTAGTGCAGGAGCCTGTGCTAATCTGTTATAATCATATTCCTCAAACAGACAACAAAAGGATGGTACCTGTGTACTGTGTTACGATCCCATCTCCTCCTGCCTATTCCCTATGACAGAAGGAACAGAAGAGAGCGTAGGTCTCCCAGGTCCCAGCCTGGTTCCCAGTCTCCCCACCACCATCACCTCCATCCCCATCCCAGCACACCCACCAAGCCATCAAGCTGGCCAAGAGGTGAATGAGCAGCCCCACTAAAAAATGTGCCCATGCAGAACATGCCATGAGTGTTCACACTAATAAAAGCGAAATGTTGACAAGTTTGGGCCCTAAATATGTCAGCATTTATTCTTATGGCTTAACTGGTCATTGTGTATAAAGCTGGTTAAGCAAATTTACAGTTCCCAGTGAATAATGTATAAACCAAGACTCACATGAGGGCAAATTTTTACAAAAAAGGAGTAAAACGCTTCAAAATTATACTGGCAATGGAACTGCAACCGGCATGGCAATTAGACACAATGTTAATCAGATATGAGAGAAATGAACCAGAACATTATTTTATTAGCCTGGGAAAGATGGTCAGGCTCCTTCCGGCTCTCATTTACCATTTCCTTTAGGGTGATGATGACAATAATTTTATTATTAGATTCAAATTCCTCCTGTTGTTTTTATCTCGAGAGTCCAACTGGCTTTACAATAGGGTAGTTACTTAACTCACTCTCTCAAGGAATTAATTGTGTACGAAGCTGCTGCCGCACCAAGTTGCTTTTGTTTTTAAATCCATCTGTCTGTTGCTATTTTTGATGTACTCAACCTGTTGAGAACTGCACCCACACTGCCACATGGTGCCTCACACCAAGGGGACTAAGGAAACACACCTCAGTTTCTCCAAAATCAGTGTTCTAGGCTGTGAGCTTCACTTAAATCCTGTCTTTAGGAGACAAGCAGGGCACTGTGGGCACCCTCATAGCTTCCCGCTCAGCTCCTAAATCTCTTGGGCACCCTACCACAAAGCAAGCCATCACGGTGTTGGGCCTGCCTCACAGCACACGGGATGCTTGAAGCCCTGTCTGCAGTAGGGCTTCTCCGTTTGCAAGACCTGATAGCATATCTTCAAGCAGCCTGGTGCAGGAGCCTGCACGCCCTGGAGGGATGCAGAGCAGCGCCCATTCCAGGGAGTCTGTGGGGAGCACCCCAGTGATGCCAAATATCGAGGTTCAGCTCCCCCGGGTGCACTAGCCAAAGACCACTGCAGGATTAAGTAGCGCGAACCTACACCTGCAAGTGGGAAAACGAGCCACAGCGTCCCTTACTCTCCAGTCCTGCCAGCGCTCCCTGCAAAGGGCAGTGGGATCGCTCTGCAGGTGTTTGCTGAAAACAGCACATAAATGTTTCAAACGCCACTGCATAGGTGTCACTGCAAAGCCATAAAGAAAAAGGAAGGTGGAGAGCCCCAGCTGAAGCCCTCAAATATCAGATATTCTTCTCCTCCTTATACAATTTTACAGGCTGAGGAGTGATGTTAGCTGAAAGCTCCGTTTGACAGCTTTTCCTCAAAAACTCAGCATAAAACCATCCTCAGAAGTGTTAGCGATGTTGCCTGGAGAAGACCTCTTGGATTTACAGGCAGTAATTAATACTTAACCTTTCGCTCCAGTGAGGCAGCTGTGCTGCGGGGTTGGTAGGAGTCACCGTGTTGGTAAACGATAATTGCACTGCACATACGGCCCTGAGCTGAGCACCCTGCAATTATGGGGGAAGGTTTCCTGGGCCTCTTGCAAAGGCCCTCAGGTTAGGAAGGTCTCACCTGGCAAAGCTGGAAAGACCCTTCTTCTCCCTGCGAGACAGACTCTAAGGCCAGGGTGACCTGGGCAGCTGAAGCCTCTGAGGACAGGGCACAGACAGCACCTAAGAAAGAAGGATCTGTCAGGCCACTCATGTCCTGCTGGCAGCAAGGTGCTCTTTGCTGTGTCTTTATACACTGAAGCATATATTCAATACCTTGAGGCACTCTGAGTTGGTCCATCAGAGCTGTTGAGGGCGGATAAATGGGGCTAAATGGGACATTGAGCTCTGGTGTACTTCGCTCCCTCGTGATTACCATGCGATGAGAGAAGTACTGCTCCCCTCTCTCTCTATTTTGACTTCCACCCCAATTATCTCCCTTCTCTGGGGTGGGAGTACCATCCATAGGTCTCCTCAGCTGCCTTGGCTGAAGGAACCCTTTCCCATTGCTTGCTACACTGGTGGATGGGAATACCTTGGGTGCAGCCTGAGCTGCCTGGAGGCACCGAGAGTCTCCTGCAAAGATGGAAAAGGGTCTATGGAGAGCAGCGACGCTGGTGACTCTTCACAGAAGATCCGTCTTCTTGACACCTGGCCAAGTCTGGCTCCTCTGGAAATAAAATAAATGAGTATTCAAAGAGGCTGTCTTCCATATGAGCCAAGGAAAAGACAGTTTGCCTACTGTTAAATATCAGTAACACCAGCCAAATGCCAATACCAGCAAAACACCACTGTGGATATTTATAAGGGGCCAAATCACAAAGTCTTGAAGTCATTCAGGAGTCATGGCTGCGAGGGCTTCGTCTGACCTCTCTCATACTGCAGGCTGTCCTGTTTTACCACGTTACCTCTATATTGAGCCCAGTCACTTGAATTAGACTCAGTCACATCTTCTGAGCAGACATCCACTCCTCTGCCAAAATACAGTGAGGAACCGGACTGCTGCTGGCCTCAGTAGCTTATTCAAGTGGTTAATCGCCTCCATGTGCCTTATCTCGCATTTGAATTTGTCTGGCTCCAGCTTCTGGCCTCCAGTTTTGGAGAAGGCCCTTTCTGTGCCTGGTGTTTTCTCCCCAGGAAGGTATTGTCATGCAGGGCACTTGTTGCTCACCCCAGGCTTCCCCTCCCAGCGGCACCAGCCCCAAAGGCAGAAGCCGAGTCACAACCGGCCACTGAGTAAACACCCCAGCTCCATTTGAACGGAAGGGCAGTCCAAGTGGCCTCCAAAAAAGAAAAAAGAATTGAAAAAAAGAAAAAAAAAAGAAAAAAAAAGGCTTGCAGGGCTCTGCTGTATTTGTTTTAGTCCCCCTTTGCTGTCTGGGAGAAGGGGAAAGGAGAGGACAAGGGCCCCTCAGCCCCCTTCTCCCAGCCCTTCCAGCCCTGGCCGGGCGCGCATCCGTCCCACCCTCGCCCCTGCGCCGGCTTTCGGCTCCCCTGGAGCTAAAGAGCGAACAAGACCGCTGGGATCTGGCCTCTAAGCTGATAATTGCAGCCCCTTCACTGGCACAAGGCGGCTCTCATGCCATTTTGACCCAAACTATGTCTTCTTTCTGTATATTTTTAATTAGACTCAAGAATGCAGAAAAACCAGCGTGAGATCCTTTCATTCCCCTTTGTTTAATATCTGTTATTATGACATTAAGTGCAGGGTTTTGTTGTGGTGGAGAGTTCAAAACCCCCCTCGGTTCTGCTGCTGTAGCCATGGGTCCGTGTACATTAAAGTGGTCATTTTCGGATTAGCTCTTGCTTTCCCTTTGATGCCTCTGAAACGCTGAGCCAGTTAGTTGGAGAAGGCATTTTACCTCTTTTGTTGCTCTTCCTCGCAACCAACGGCAGGGAGAGGACGAAAGCCCCCTGGCTCTCTCTTTAAATCAGAAAGGAATTTCCAAAGGGTTTAAAGCTTTAGTTGCCACTTCTGTCTGGGGTTGCCTGGCCAAAAATAGATGGGGTTTGTTTTCAAAGGAGCAGGCGACGAGGAGCCTCCTGTTTGCTGCTGCTGCTGACGTTGTTGCCGTTGTCGTCGCCGGTGCACCGCTTCCCTGGGAATTCAGGAGTCCCCAGAGCAGAACCAGGGCTGAGCAGCGGCGCAGCTCAGAACTTTTCTCTGGGATATGCATGTTTTAGCGGTGGGAATCAGCATTTCGGGGCAATCCAAGTCTTTTTTTTTTTTCCTCTTGTCTCTTCCTTTTTTTCCTTTTTTTCCCCCCCTTTCCTTTTGGGTTGGCAGTTAATGGGAAGCAGAACGAAGGTTTGAACAAATGCTAGATTTCACGTACGCCTCACATTACACCGACAGCCCTATGATTTCTTTCCATCTACCTAAGACTTACACTCTGCACAGTTATTTCTGCGAGACGTCTGGTATTTTCTTCCAAGGAGGGAGCGTTTTCCAGCCTTGAGCCCTTCCCACCTTAACCATTCATATCATTACAACTAATCCTAAGGGCTCTGAATGACGATAAAATCGAGTCGATTGGGAAAAAAAAAAGAGGGAAAAATAGTTAATTAGAAAAAAAAATAATACACACGCACAACTTTTTTGCCCTCCTAGAGATCATCCCAAATATTCGTGTGAAAGTCGGGCAAACCGAGGAGGGGTAGAAGGTCGGGGGGAGGGAGTGTTTATGTCAACACGGCTCGGTGATGGACTAATGCGCCCCAAACGTGAAGTCACAGCCGCGGGGCATGTGAAGTCACAGCTTCTCCAGGTGACAGGTGCTGCAGCGATTCAGATGCGAGGGAGCCTCTCCCGCTCCCTCCCGCCCCCGCCAAAGGCACCGGCACCCGGGGAGCGGGGGCTCCGGGCCGCCCCCGCGAACGCGGCTCCTCTGCTTTACATACAAATAGGGAAGCAGGGCTCATGAAATATTCCTGATCCACCGGAATTATTTTTACCTTGGGAAACCTGCTTCCTTCTTTTCTTTTTTTTTTTTTTTAGGCGCTAATACGTGCCTAATCAGCGAGATATGTTTTAATTTAAAAGCCAATAGAGTGCAGCTGAACTAGGCTACAGAAATCCGATGTAAGGATAATTTGGAGTATTCAAAACCGCTGATTCAGCGGCGGAGCCCATCTCCATGGCTAGAATATTGTTTCTAACTCCCGCTGCTGTGTTTCGCTTACTGTTATACCGATTGTATCGTGTAATTATTGTTTGTTTTCCAAAAATGTAATTACTTTTTTTTTCTTTGTTTCCTTTGCAACGTTAAATCTGCCAAATGCCTGACTAAGGCAGCTCCAGAAAACAAAAAGGAAAAAGAAAAAATTAAAAAGCTAATGAAAGGGGAGGAGGTCTCTTTCTCTCTCTTTAGCCAAAGATTTTCTCTCTCTCAGGCACCTTCTTGCATCGACGATTTAATAAAAACACCGGCACGTGTAGAACAAAACCCTTGGAAACGCCCAGCCGGGTCTGGGGACGGCATCGGCTCCCGGGCAGCCCCACGCCTGTCTCGGGCGGCTTTCCCTCCTCGCCGCGGGCACGGGGGGCGGCGATTCCGCACAGAGCAACCTGCTAGGGGCTTAGTAGTGATAATAACAATAATAACGATAATAACAATAAAGCTGTTGAGCTGCTTCCAGCCTGGCGCTGGGGCCAGGCTGCACAGCGGGAGCGGGTGGCCCGGGGGCCGGTGGGGTGGTCTGGGGGAGCCGGGGGCACATGGCGGGAGGCGGCGGGGATGGGCGGGGATGCCGCCCCGCCGCCAGGAAAGCGGGTTCCCCGCCCCGGCAGCTCGGCGACAAGTTTGGCTCCCGGGCCGAGGAGAAGGGAGGATGCTGACCTCCCGCCGAAACGTCGCGTTGCTCTTCTGGGGGCAACTTTAAAGGGCCGGCCCGGGAGGGAGGGCGGGCGGCAGAGAGGGAAGGGCTGGCGTGCCGAATGCGGGGCGCCCCTCGGCTCTCACAACGCCTGGCAAGGGTCGGAGGAGCAAAATGCCCGGAGCGGTGTTCAGCATTGCGCCAGGAGAGGTTACTCGCCTTTCCCTCTCCTTTAACGTGGGATCCGGGAAGAGCGAAACCGTGTAAGATCAGCTCTCCCCGTAAATTATACCTGCTTTGGTGAAAACGGTGCAGAAGGGTCAAAATCCCCCCCACGCCAGCAAACCTCCCCTTGGCTTCCCCGAGCGACGGCTTGCCGAAAGCAGCGGGCGGCTGAAGGCACCTCCGGCCCCACCGGCGCCAGATATTGCTGCCGGGCTGCTTTGGGAAAGGGGATGGAAAGGGTGGGAAACCTCGCCCTCGCCTTGCCTGGGTAGGAGGATCAGCCGCGGTAGCTCCTGTCCTCAGGAGCGTGGGTCTGGGGTTCCTCAGCACGGAGAAAAGAGAGAGTCCCTGAAACCGCAGGTTTTATTTCTGGCAAACAATGCTTCCCCCAGCCAGCGCTTGTGTGCGAGACGAGTAATTGTGCTCCCTTGCTTAAATAAATCATTGATGGGTGAAATTACACATGCTCACTTAAAATGTAATGTGATTAAGAGATTATGGGATCGCAGTTAATATGTTGCCTCACAGCTTCTGGACCCAATTCCTGACACCAGAAATCTATCAGCCACAACTGTCCCTCCGTCGGGGGGAGGCGGCTCCTCCTGCCACCGGCAGCCGTGAGGGCTGGCCGGGAGCGGGGCGGGGGGGTCTCCCGCCTCCGCTCTTCTCCCGGAGAAGGTGAGAGGGAGCGTCAGGTTTGCGTTCAAATAAATAAATAACTTCTTGCTGTTGTGGTTTGGGGGAGGAAGCGGGGAAAAAAAGTTAAATGGAAAGGCAGGAGATGGGGGGGGGGGGAAGCGAGGGGCTGCGGCTGCAAGCTGATTACCTCTCATCTGAAAGCTGCTCCATTTCCTCACACATCGGGTAAGTCCTTTATCATGAAGTGGCACAAGCCCTGCCGGGGGCTATTGGTCGCCCCGAGGAAGGAGCCGGGATGGCAAGCGGGATCCTATCATCAGGCTGCATAATAACCCCGGGCTCGCCACAGCTGCGCTGTGACCCTTTGTGATGGAGCCGATAGCGCTCCCGTGAAATAATGTCCTCCTTTTGGGTGTGAAATCACCATGTTTATTAATTGAGCTAGACATGAAGGTTACCTTTTTCTTTCCAAGCCATGAAAATTTGTGATTCAGGGCAAATGGTTCCCCCTTCCTCCCCCCAAGTTGTGTTGCCAAGGGGTTGAGAGAGCAGGACCAGCTGGGGAGAGGAGCTGTTTTGGACCGGGCTCCACGGCAACTTCAGAGCAGATTCACGCACAGACACCCCACACCTGACTCAGCCGCAAAAACAGCACCCCCCACACACACAAACTCCGGGCAAGCACCGCGGGGAAATGCAAAACGCACCCCCAAAAGGATGGAGGCCGAGGTGCGGAGGGATGCGCACACCGCGGAGCCCGCGCAACCCCACGCAGGCACTGCGAGAGGTGGGTCGTGCCGAAAGAGTACGGCTCTTCTCTCTCCCCACTCACTTTTTTTTTTTTTTTTGCGTTGCAATTAGGCTTGTAACGAGCTTATTGCAGTATGTGTTTCTGGGCCAATAATACTTGTATTTAACCTAATTAAAGCCGACCTTTTAAAAGATCTGAAATATAAACACGCCTTTCCCCCCCCCCTTTCCTACTCTGGTTTAGCAATTTAACGTTTGAATCTCTGGGCTGGAACATGCAACCTTTCACCAGAGCACGGAGGGAGGGAGGGAGGGAGGGAGGGATGGGGGGGGGGGGAAGTAGCAAAAACCTGCGGATGAGGCGGAGGGACGGGCTTTGCCCCAGCATCCGCGACAGGCTTCCAGGTAGGCAGCTACCCCCACCCTTCCCTGCCTCCTGCGGCGAGATTCCTCCCCCCTCCTCATCCTCCCGTGGGCAGGGGGCGGCAGGCAGGGAGCAGGCCGGGTGCTCCCCCAAAAGTCGGCCCGGGACACACGCGGGGACACCCTGATCCCAGGAAGGGGCGCGTGGGGTGGGAAGGGAAGCGCATCTCCCTGCGCGCCCAGCAGCAGCGCGATTTTCAGCCGAGCGCTGCCCGCCGGGGGGCGGGCGCAGCTGCGTGGGGCCCGACACGAACCTCCCACTGGAGGCAGCGGCACTCCTGGCTGAGCGGCGGGCGCAAAGCCTCTGAAGTCGGTAACGAGTGTGTGCATTAATGCCTTTGACGCCCATCACACAGGAACTGAACGAGCCTATTTCCCGTGAAAGCCCGTCCTCGCAAAATTTCAGCGAGGTTTTCTTCCGATCAATAGGGAATTTAAACTTTTTTTTTGTTCAGGGCAAACCCGAATATGCTAATTTTTAAAATTCTTTATTTTACTTTTTTGTTTCTGGATAATCAAAATTATCCTGGGATTTTTTCTTTTTCCCGCTGAATGACATTACAAAGAATTTTGTTAAAGAAAGCCAGACTAATTGCTGCCAGAAGAGTCTTTTCATAGAAAAGTCTGGTTTTCATAAGGCAGTTTCTGTGGGTGTTGCGGTTAAATCCAAACCTAGTGGAAAGGGGATTTTTTTTTTCTTTAAAGGCGATTTTTCTCAGCAGCAGGAAAGACCCATGCTTTAGTTAAAAACTATTCAGGGACTCACGGGGCAAACATTGCGAGGAGAAAACGCCGGCGCACTCCCGAGCCGTCGCAGGGCGGCTCTCCCCTCGCCCCCCGCAGCAGCTTCCCCGGGGCTCAAGCCCCCCGGTGCGTCCCGGCCAAGCCCCCGGCAGCTCCCGCGGCAGCTTCGCCCGGCTCGGGGCTCTGCGGGCTCCCTGGGAGCCCGGGGCGGGGAGGATGGAGGGACGGCGGGGTGTGAAGTGCGGGCATCCCGGCGGTGCCCCGACACCCCGCTCTCCTTGCGAAAGCCTCGGTCCTCACCTGCGGCCACCCCAAAGAGCTGATGGGGGGGGCAGGACCCCCCGGAGCCCCCCAGCCGGCCCGCTCCCCCAGCAGCAGCAAGGCGGGCAGGTTCGCAGGCAGCCCCCGCCTCGGGGAGCGCAGCGGCCTGCCCGGGAAAGGTGGGCCCGGGAAGATTTTAAATCTCCCTCGGTTAACCATCCTGCCTTCCTCTCCTTTCACTCCCTCAGCTCCTCGGAGGGATTTTTAACCCCCTGCGCAACACCCACGACCCCCTCGCCTGAAGGCGAAGGGAGGGAAAATACATAAATAAAAGCCGGAGCCCTTCGCCGCCGCGGGGCAGAGCCTGCCCCACGCTGCTCCTCCGAGGGTCCCAACCGGCCGGGGAGGGCAGGAGCATCCCTGCCCCTCTCCCGGGCCCAGCGGCTCCGTCCCGCCGGGCGAAGGAGGGACAGCCGGGACGAGGGCAGATTCCTGCAAAGCCCCCCTTCCCCCGGCCACGGAGAGCGGCGGGACTTTTCCAGCCGCCAATTCCCAGCCTTTGCCCTGTCACCAGCAGCACAACTACCGAGAGGTGGAGGTTTCACACACCCCCTCCCAGCCTCTCTCCTTGCCCCGGCGGGGACGCTTGGGCTGGCCGGGCTGGCTGCTGGAGCTGCCCCTCTCACCGCACCGGGGGAAAGAGCTTGGCCACCCGGCGGAATGGCTTTTTTTTTTTTTTTTTCCTTCTTCTTCCAGCAACAAAACCATCATACTCGAACGCCTTTGCAGGCAGAGCAAACTCAGGCCGGTGCTGCTCGGTGGCCCTTTTATTCCCAGTGGGGGACGGGGGACCCGGCCCGGCTCGGCCCCGCCGGGAGCCCGGTCCTCCCCTCCCTCCTCTCGCCGGAGCGGGGACGTGATAAAAGGAGACAGGGCTCTGAAAGGATTTGATTGAAATGGCGTGTGCCAAGCTGATGGGAGCCAGCGAGGGACAAAGCGCCGAGGAGCCATGGACACTCGAGTAATTATTCCTCCACGCTGAAGGTGGATTAGTGCAATGGAAAGAAGCATATGTTCGGCCTGGGGCGACACTCCCCCTGGCTGGGTTTAGAGAATGAGAGCGGAGAAAGAGGCTGAACCTGGAATATCAACTATCCGGGAGACAGCCCACCCCACCCCCTCTTCTCCCAGCCTCTCCAAAAGTCTCAGGGATGGAGAGATAAATACACACGCCCATAAAGATAAATAGATACGCACATACACGTGAACACCTGGAAAGACAGACACACGGCCACCTCTACATACAGCCGCCCAGACACACAGCTCTACACACCAGCACACGGACAGGCAGGGAGAAAAAGGCGCCCTAGGTGAAAAACCTCCCTGGGTACGACAATGCGAACAAATAAACAGCCGGCCTCCGAGAGGGTCGTGGCGGCAGCCAGTTCTGCTGGAGGCTCCAGTTTCCCCAGCCCTTTCCCAGGAAACTTTCCAAAAGCAGCTGCAGCGAGGGACGGGGTGATCTCCATCCCCCCTACCAAGGCCCTGTCCAGGCTCTCCTGGAGACTCAAGGCAAAAACCTCAACTGCTCCTTTGCCATCTGATTTTCTTCCAAGCCACATCCACCCTCCTGCTTTCTCTCCCCAGCTCCCTGCAAAACCCCATCCTTTTCAGCAGGACAGCTGGAAACCCACACAAGGGCGCAGGGATGGGAAGAAGCCCCAGCAGCCAGCCCCCACCCCAAACACCAGCACCCCAGCAGCAGCAGCCTGCATCCAGGCAATGGGACACCCATCAGCTTCTGGCCTGGATCATCCACACCCATACTAAGAGCCACAGGCTCCAAAACATGGGCAGGGCTAGCAGGAGCACCTTTTTAGCACTATTATAGTGTAGCTCGTTAGCCCTAATGAGGAAAGGAGTGCTGAGGCCAGGCACAGACCCTGCCTGCCCCCCCAGTGCTGCCCCACTGCCCTTCCCCTGCCTGGGCACACCAGGACGTGCCGCAGCATGGGGTGTCTCCCCAGCTATCGTCCAAGTCCCCCTGCTCACAGGGCAGAGAGATAACCTCCATCACAGGAGAGGAATGGCCGCAGCATCAGAGGAGAGACAGGACAAGCACAGGGAGCAGCATCCAGCAGCAAGGGAGAGGGCAAGGAGGACGAGCTGAGGGAGAACAGCCTGCCAGCAGGCTTAAAAGGGAGGGAGGGAGGGAGGGAGAAAGAGAGGACAGGGAACGCAGCTCTCCCTTTCTCCTGGGAGCTCCAAGAAATGTTCTGCTCTACAACCAGAAACGTGCCCCAAATATTTCACACCTCTGCCTCTTCACCCTCAGCTGTGGGGATCAGGGTGGATCATGCACAGAGAGGAGGGGGCCGGCTGTGCCCACAGCAGCGCCGAGGCAGGAAGTTTTGCAGGACGAACGGGCGGGTAGGAACATAACCAAAAACATCGTGTAGAAGAAATATACATCCCTCAGCCTGCGAGTGTAACTACACAGCCCACACTCCTGCTAGAAAACAACTCTCTATTCAGAGCCCCTGCATCTGCTTTCAATAGAGTATTACAAAGGGAATTAACTATACCACAGGCAACAACAGCAATGGGGCTTGAGAGCATCTCTGGACGGGGAAGGTCTTCACGTAGATGCTGCAGATCTCCGACAGAAACTAGGATGTGCGTGTGCATGCACAGCACACTTGAGCAACGACAGGGTGAAATAGCCCGTGCTTCACGCCCGGCAGTCCTCCACCTTCCTGCTCTGAACACGAGACGATTTCTTCCTCACCTAGGCTATGCTTTTCCAGTTTACCCTCCTTACCCTGGTTTGAAGGTGCTTGCACAAACGAGCTCTGTGACTACGAAGAGGACAATAACCATGGAGCGCGGAGTAACCTCAGGGCCCTGGTTTCGAGAGGGAGGGACGCCCATACTTGCACGGGGAAACCACAGGCTTTGGGTGCTGGCACCCGCCTTGCAAAACCAGGGCCCAAAAGAAAAGCGTCACAGGGAACCAACAGGTCGCTCCTACCCCACCAGCAAGCCCCCGTTCGTCTTAGTCTGATTTCCACACTGCGTTCAGTCAGCACAGGTGCTCTAACCCCTCCGTTGGTTAGATAAGAAATTTTGGCCCTTCGGGCCACCAAAGTTGAACTCAGCATCAGCGAGACATGGCTACAGTGGTTGTAAGAGGGAATACGAGATCTGTCACCATTGTATCTACAGCACCAGGCACTAGAGCAGAGGAGTAACAGTTCAAGGACACAAATCGTTACTGCCATCATAAGCTATATTTCTATTTACCCTGCCTGAAATATTAGCTGTTTCAGCCACCCAAAAAAGCCTAGAAACTAGAAGAAGAGACAGAAGGCTATTTTGCTATTCTGAAGCCAGTAAGGCTCCGCTAGTAATGGGTTGTGAAAGACTTTTACTTTTCCTCTGTTTCCAATCGCTTGCTTTAAACTACTTATTTTGGGGCGTTTGAGGTAACTAAACTAAATATTGCAAATAGAGAGGCTGCAACCTATGCAGAATAAATGATTTAAGAACTGGGCTTGGCTGATTTCTTTTTTCCTCCATATTGGAGATAAAAAGAAGGAACACATTCTAGTAATCCCTGTTCATTTTCACGGCCATTCTTGCACCTGTAACTCAAATAATGAAGCCATTTGTTATTTATATTGCACTTTCTCCTCCATTCTAGATTTCTAACGATCTGACCCTGTTTTATGGCCCTGACAAAGCCTGAAACCGGTGTGGACTTCCAATAATTGAACGATATAGGGAAAAATCTTTAGCTGGAATGAAGCAGATGTTAGCTTCATGCAGTCCCCTAACTTGATTATTCTTTGGACACATTAGACAAGCATTAGTGATTGATAATGACGCTAATTAACCCCTTTCCTTTCCAAAACAGCAAACCCAACGCCAGCAGGATTCTGCAAACAACACAGCCAAAGTGCGGCATATATCAATATCCGTTCAAAGTCGATCAGTGACACAACTTCACTGCCGAGCGCTCAACACAAATCTCTTCCCACCGACATCGAGCCGTCTCCAAGTCCGCTCTAAGAGTTAACAGCTCCCGCCGCTTGCAGGGCAGGGAGCCGAGACGTAGCCCTTCCATGCAGAAAAGGCGCACGGGACAGAATCAGAGGCACCATTTGTTTTTTACGCTCCCGACCTTTCGCATTGGATTATCGAGCCGGTTTCAATCACTCTGCCCTCACTAGCTGGGACGGGCTTGACGTTGCTCCCTGTCGGAAGGGCGCTTGTGATTTTAGCTGCACTTTGCGAAGGCAAGGGCTGACGCTCTGGGAATCTGGTCTGGGCTGAGACATGCACGTAGCAAGGAGGAAAAGGGAAGTGCACGTTCTGGAATTTAAATGCAAGGCAGAAGACGAGTAAACAAACAAGGAGCTGATCTGATTACGCAGTCGAATTTATCATGGACAATAAAGAAATGTCCTTTAAATGTAAGGGTTTCAATAAATGAATACTCCTAGCAAGTGAATAAAATGTATTCAATTAACTAAAAACCTCGTGCACTTCTGAACTGAAGTGGAATCGACTGTAATTGATTTATTTGAAACCAGAGGTTAAGGACTGAATTAGCTAAGTACAACTGGGTATTTCAAGCCACTGACTTCTCAAATGTCAAATCCCTTCTATTTTAAATATTATTTCAGCTGCGGGGCATTGCTGTCCTGATGGCTGTTCCACCAGTTAAATCTCAAATTATATTAATATTCGATTTTTGGAGGGTGGGGTAAATTACGGTACAAAGAGGAGGGCTGTCCTTGTTCACGGTGAAAGAGCACCGAGCCGTGTTTTGGTTCACATGTAGGAATGAGCTTAGCGTGGCAGCAACGGTCTAACATTCAGCCACCGCTCACCCTCAGTTCAGCCAATCGGGGGGGGGGGGGGAACAACAGCAGATTTTTGTTTAGTGCATGAAAGCATGACCTAGAATTTCACTGCTGCGCCTTGATCACAACGTTAAAAACGCATCCGAAGAACGCTAAAGTAATTAGCACGTTTTACTAACTGCATATTGGTCACAGCAGAAGAGGCTGAACCGAAGCTAGTCTGATTTCCATTATCGCCTGTAAAATCCTTCCTTAGAAATAATAGTAATAAAGAAATCTACACAAGGTCATTTCATTGCTGTTTTCTGGTGGCTTGCTAATGCAGCAGCAGGATACTTAAAATGCGCTCTCCTAGCATAAAGCAGCTAATTATATCTTTAAAACATTATTTATTATGACCTTATAATGTTCTAGCATAAGACTGCTTTATACATTGCCCAGTATAAAACGATTATATTGGGTACAGGTTTCAAAAAGTAACAAGCATCTGTAAATCCAGATATGAATGAATGGTATTTAATAAGATTGTTTTCATTTAAAAATGAGTATTTATGTGTTGCTGTAGAAAGAGCAGCAATGTATTGCTGTTTATGAATGCTATTGTGCCTGAGGTTAGGATCCCACACACAATCTGAGATGCAGCCAAGAAAAACAGCCCTGATAGACAATGCTTCACTTCACCTGCTACAATGCTGTGCATTTCATTTATGTCAAGAATATGTACAGTTAGGGTTCATTCACCTCATTATTTTGTTACATCTACTTTACAGTTAACCAGTCTCTCTTGGAAATAATAAATAACTGTTTTTAAAACAATTGCAGCTTTGCATTCAAAAGATCCACTTTCAATTTATGGGAAAAAAATATTCACCATTTTTATAAACTGGCTGGCTCTCGAAAATAGAATTTAGACTCCACCAACTCTCTTTCTGCTTGGCAAGATTGATTTTACACTGCCTTCCGTAAGTAGATTACCAAAGCAAAATGAAACATCTTGGGCTTTATCTAATGCTTTGCTTCACCAGCCCTATCAAACGTCAAAATATATGAGCAAATGTTAATTCTCTTTGCAGCTTTATTGTAAACACCTCCCTCTTTAACCTCCTCAATTTCTGCCTGAGCAAAAAGGGAAAAAAAGGAGACAGAGAGAGACAGAGAGAGTCAGGGAGGGAAGGAAAGAGAGAAAAAATCAGCCACCATCACCAAAATATCATCAGCACTTAAAGGAGACCATCTCTTTAAAATGCCTTTACATTCTACACTGCCTTAGCCTCCCTTCCTATGATACAATATAATCCAGCCTGATCCTGACTTCACCTACCCCCTGGGCCAAAGAAAATAGCGTCAAAGTCTGAATTCTCACATGTTTTTACAGCCCATCTTCAAGACGTACACTCCGTTTTGGTTTTTTTTTAAAGCAAACTTCCCTATTTTACAACTGGTTTCCACAAGAAGAAACTCAAGATAAAAATTTCAGTCCCTTATAAACTGACACAACCATCTCAAAATGTCAATCTGTGCATTCCACTAAAACACGAACCATCAATCAGAAATAATCTGTCTCCTGCAAGATTTCACTAAAGTTCACAACCGTGAGATGATTTTGTTGGCATCGACTACGGAGCTTTTCTTTTTTCTTGAGGGGGAGGGAGCACCCGGCTCTGATTCACCAGTATATGATTTTTTTCATAGCACCTAATTTTTGGTATTTGCTCGCTAACGATTCTTTTTAAAATGTCCTTCTTGAGATAATGGGGTTTTTTTTTCATCTCTGCTCTCTGTTAGGACAACTACATGTACAAAATTTTATAGGCTCATAATTCTGCACACTATATATAAACATAAATAAAAACCTAGAGGTCAACATAAATAAAATAAAACTTTATTTTTAAAATAAAATTATGTTTTGGTTAAAGAAAAGATAGTGTGTCATTTTGTTAGTAGTACAGACAATTTTTTATCCAAAAGAATACATTGTGCTTTATTGTGTCATTTGTCTGAATACAGACTCAGTGGAATATCTAAATGATACCCTGCTCTGAACTCCAAGTTGAAAGTAAGTTTTTATTATACTTGAGGGAAACAATGGGTTCAGCTGCTTATTGCAAGGAGCAATTGTCAAGGGAGAGTTAAACTCAATTACTGTAACCATACTGAATAAAAAATACTGCCAAGAACAAAAATACGCCTGGGTAAAGACAGCCACTGAATAAAAAAATCGACATAAAGCGTATCAAATATTTATTTATCTGGGCAACAAAGGACTATGATACATTGATAGGCATGGAAACTACTGCCGGCACAACTCAATACAATACAACTATAACTGCTTCCAATATGGCCAGTGGAAATACAGGATACCAGGTGGTCCCAAATGTTTGAAGTTCTTTGGGAAAAAAAAAAAAAAAGAAAAAAAGGAGAAAAAGAAAAACAAAAGAAAGGGAGAAAGAAAAAAAAAAAGGCAGGGGGGAGAAGGAAAGAAAAGCTAAATCTTGTTTTAAAAGACAATATTAATTTATTGCTCTGATGGTGCTTTCAGGAGAAGGACAGTGGATGAAAATAACTTCTTCTTTCATTTTCCACAACACATAAGGGTTGTAAAACCACTAACATGTTTAAAAACCTTGCCAGGGTCCAACATCACTTTATTTTATCTTCAACGAGAAACTAAATGTCATACTAATTATATATAAAAATTCATGGTTTTTTATTTGTTCAGCTGCTTCATTGTCGCCTTTAACATGCTACAACAGGGCTAAAAATGATGAATCCCAGAGAAAAACCCCCAAAAAACCTCTGATATCTAAATAAGTACCATGAACCACGTGATGAACTAAGAGGGGAAGATTTAAAACCCACTAAACAAGAGGTAAACGAGATCACCAGATAAATAAAAAAAGGCTTAAAACAGACTCACCATATTTACAATTCCCATTAAATTACACATAAATAAATATATACATACATGAACACTGATTCCCTTATATAATAACCGTGAATCGTGTTGCAATAGAAAGTTCAAGTTGGTCGCTTTACCTTGGACAGGAAAAAGTTCTACAACTGAAGATATGACATGGAACTGCTTGTGTTTTGTGTTCAAGTTTATTCACAATACTGATAAAATGTCATCAGTCCTTTTTGCCTTTTGTTTGTTTGCTGTTGCTGCTGCTGTTGTACTATTTTCGCTTTTTTTCGTTTTTAATATGGCTACAATCTTAACTGAAGTTTATGTAAGGGAAGGTGGTGATTCAGTCCGGTGAAGCTCATAGAATTTTTTAAGTATTATTTATTTCTTTTTTTTTTTTAATTTTTTAATATATTTTTAGAAAAAAAAGTCCTTTTCTTTTTTTGTTTTGTTTTTGTTTTTTTTTCCTCCTTTTGTTTTATTTAAAAAAAAGTTCACAAACTCAAGACAGAACTTTTTTTCTTTGCTGGCTCCGTCCCCCTGTTCTGTTCTCTTAGGCTCCAAACCGGGGTAAAACGATGGTGGCAGTGGGGAGAGTGGGGGGGAAGTTAGGAGGGAGCAAATGGAAACGTGGATGCTGGGAAGGGGTGTGGGGAGAGGGCAGAGCAGTCCCGCAGAGTCGGAGAACAGGATTGGCAGAAGGGCGCTCATTCTGTTGCTGTAGCCTGGGGTGCTGGGTGCAGGGGAGAGGGAGGAGGGAGACGAATGGATCGATGGGCTATGAGGGGGAAGGGAGAGGAGCGTGTGAGCGTGGGGGTGTGTGTGTGTGTGTGTGTGTGTGTGTGTGTGGGAGGGGGAGATCCTCACTTTCGGTGCTTCTCCTCTTTGTCGCCGCTTTTGGTGCTGTTGTCTGTGTGGCTGTTGGGATTGTTGCTGAGGTACATTTTGTCCATGGCCTTGAGCGCCTCGGTGAGATAGTTCTGCAGGGCGGTGACGGCAGCGCACACCGCCGGGCTCCCGAAGCCGTGCGAGATGAGGTTGAAGTGGGTCAGGCAGCTCTGGATGCCCGGCTCCAAAATGGGGTTGGGCCGTGAGTTCCCCAGGGGAGATCGGTCCTGAGCCAGCAGGTCGGTGAACTCTTTACAGATCTGTCTGTAGCACAAATGGAGCAGAGAGACAGAGGGAGGGAGGCAGGGAGGGAAGGGAAGAGAGAGGGAGAGAAATGAACCATCACTGGCGGCAGCAAAGCCTGTGCATGCTCCCTGCTAGGTTACGCGAGCCCCTGGATCAAGGGGGCTGCTGCCCCCGAGCGCACAGGCGCTCTCCCGCCTCCCCCTCTCCTCTCTCACACATCCTTCCCCCGATTCCCACACTGCCCCGGCACGCACAAACCTCTTCACTTCACCTCGGCGCACGCGCCAGCGCACACACATCGTGCCCCGGCCAAATAACAGGCACACAGAGACACACACACACACACACCCCCCACGTACCCCCGCCAATCCCCATGCCGCAGCCCCCACAAACGCATCCCTGCCCAGCTGGGTTTTGGAGCAGACAGGCGGTTTAAAGTTGCCCAGCAAGGCAGAAGGGAATAGATGGGGTGCCATATCCAAAGGGAGGTTCAAGGGATTTATCCACATCTTGGAAGACCCTTTTTTTTGTTTGGAATGGGAGAGAGGCGCGGGCCTCTTCCTTGACAAGGCTAAAACACGCCTGTGTGTCGGGAAGAAAGAGCGAGGGCAGAGAGGGGAATCGAGGCTTTAAATTAGGGTACTCTGAAACAATTTATATATGTACACCTGCATCTCCAAATCCAAAGGGACCTTCCCACAGAGGGGAAGGCTGACGCTAACTGGGGTCTGGAAATTTCCTTCCAGGGAGGTGGGAAGAGAGGATCCAAGGGCACGGTGCAGCAGTTTGGTTGTGTCATCCACTCGCTGCACAAATGGTTGGGGAAATAACACACCTTCTAGCCAGAGAGCTCAGAGGCGTGTTGAAACAGTCTGTATTCTAAAACCTGCATTAATGTCTTCCAGCCATAAAGCGGCTCCCATCTTCTGCCTGCGCCCTCTGGCACTGTGCCCTTTGGTGACACCTCCATTGGTAATTAAGGGCTACTAAACAACCCTTTTAATTTCCAGCAAACATATCAAAACGATCATTTTCTTTTCACGCACCACCTGGAAGCCTAGGCAGCCCCACGAATGATAAACTCCGCTAGCATTTTAACTGCATACAGATTGTCATTTAAAATATATTTTTAATATCCCTATATTCACTAAGTAACAGAGCTGCTTAGGCAGAAAGAACCATTGCCGATTTTAATGAACTGAAATCAGTTTAATGTGCCAGTTTTATTTTACTGTCAATGGGAAGCCTTCCCCTTCTACCTAAATTGATAAGCTAAGCGAAAAGGCCCGGAAAATGTTTTGCTCTGAAGAATTACTGCTTTTTCTTTAACTAAACATCCACCCACAATTTTCACGGCTCACTTTCAAGGTAATCTGCAGGAACTGGCTTGATGGAAACCAAGCTGGGTTACAGAGTTCTCCTATAGCAGGAGGGCAAATACACCCCCTCACCATCTGCAAAATCATCATCAGCCACTGGCTACGTGGCAAACGCTCACAAATAAAAGCCCCAAACCCGGGTTTGTCGCCCTCCCCTCACTTCTGAGCAACATGCCAGAAAGGTAAATGTCTTACTTTGTAGCTAGAAGCATGTTTTTTCTTGTGACTTGCTCGTTTGGATCGGAATGTTGTCGGTTGAGAAATTCAGCTACTGCTTTGGCAGGAAATTCTGTCTCACAAACGTACCCAAAATCTCTAGCTAGATGTACTGCTTCTCCTGAAAAGGGAGGCACGGGTGGGGAGGGAAACACACAGCTCATCAATACACATCGCACAGAGGCAAAAATCCATTAGAAAAAAAAAAAAGGCACTACATTCTACTTGGGCTTTTCTTCTAAAAGGCTTGGACTTTTTTTTTTCTTTGAAAAAGGTAGGGTAAGAAATGCTAATCGCTTCTTATCTTGCAGGAGTTTTCTTTGCTTGAGTCGGAGGGCAATGCAAATGTGTATTTTCATGACAATCGCTACAAGTGAAATCTCGCATAAGAATTTTGTAAAGTTTACATTGACTAACAGATACTTTTAGACAGGCAGGCTCCATCCACCTAGAATGTGTGCTCAGGTTTACATATCCATACCTATACGCAGCCATTTACCTACATTTCATTCACAGCTATTTACTCTGGAAATGTTTGTTTGCCTCAGCCGCCACGTCTCTATATTCTTTTGCAATGCGTCAATGATTAATATTGATCATAATTACTCCTAGAGCTCTTCTAAATAAAATGCATTAAACAGCTAAGTGTTTAAAATTTAACTTGATCGCATATAATTATATGTTCACCCCCAAACGATTAACCATGAGAATTTTAGGGTCATTCCACCGAGTCTGTCTGTTTTGTTGATTTTCAAATCTTTGGTTTTAATTTCCTGAACCAGTTGGTTTTTACTGCAGGGCTTCCTGCCATTAGCTCTAGCTCCGGAAGAACGCATGCGCCAATTAGAGCTTCAAAGCCTCAGTCCAGTGAGCTTGTTTCCATAAAATGGAGCGGATCATAAACAATAACAGTACTCTAGAAACTGCCTCATCGCTACAGGACTCAAAGCCCCAGCAATGTTTATACTATCGTCCCCCCAAAATTAGCCACCATCGCTAAGTGATCTGGAGATCAGGCCTCTGGTTTTGTTTTTTTTTTCCTTAAAAATCATTCTTTTAAAGTCATTGTACGTGAAAGCCAAACAGAACACTAGATTACCATAAAACCTTCTCCATATTCATTAACATCACAAATAATGTTAAGCATCTACCAAATCTAGACTTTTTACAAGTTTTCCCCTCGTGATTTTTTACTACAGCGCGTCAATGCAATTTCAAAGCCTTTCCAAAAACAGGAAGACGCAGTAATTTTCACGCAGTATAAATATAGCGCGGCCACTTATCCTGATGTTTAAAAAAAACCCGAAGCCTGGCATTGCGCAGTGCTTCTTTCCCCATCCCTTTGAACATGAAACATTTCTCGCAGAATGTGAAGCGACAACAAAACAAAGCAACAAATTCCCTCCTATGCAACCAAACTTAAGCGAAGCCTGCGCAGCCCGGGCCGAGCTTAAAAGCGCTTTGCAGACCGAACCGGCCTAAATGCAGTCAAACCCGCAAGTGAGGGGAAAGGAGGAGGATCTATTTGCTGGCCTTGGGCTTACTTTGTGCCAGTCGGTGTGACCCAGCAACGGCTTCAAAATAAATGCCAGCTCTTGAGCTTCCCACCTCGCGGTTCTGACAGCACAGGGCCATCTCAAGGCATTAAAAGTAAGTTGCACCTTTTTTGGCCAGAGCAAAGTTGAGGAGAATGATATAGCCAAGGGAACATGTGTTCTGAAAATGAGAACCAAAAGGGAGTGTGTGGGGGGGGGTGGTGCAACTTTGAGGCTTTCAGGACACCATTAATTCATGGCTGAGGTCAAGGATTCCCAAATTAATTCAGGAAGTAATGGTCACGCATTTCTCAGATGCAGATGTCAGAAAACTTAAATGATTTACTGTTATGTGGCTGCGGGCTGGGAGGGAGAACAAACTTAAAGTAGCTGCAGTTTCTGACATTTAAAGTTGCTTGGTTGTCCACCTGTGGCAGAAGGACGGCGGTGAAGCATTAGAGGCTCTGCTCCCCGTGACTTCCAACTCGACACTCAGGGGTCTCACATGGGGCTGAGCTCACAGCCCCCGTTCGCAGGGATCCCTCCCATGCTGCTCCCAATGAGATCCGCTTACTCTGGGGAGGCATTACTCACTTGAACGAGGGAGCAAGATGGGGCCCTGAAAACGTCCAGCTCAGAGACTTAAAAGGAAATAAATGGTACGATGCAATGCTGAGTCTGCAGGACTCACGCAAGCCGGTTTCAGGTTAAAACAAAGCCAAAGGCACACAATTAACTTTTTTTCTTTTTTTGAGGCATAGAAAATAACACCCTTCCAATTTCCAACAAGCAGCACTGACTCGGGGGGAAAAAAAACCAAAACAACCCAACACCAAGTCGTCTCCCATTAGGCAAAAGCAACAGGCACATTTTCCGAATGAGCCCTCCCGGCTCCTTGAGTCACTTACCCTCCACGAGCGACGTGAGCAAGGTAACGTTAGCAGCTTTACGCCTCCCGGCTGGCAGGTTTAATCCTATTTTGTCCAGTTTCTCCCTCAGAGATCTCCCTCCGTTTTTAGACTTCGCCCTGCTCCGCACAGAAAGGCATTGAGAAACGGGGCTGGCAGGGGGCACCCGCTCCCGATTCGGCTCCCGCCCACGGATCGCCCCAACACATCGCGGAGGGGAGTCAAGGGGTCTTTTTTGGGGGGGCATGGTTGTGGGGGGCTGAAGAGCAAGTGTTGCTGACCGCTGAGTCTCGGACAGAGGGATAAGGCTTCGGGTGGCTCCATGTCTAGGGAACAGAGGCTGTCGCTGACGTCTGGATCGGCCCCCAGGCTGGTGGGGAGCTCTGGGCACGTCATGGCCAGGGCTGGACTCCTGAGGCAGCCGCCTGAGCTCCCAAGGCGCCGTGACCCGGGGGGCGGCTTCTCCCCACGGCCGGCAGGCGTTTGGGCGGGAGGAGGCCCATTCGTAAGGTGGGCAGCCCCCATCACCACCATGGAGCTGCCTTCGCTCGGATGCCTACGTGGCCCACCGGGGCGGCAGAGCCGGGCCTGAGCCGGGCCGTGGCGGTGCGAGCCGGCTTAATTAACCCGGGATGCAATTCGCTTTGCCCGGGTGCCTGGCTGAGGCCGCAGGCCCAGGGCGGCGGGCAGCAGGCTGGGTGCCGCCGGTCGCCTCCCCGCTCCCGGGGTGTGCGTGGGGGGGTTCATCGCCGTGAGGGGACGGCGTGGCCTGGGGAGAGGGGACACACACACACACTGGGGGGGGGGGGGGGCGCACACGGCTGCGCGTTGCCATGGTTACAGCGCTTCCGCCTGGCAGCGCTGCCCCGACCCCTAGCGGCAGGCGCCCCGCCTGGGCGCTCCTCATCCTCCTCCTCCTCCTCCTCACCCTCGTCCTCCTCATCCTCCTCGTCCCGCCCGTCCCGTCCCGGCGGCGGCGGGCGTTATTCGCCGCCACCCCGCCTCCTCCTGCGCCGCCTCCGCCGCCCTCACCTCCGGAGCACTCCGCCCAGCAGGGAGGCGTTGAGGCACTCGGGCGGCGAGAGGCGTCGCTGCACTTCCGCCACCGTGACCTTGTACTTGGAGGTGGAGCTGAGGAGCGAGAGGCGGCCCGGCACCGAGCAGAAGACCTCGTTGGGGTTCACCACCCCGCCGAAGAGCGCGTCCTTGTTGATGGGGATGGAGGAGACGGCGTTGTTGTTAGACTTGGAGAGGGACACGGGGCCTGCAGGGAGGGAGGAGCAGGGAGGTGAGGGTGAGGAGCGGGCGGGGAGCCGGGGGGCGGGGGGGGACGGGGCGGGGAGGCCGCCGCCGGGCACCCGAGCCCCGGCCCCGCACCGGCTGCGGGCCGGGGGGGAGCGGGGCAGGGGCCAGCCCTCCGCTGGCCGAGGGGAGCCGGGAGGGAGCGGGGCAGCCTTCCCCCCGCAGCAGAGACATCACGGAACGACCCGGCGGCCCCCCGCGCTGCCCGGCCACCCCCCACCCCCCCCAGCCCGCAGCGGGCGCACGCCGTCGGGGGGCTGACGGCTGTTTGCTAAAGCACGTCAGTACCGGCCGCCTGTAGACGTCACGGGCGAGGCCGGCCCGCAACGCTGCCCCCGGTGAGCGAGGCAGCGGGGAGCTACGCGCTGGGCTGCCGGCGGGCTCCCCCCCCCTCCCCCGGGGGCGGCCGGCGCCGCTCCGCCCGCCCCGCTGCCTCTTTCCAGCGCGCAACTTTTGACGTGGAAAAACCGTCACGCAGCGAGGAGCCGGCACGCGTCTGCCCCGGCGGCCGGCGCCGGTCGCTTCCCCAAAATAGAGCCCGGTCCCTCCCCGGGCGGGCGGGCCCTGCCGTGCCGTGCCCTGCCGTGCCGCCGCTGGGCTGGCGCTGCCCGCCGGCCTCGGGCCCCGGCCGCCTTCCCCGCCGCCGCCCCGGCCCGCCGCTCCTCCGCGGGCGCGCTCCGACCGAGCGGGGGGCTCCCTCCGTTTTGGATAGATCACTTGTGACATTAATAGCTCTGGGAAGGCTAATAGATACAAGAGGAGTTAAACGAACTCTTGAGATTACTAATAAAAGAGCCAATTATCATGTCGGCTTGGAAAGAGCATCTCTTAAGATTTATCCCTTGCACATCTAATTTGACGTGACAAAGGCTTCGCGGACGGGGCGGGGGAGAATGAAACTTTGAGCTCGCCGGCTGCGCAGCGACTGGGGCTGGCGAGGAGGGCGGCTCTGTGCAGCGCCTGCTCCGGTGGCGGCCGGGGTCCCCCGATGCCGGGCGGCCGCGCAGCCGCGGCACCGCTCCGGGCGGGCAGCAGCTCACTACGCCCTCAGCCCCGCGAGTTTTACTCCCGACGGCAGCTCCCTACGCAGGATCCAAACGCAAACCAGTCCCTTCGCCCCGAGAACCTCCTTTGCGAGCTGCCCTGTGCCATCTTTCCCCATCCTTCGCTCGTCCGAAGAATAGACGGGAAAGAAAACCGAGCGAAAACACGCCGTAAATATTTCGCCCGGTTTGGGGAACAGTTTCCAAGCAAATTCAATTCCAAGCGGACAAAGGCAGCGAAAACCAAACCGCCCTGACGGACAGCCGTCAGTCTGCAGGAACTCGCCCCTCGCTCTCCGCCAGCCCACCTCATCACCGCCGCGATTTCAATAAGAAAACCCGCAGGAGGAGGAACACCGCTTTTTCTCTTTCACAGCCCAGTTTACCAACAACGATTAAGCCCCGCCGCCCAGCCACACGCGCGGGGCAAACCCTGCAACCGAATCGTTTGCTCATGCACTAAAACACCGGCTGGGATTTTCTAGATCAGCCGCTAACATTTTCCCCGGTTAACGACAACAATTAACTACAATACCGGGCAAACGTGGCCGTTTGAGAAGCGGGTCGAACAGCTTTCAGCCCGTGCATCGCCCCTTTTCTTGCCCTGCCTCCAACCCTTCGGCCCACAGGACCGTGCCAGAGGAAGGAGCCCGGGGCCGGGGGCGGGGGGGGGAGGCCGGGTAAATCCTCCCTACGAGCAGTCCCCAGCCTGTGACGACATGTTTGGTATGCGCAAGGAAACGGCTTACCTTTCTTAATTACAGTTTGATCTGGGATGTTAATACCGGGGTCTTCTACGTGCTGCAACAAAAGGAAGAGGCAGGGATGTAAATGTATAAGCACAACAAAAGGCGGGCAGGGCTGGGGTGCGGGAGAAGTTGGGTGTCCCCCCCTCCCCGGGCACGGAAACAACAGATCCTGCAACGGGAGGGGGGGAGACAGGATTTAGGGGGATTTCCTCTATCGGGAGGAATCCTGCATCCTTCCCCGCTCTTCCCCAAGAAGAAGAAGAAAAAAAATAACACATCACCCCCACACCCCCGGGGCTTGCCCGGCCGAGCGCGACACCCCAGCGGCCTCCGGCTTCTGCGGGCTCCCTCCCTCTCCCCGGGAAGCGGCCCCGGCCCCGGCCCGGCCCTTTCCCGCCGCTGCGCCCGCGGGAGGGGATGCAGAAAGGAGGGGGGCCCCGGGGGGGTCCCCACGGCTCCCCACACCACCCGGGCTCCCCGACTATTGTCCCCTCGCAGGTTGCGCGGTGGCGGCTACAGCTGGGGTTCGCGCGGCGGAGTCACGACGTGATTAGAAAGTCAAATGAAACCGTGTTTTCTAATTCCAAAAACTGACAGGCAATATAATGTCTGGCTGTGTTTACAAATTAACACCAGTGCTGCTGAGATAGAAGATTTCGCAATCGTTACAAAACCCAGGCATTACCATTTAAAAAACTATTACTTCCTTCTCTAGTCTTTGTCCAACAATAATACTGATTCTAACATTTTCCATTCTGTCTTGGATTTATGCTCCTGTTAATTGTGCCTGATCTCAATGATTCCGGGTGGATGGTACTAAGTTGCTTTATTACAGGTTTTATTATACTCAATGCTCTCATTTGTAACTTGCCTAAAGTGCTTCTGGATTTAAGTATAATTAAATTGAGAAATGTTCAGAAATGACTACTGCTGCAGTTCTTGTGTTTTAACTATATGGGGAAATATGATCCCTTTATGCATGCACCCTAAACCCATAAAGTAAATGTACTGTGGCATAATACTTTTATTTGTGTTATTTCTACACATATTCCATACCGGAAGGACTGTTAAGTTTAAAATCCCACAGAGATATTTATGATTAAATAATTTTCACCGTCTACTTGATTTTCTTGAATATTTAGCAGTCGTTTTTAGTAAAGGTTAACTGTTGCAGCAACGGAAAAATTCAAAAACTGCCCTTTCCCGACCCAGATTTCTGTAAAGGATTCTTTTTTTTTTTTTTTTTTGCATAACCAGATAAAATACTCTTAAAAGATACATCCTCTTATTTTTATGCTTTCCTTCATGCAGCCTGCTGATTCAGTTTTACAGAGAGAGAAAAAAAAAAAATTGGCTGGGCTGGTTTAAGGATTTAAACCAGATGGCATTTGGTTTTCACGAAGTATAGCAATGCTATTAATTCATAGATCCCTGAAAGGCAAATCAAACGATTTGTACTTAAAATATCTTGCAGAGGAGGCTTCCCGAATCAGCCCACTGCCGGGGAGCACAATTGAGGAGAGGAAGAATTCAAGGGAACATTTTAGGTCATGTTCCTCCTACAGCAATCAGGGGCTTGCAGTCAACAAATTAGTTTATTCTTACTGTTGCCTCCATGTTATTTTATATCAAGTTTAAAGAATCGACCTGCTTTTAACGGATCCAAATTGCTTACTAAATCCTCCACTTTGGGAAGCGTACGCGTTTATTGCAAAACTGCTAAACATAACCAGCAATTTTCTGTGGCTAATTTAGCCAGATGAGGGCTGTAATAAATTCACTATTTTCCCCGAGTATAATTTACAAAAGATTTCAAAATGACCCCCAAAAATAGGTAAGTTCATCTGAACATTATCCTTGCAACACGAAACTGTACTCATTAAACTGTCAGCAAATATATTGTTGTAATATTTGATCCTGTAATTTGGGATGGCATTTCAGCAAAAATCACATCCAGATACCACAGTTCCCTCCTCCTCTTTCCTCCTGCAAGTCGAGCAAGCCTCAGTCCCTCAGCACAAGCTCTGTGGGCTTTAATAAATTTATTGCCATGTTCTAATTCCATTTTCAGGGAGAAACCCAGAAAGATGAACTTTGATCACGACCTATCACGTTGCATAAGGCCACTTTCCTAACCGAACAATAGCCCTGGCTTGCTTTGTAACTAGCCCGTGCGCTAATGTCATGCTTAATTAGAAATCATTTTTTTACTCTGTATTTATCGATAACAGAATTAGGTCCCCCAAATAATGCATCCTCCAATAGGCTCCCAACGTTTAATTTAATATAGGGTGTAGCAGGTCTGGCTCGAATTTGATAACCTATAGCTAATGATTTATGAGGTCATCCCTTTGCACCGCTGCTAAAAGACAGCGGCAGCGTTTTAATATCCCTCTTCCCTGATTTGTCAATTAATTCCTTTGGAGAAGAGGAGCTGCCCGTATCCTCTTACAACTTTAGATGTCGTTATCCCATATGCCAATTCTGTAATCATGGGAAACCAATTTTTCCTTCTTAGGCCACTTTCACCCACTTTTTTTTTTTTTTTTTTTTTTTTTGCCTTCCCCCTTTACGTTTGCCTGGGAGGACATTTAATGAGATCTCGCGTTTCAGACTCGTGTTTTTCCCAAGGCAGCGAGAAATCCCCAAATGCACGGCCCTGTGGTGATATTACATATTCTTCCAATCGTAACAGCTTATTGTCATTGAGAAGGAAAGATATTGTTAACGATGACAGTCATTTGATTTATTTATATTTTAGCGGGCGCGTTAGCGGGGAGGCGTCGCGCAGGGACGAGCTGCGAGAACCTATTGTTCTAGGTGGGGGCTTCGCCTTTCCCTGGGGGGCTCTTCTTCCCTCCCTCTTTTTTTTTGGTGGGGTCCCCCTCCCTCCCCCCGAATTTCAGCTCCCGCGGGGAGGGGGACGGGGGGGACGGTGGGGGGGGAGAGGGCCGAGCGGGCCCCGGGGCTGCCCCCTTTTTCCTTACCGGCACGTCCTCGATGGCGTGGGGGATGGAGTGGAGGGGCAGGTCGGCCAGCCCGGAGCCCAGCCCGTGGGGGGCGTGCAGCAGGTCGTCGTGCCGCCGGTAGTCCCTGCGTGGGTCGAGCCCCGAAAGCTGGTGGGGTAAACCCCGGTGCGTGTGGAGTAACCCCGTCTCCTGGCTCTGCCTCTGTCCCGGCCATCCTGGGTGCTGGGGCTGCGGCTGGGCATGGAGGGGGTTGAGGCTGTAGGGGTCGTTCACGTGGGAGTAGGGGTCCTGAGATTGGGGGTAGATGGGCTGGTAAGGGGGGGGGAAGTAGGGGGGCTGGAAGTCGGCGTTGGGGGTGTGGGAGAGCGGCGGGGCGCTGGTGTAGGGAGACTGACCCACGGTCCCCAACTGGGGTAGCCGGGCTGTCCCGTTGCTGGTACTGTCGTGGCGCTCCTGAGGTGGGGGGGGGGGGGTGTGCGATAAGGGGGGGGGAGGAGGAGGAGGGGGAGGGGAAGGAGGGGAGAAAAGAAAAACAAAAGATAAAATCAAACCGTTTCTCCTCAAAATCGGCTTGCGAATTTCACCTATCGGGCAAAGATGGGCAATTCGTCCGCTCCGAGGCGGAGAAGAGCAGAGCTGGGGCTTGCTCTGCCTCCGATTTCCCCTCGCACACAATTAAGAGGGAGCCTGCCTTTTTAAATAATAATAATAACGGCAATAATGATAACAGCAATAATTATAACAGGACTGCTTATAATAATTAATAAAACACCGCGGCGATACAGCGTGGATTCCCAACAGATCGCGCCCCGGCATTTCAGAGGCAGGTATTTCCCGCAAATAAAAAGAACAATTCCTCAGCGGGCGTCATTCAAATAATAATTCTGCCACGACCCAAAATCCTCCCGCTGGCCCTGGACAGAACCGAGACAGATACTGTCGCTGGGATTACCGATAACGCATCCCAAGAAAACCCTGGAAAACCCAAGCCCACTGCCATTTTGTTACCAGAAGACGCCGAAATAGGCTCTAAACAAATCGGCCGTTCCCCAACGCGAGTTTTACAAACGTTTGGGGGCGAAGGCACCGCCACGCTCCCCCACCTACGGGGAGAGCCGCCCCGGTGCCCGGCCGAGCTCCCCCGCTCGCCAGCGGGCGATTTCGGAGCGGAGGGGGCGGCGGCGGCGGCCCGGGCGGCGGGGAAGCGGCGGGGAAGCGGCGGAATGCGGCGGGCGGGCGGGGGGGAGCGGCGGCCCCAGCCCCGCCGCCGCACCGACGGGCGAGCGGCACCCGAATGCGGCCGGGCGTTTCGGCAGGGCTCTGCAGAAGAGCCCGCAGGTATGTCCGGGGGGAAAGGCATGGCCTCCACGGAGGAGGAGGATTCAAGGGAAAGAGCCACGATCCCGAAAAAGGGAAACGAGAAAGCTGAAAATATCCCGTTTGCAGGTGGCAAGGTGAAGAAATCGAAGCGGTAGGGTCCAAGTAAAGCCTTTTGCCGTTTGCTCGAAGCAGACACACAAAAAAAAAAAAGGGGGGGGGGGGAAGAAAGAAAGAAAGAAAAAAAAACCCCAACCCATCGAATTTATAAAAATGAAGGGAAAAAAGCCCTCTCCGGAAAGCTGGCTGCGAAACCCCGACCGCCACCGCCGACAACAATAGCAACACCCAGCACGCACCAAACCCCCTCCGAGAGAAACGTGAAGCAACTCACCATAGCCGAAAAACTGTGTACTAACATCTGCGAAGAGTCGGGGGGTTACAAGTCAAGGTAGAAAAAATAAAAACCAAAAAGAAAAACAAAAAAAAGGCAGAGGAAAGGGTCCGGCGGAGCGCGCAGCCCCCGGCGGAGCCCCGCGGGTGCGGCGGCGGCGCGGGCGCGGAGGGAGCGCGGCCGGAGCCCGGCGCTAGGCGCGGGCGGCGGGACCGGGGCGCCGGGGCTGCTCCTGCACCGCGGCCGCGCCACTATAATCCATCAGAACTTGCACCGGTCTCTGCTGCCCTTCATCGGGTGTTGCCAAGGCGAGCTCTCTATCCTGGCGTGGTTTGAGGAGTCAAAGTTGGCTGCTTTTTTTTGTTTTTTGCCTTTTTGTTTTGTTTTGTTTTGCGCGCGTTTTTTGCCTTTTTTTGGTTTTGTTTTTAGCGTGTGTGTGTTTGTTTCTTAATCCTTTTTTTTTTTCCCTCTGTCTCTTTCTTTCTTTTTCTCCTTTGACTTAGCTGCTGCTTCACTTGAGCTCCTAATAACAGATCTGCTGCCTTCCTGGAGACTCCTAATAGCAGATATTCATGACTATTAATATTACACGAATACTTAATAAGGGAAGAATGGCTGGAAATCGAGCGTGAAGCGAGAAGGCAACTCAAGGCAGAGCCTGTTCTAAATGACGTCCATTGAATGAAGAATCAGTGTATCTAATCAGAGATGGGGGAGAGGGAGAGGGAGAGAGAGACAAAAAGGGAGAGAGAGGGAGCGGGAGAGAGAGAGGGGGGACATGCTGCTGCGTCTGACGAATCACAGGAAAGGGGCAACATTTTAAAAGGTTGCAGGGCATGCAAAAGTGAAAGAGAAAGAGATCCGGAGAGAGGGAGAGGGTGGGAGCCAGGAGGGGGGTGCGGGAGGGGGGTGGTGGGAGAGACGGGCAGAAGGAGAGAGGGGAGGGGGCGCGGGATCCCCCCTTCCTCCCCTTCCCTTCGCTTCCCTTCGCTTCCCTTCCCCTCCCTCCCACCCCCCCCTCCCCGCCGCCTCCCCCTGCCCCCAGCCCCGCGGTCCTTCGCGGGCGCACCTCGGGCTGCGGCTGCTGCGCGTAGCCGGCCTCAAAGCCCAGGGAGAAGAGCGGCTGCTGGCTCCCCGCTTGGCTCTTGCCGCCCTCGGCCGCGCCGCCGCCGCCGCCTTTCCGCGGGGTGGGCTCCGCGGGGCCGCCCGCCGCCGCCGCCCCGTCCATGCCCCGACGGCCTCCCGCCGAGGGGCTCCCCTCGCCGCTGCCCCCGCCCCGCGCCGCCGAGCCGGCTCGCCTCCGTGCCCCGCGTCCCGGAAACCGGCTGGGAAAGTTTTTTTTTGGGTGTCTCCCCTTCTGGGTGTCAGCCTTCCTCCTCCTCCTCCTCCGGTTCGAACCCAGCGCCGAGGCCGGCGGGCGCCCGGGGCGGGGGGGGCTGGGGAGCCCAAGGAGCATCCGCCGGGCTCCCCGCGGCCCCCCTCTCGGGAGGATCCGGGAAAAGACGGGGGGAAAAGGCAGGAGGCGGCGAGGCGGGGAGGGAAGGAGGGCGGAGTGGGGGGGGAGCGGGAGCCGGGAAAAGAGGCAAGGCGAGCGCTTCTCCCGGCCCAGACAAGCCGGGGCCCCGGCGCAACCCGTCGGACTGGCTGTGCAACTCCCAAACAACTCCCTCAGACAGGCACCGCTCCGCTCCCGCCGCTGCCCCGCCGCAGCCTCCGCCCGGCCCCGCGCTCCGCCCGCCCGCCTGCTCCCTCCCGGCCGCCCCGGGCGCGGAGCGCGGCCGGCCGGGCTCGTATTCCGCTTTTTCTTTTCCTCTCTTTTACAAGGCAGGTCCTATCCCCGCCAGGCTACGGCCACCCTCTTTTCCATCCTCTCTGCAAGTCACCTCGCAGCCGCTCCCGAGGAAAGGACGGAGAGCCGGCCGCGCACGCCGGCACAAAAGCCGGCGGGCTCCGGAGGAGCCCCCGCCGCTCCCTCCGCCTTTGGTAGCACCTGGGTGCAAAGTCCCGTTAGCACAAGGCGACAAAAGCCATGGGCGATGAAACCCTCACGCTCGCACGTGTGCGCGCTTGAACACCGATCCTGGGGGGAAGGAGGGGGAAAGACACGCTTTCCTCCTGAAATCCAGCTGAGGAATATATGTATTATTTTTTCCGGCTTAAAAAAAAAAATAAATAAAACACCACCCCTGACACCTCATTCCTAGAAATCAAGCATCCGCCAGCGAGTGGATCTAAGAGCTCAGCTCCCGCCCCGGGAGACAGCTTTATCCCAAACTCCTCGATCCGGGACTAAACCCCCACAGCTTTTAGCCGGCGGTGAGGCTGGCGAGTCCTCCGTCCCTTTCCTAAGCTACAGCATCGCCCGAGAGCAGCGGCAGGGTCGGATGGGAGCACGGCCCCCCCCCCGCCTTCGCCCCAGACATGCACGTCGGCAAGGCTCCGCCGAGGCTGGGGCTCCTTCCCGCGGGGGTCACGACCAAATAACTGCGTTCATTTGCCAAGCGGAGTCCTTTATTGCGCGGTTTGAACGCACTGCACAGGCAACTTTTGCGAAACGGGTGACAATGGTATTCGTTGGTTTGAGACTAGGCATGGGTCCTGGGCATCGCTCTTCTTTTTCCTCTTCTCCTTTTTGTCAGATTAAAAGACACTCGCCTCTTTCTAAAAATATGGATGCACACACACAGACACACAGACGCGCGCACACAATCTGTGCTGAACGGCTCCAAAACCAAATGAGGTGGATTTTAATTTTTTTTCAAGCGGTTAAAAGATTGCTCAAAGCCGTGGGAGTGTGGCCCTGAAAATTAGGAGGCTGGGGGAACACCTCTCCCAAAGCCGTGGTTTCAGTTCGGCAGCTGACCCCTGCAAATTTGTGCGGCTCGGTATGATCAACCCGCAGCTACATCGAAAAGGCTGAATTTAGGCGTCGGTCCTGAGCCAATTTATTGGGATGCCTCGGGTACCTGGCGTGTAAGAATAATTCTCTTCCCTTTGTCTCTTTGCCCTTTCATTCACTCATTCATCCGTCCGTTCATTCAGCCATCCATCCATCCATCCATCCATATGGATGAGTGTAGCATCCTACAGAGCCTTATCTACGGAGGATCTACCTATAGACCAGCCTGCTGCTGGATCCTCTTTGCCTTTCCTCATACGCTTCCGACAAAGCCGGGTTTCCACAAGCCCCGAAGTTCCTGGGGAAGGACCCCAGCCCCTCTCCAGCTGCAGGACCGCAAGGAAGCCTGGCGAAGGAGCAGAAGTTTTCCTAAACGAAATTGAGAGCCGGAGGGATGCTGCAGGCTCCCGCTCGCAGCTGCGAGGCCGGGGGCTCTGCCCCGGCCGGGGGAAGCGCTTACCTCACATTCCTCATACTTGATATTATCCGTCAGTTTCCAAAGCATTTTCATGGATTGGCGTGAGAGAGAGAGAGAGAGAGGATTGGGTTCTCCCTGCCTTTCCCTACGGTGGCGGTGCCGGGGCGGCGTGGGGAGCGCGGCTGGCGGAGGCTGTGCAGCGCTCCCGTCCGCGCTCGGAGATCTCCCTCTAATGGTGGAAACTTTTCCCTTTTCCAGCTCTTTACCCACAGCCTAATCGCCTCATTAGCATATCAACAACAGCCCAATTGCTCGCCAGCACAACAACCTGCAGCGATGGACACAGGTAGAAAGGACCCACGAGCAAAAAAAAAATAAAAACATAAAAAAAAAAAAGGCTTTCTCCAACCCGCCGAGCCCCGGCGCGGGGGGGCAGCGGGCCCTGCCTGCGGGCGGGCGGGCGAGGAGCGGGGCTCGCCGGCCGCCGCTCCCCCCGCGCCTCTGCCTGCCAGCGAGGGAGGAAAGTGGCCAGCGAAATCAAAAAGGCGACCGTCCCTTCATCTGCGGAGAGTTTGGGGCTAGCCATGAAGCCACCCTCCCCCTTTTTTTTTCGCCCCCTTTTTTTTTCCTCCCACGAGGTTTAAAGAAACCAAAGCGAGGAGAAAGGAGACTCGGGTCTTGCCGTAACGAGGTTATTGTCTGCGGAGGCTTCTGTTGCCCTCTGGATTCGATTTGATCTTTTTGGTGGATATTTGACAAGCTGCCTTCTTTTGTAAACTATTTTGTTCCCCTCGGCTCTGTGGCTATTGGTCTTCAAAAAAAAGAAAACCCAAACAAACCCAACATAACCTCCCAGATAGAAGTGGGCGAGCGGTAGTGTGAAGGCAGCAGGAGCCAAAAAGTCTTTTGCAAGCACTTGAGCAAAGGGACAAAACAATGGCCGTAATAAAACTTTGGTACTTTCTTAGGTGGAGCGCTTCGTTTGCTTAACAATGTGCCGCTAAGCGGGCGCTCGGCCCGCCCTCCCGTGGGGCTGCTTTTCCACCCTTCTCTTTTATTTCCCCGGTTGCCCAGCCTTCATCCATCCACCGAAAGGCTTCCTTTTCCCCCCATTTTCTTTTTATTTTTTTTCCTCTCACCGATCCCACGCCGCTCCTAACGGCGAGGCATCCTCCTCTCCGCGGGGTCACCGTGTCGGGCCTGGCGCGGCTCCCCACGCCCGCCGGGCCCCCAGGCGTCCCCCGGGGCCGGGCATCCCCGCGTGGGGCGGCGAGCACCCGGCTGCCCCACCGCTCCCCGAAACGTCCCTCTGCCGACGGCAAAACCTGCCCCGTCGGCCCGGGAGACCCTCCCGGGGCCACCCCCGACGCCGGGGGAAAAAATTCCCTGCCTCCAGGAGCGAACGGCCCCTCCGCTCGGCGGGGGAGCCGCAGCGGGCCCTCGGGGGGCCCGGCACACGCGTCCCCACGCCGGGAAGGGCGGCGAAGCCTCCAGGCTCCCGGGCCTGCTCCTTCACACACACACACAGCTCCATCCCCAAAATGGATTTTTTTTTTTCCTCTCTTTCCCTTTCCCCCCTCCTCCACCCCCCGATGCTCTTTTTCACCAGCGCTTTTGTCTGCAAGTGGCAGGAGAGTAAATTGTTGTTTTTACTCCCGTTGAGGTTCAAATGGAGCTGGCAGATTAAGCCCAGTTAATGCCCCCGGGGGGGTGGGGGGTGATGATGAGAAAAAGAGGAGGGGAGGCGGGCAACGAAGGGGCCCATCGCCCCTGAGCGCCGTCCTGGCGGAGCCAGGCCGGCCGGGAGAGCCTCCCACCCGGGACAGCCTCCCACCCGCGGCCGCCCGGGACTCCCGTGGGCCAAAGGCCCGGCCCTTATCCCTCCTCTCCCCCAGCCCCGGGCCGGCTGGGGTGCGGGGGTAGGAGGGGAGGGGGCGGCTTTCCCCAGAAGACCCGCACGGGGCTGCGGGAGGCGGCTCCGCCCGGCCCGGCCCCTCCGGCCGGGCACGGCGGGGGGGAGCCCGCGGCGCCGGGGAGCGGGAGCAAGGAGGGCTGGGGTGTAAGGCAAAGTCGGGAGTAGATTTCGAGGCAGATAGCCCGTAAGTGCCATTACATAAGCGCTGACTCCAGTGCAAAAGGAAAAAAGAATTAAAAATCCTCTTTTGATCGCTTCTCCGCACCGACCTGATAGAAAGACGCCAGGTCTAACTGTAAAAATAATTAAAAAGATATTTTCGTTTACTGCATTTTCTTTTTTTTTTTCTTTTTTTTTTTTTTTGCAGGCCACTTATTGCTACCCTAAAAAAAAAAAAATGAACAAGGCAGTCCGGAGAAAGACTTAGGCGAGAGATTTGAAAAGTTGGGAGCAGAAAAAGAAACTAGGCTCCCATCTCGAACCGGACTGTCCTGGGGGAAAAAAAAAAAAAAAAAAAAAAAAAAAGAAGTCGTTTTGGGTAATAAAAGCCCGGGTATTTGAACAGGACAGCTCGCCTTCCCTTGTATTAGCCGGCCGGCAACCGGCGGGGACGCGGCCCGAGCGGCGGGACGTGGGGAGGGTGCAGGGATTTCCAAGCGTCTCCCGGCTGGGGAGCCGCCGCCGCTCCACGCGTGTCGGCTCGCCCGTGGTGCGGGTGGGTCCCCCCGGGTCCGCGGGGCTGGGCGAGGCGCCGGCGGGCCGCGCTTTCCCCGCCTGGCCGCTTTCGCTGGTGGGTGCTGCTTTTCCCTTCGGCTCATCCCCGCGGGAGCGCTTTCCACGGGCACTCCCTGCGTCTCTGCTGCCGAGTGGCACCTGGCAGCGTTATTTTTCCACGGGACGGGCTCGGGTGGGAAGCTCACAGCGACGCTTCGGCCCCCGCGGCCCGTTTCCGAAGCGCGGCGGGCCCACGCCGCCCAGCCCCGGGCCACGCCGGCGGGCGCTGCCACGCGTGGGGGCCCGGCCCGCTCCGGGGCCAGCCCCAGGGCTCCGCGGCGGGACGGCGGCCGCCAGCCCCGGGCAAGAGAGACGGCGGGCGAGCGCAGGCCGCCCTTCGCCGGCCCACGCTACCGGGCAGCTCACTCCCGGGCCGGGACACCCCCGGCGGTGGCGGCGGAGCAGCCCTCTCCCCTCCCGGCCCCGGCCCGCCGCTGCCTACCTGTTGCCGGTGGCCGGGGGCAGCTCCCAGCACGAGGAGCCGCAAAATCGCCAACCCTGGCGCCAGGTTTGCCCCCTGCTCCCTCCCGACCCGTCACCTTTCCCACTCCAGCCCCAAAATAACAATAAACATCCCCCCCAGGGCAGGAGGGTCGCCTTACCTGCCAGTCCCCCATTTTGGCAAGGATAGACATCCTGGCTGCGGGCTCCGGATTCCCAGATCCCTGCCGGTCATGGACTGCGAGGACAAGCGACCCGCCCGGGATGCCTGTGGGTAAATCCTCCCCTTACCTGCGCCGGGACTCTCTCACCTGGCCATAAAGAGCTGGGTGCTCCCTGCCTGCGCCTGCGCGCTGCCTCCGCGCTGCCCCCCGCCACCGCGCTCCCACGGCGCCCGGCGCGGCCCCACGGCCCCCCGGGGGTGCACGGCCGCCAGCCCACGGGGAGCCTCCCGGGCACGCCGCAGCCGCCGGGCAGCTGCCCGCTTCGCCGCCCGACCGCTCCCCCAACACCAGCCCCGAGCGGGGGGGCAGCTCTGCCCGCCCGGGTGCCTGCGGGCGGGGTGGGGACGGGCGAGCCCCCCGTCCTCGCCTCCCCCCGGGGGGCCGGTAGGTTTCCTCGGGGGCAAGTTGCCAGCGAGTGCGTGCTCCTAGCGATAATAATAATAATAACAATAGCAGCCCAAAAAGACAAAGCGCCTGGGGGGCTGAACTAGCCCAAGTGGGTAACGGAGGCGCTGCGAGTTGCCGGGGGGAAACAAAGAGCCCCGTGGTGCGCAGGCCGGGCGGCAGCGGCCGGGGGGATGCGGCAGCCGGGGCAGCAGCTCCCGGCGGGCCGGGGTCTGGCCCGCGGGGTGCGGGATGCCGCGGTCCCCCGGGGGAAGCCGGCCTGCCACAGTCTGTGCCCCTTGGACCTCTCGGTGTCCGCACCCCTTGTCCCCGCCCGTGTTTTTTTTTTCCCTCGGGGATTCAAGTGCCGAAGTGCCCTGGGAAGTTGCCAGGGTGTAGCACAGCTCTGATTTCACACCCCGAAAGAGAGGGAGCACGGCCCCTGTCCCATCTCCAGGGGCTGGGCACGGTGGGTGTGGGGGGAAGCAGTACCCCAGCTACAGGATTTTAGGGAGGGATGCAATTAATTTCCACTTCGCAGTTGCACAGCAAGCCCTTTGCATTTCAGAGACAGGGGAACGTGGCATCGTGTCCCAGGTGTGGGTCACTTTTAGGCCTCCAAAAAGCCGGGGCGCATTGCCCCCCACCTATGAGGCTACGCGGGGTCGGGTCCTGGGGTCCTGGGCTGCTCTCAGCCTCCAGTAGAGGGAAGGGGAATGCACCCCCGTGCCCCATCCCAAGAGCCTGGGGACAAGGACCTTGCAGAAGGGAGGTCAGGCCCTGTCTCCAGGCAGGTGGGAAGGGGGAGGCGAGAGCCAGCACCCGCGGCCATTCGGCCCCGAGGAAACGCCGGGGCCGCCGGCAGTTGAAGCCTCGGCTCCTGCGGGGCTCCGCTCCCCAGCCCTAGTCCCAGCGAGCCGGGGGCGGCGGGGACCGGCGGCTCCTGCGGGGCGGGGAGCGGGGCGGTCAATGGTCCGTGCGGGGCGCGCTTCGCACCGCCGCTCCCAGCGCCTGCCCGCCGTCTGCAGTTAGCGTCAAATTACAGCAATTAGCCGGGCACCGGAATTTAATTACCCAGCCCTGCCCCTTTCCAACCCCCCCCGCCCCGGTCGGCTCCTGCTTGGGGAAGACGCGGAGCAAAGACGGCCCCGTGCAAAATGGCAGAGGGATGGGGAAGATGCGCGAAGATTTCGTGGCTCTGGGACTCTGCCGCCTCTCCTTTCCCCGCTTCCCGGCCGCCCTGCCCCTCCGAGCCCTCTTCGGGAGACGGCAATTTTGGCCCCGTAACGATTATTTAAAATGCTACTTTTTATTATTATTATTTTGCGGGGAGCGGTGGGGAATTAATCCGATTTGAAGTTGGCCTTCGGCAAAACGTTCCCGGTAAACTTGGGTGCCACGTTTCTGCTGTCCTCCCGCTGGGATCTTCCCCTTCTCCCTGCCTCCGTCGCTCCCCGAGCAGGGTTAATCCCCCCGGCCGGGCCCCGGCTCCCGCAGGCCGGCTCTGCCCCGCGATCCCTGGCAGAGAGGCGGCCCCAGCACAGCCCGCCTGCGGGGCGGGAGCCGGGCTTTTGGGGCTACGAGGCAGCCCTGGCTCGCATCGGGCTCATCCCTGCCCTTTTTTTTTAGCCCAGGGGAGGAGGGCATGGGCTGGGCGTGCTGCAGGGCCCGGGGTTGTGGGGCGCTCCCTTTCCCCTCCCTGGGGCGTTTTGGTGACCGCACTTCGGGGGTTAATTCGGCTTCCCTGGCCCGGGCATTTAGAGGACTCCTTCCACTCGCAGCCTTGAGGGTAAATCCGGCGGGTAAAGGTGTAGGGGGCTAAAGCCACCGCGCCCTGGGCTGCTGTCATCCCTGACGTGCCAGCTCTGGGCGTTCCTCGTCCTGCCTGCCCTGCCGCCTGCCTCCTCCCCGTCCGAAGGGAAGATGAGGCTGAGGAAACTTTTCTCCCCAGACAAAACAGTCTCTTTTAAAGCAAAGACACATGCAGCCTCCCCCACGCTTTGTCACACCGGTTGGTTCACAGCTCGGCAGTGATTTTGGCAGGTGAATCGGAGAGAGTCACCGCCGAGCTCCATCCCCTCGGATTTATTTCTGACGGCCGCGCCGGGTCCCTCCCCGTGTGTCACACGCGGGCAGCAGACGGGGCAAAGCCCTGCCCGCTCCCCTTCCCCTCCACCGGCAGCACCCTTTTGCCTGAACCCCACCACGCATCTCTTCCCAGCCAGGAAGGGGGGAAGGGATGCTCTTGGGGGGCTTTCCCCTGCCCGGCGTCGAGTTTCCCCAGCCGGTCTGAGCTCCGGGCGGGTCCTTGCACCCCTGAGCCGGGAGCATTCCCGCCTGCCCGGCCCCCGGCTGCCTCCCAGACCTCTCCGTCTCCCTCCTGCCTGTGCTGTGAGCCTGCAAGGGCGGTGGGATAAACCCGATCCTCTGCGGGGAGTTTAGGCTTGGTTATTCCTCGCACTGTTGCTTTTCTCTTTTCAGTGCCGCTCGGCTGGGGAGAGGCTCGGCGCGGCTGCTTTCCACCGGCTCGCTGCCACATAAATCGCTTTTTTTTTTTTAAATTCATTTTTGGCAGTGGCCAGCCTGCGCCGGTGGGGCCACTTGCAGCCCAGCCAGCGCCAGGGCCGGCAGAGGCGCAGCTCCGCGCCGTCCCGGGGCGGTCGCTCGGCGGGGGACGCGGGGGCTGCGGGGTGGGCTTGCTCCCCGGCGGGGGAGGGAGGGAGCCTCCCCCGTCCTCTGCCCAGGCTGAACTCCTGGCGTCGGTGTTTCGGAAGGAGAAAGGAGAGGTTCAGGTTGGTGTGGGTCTGCCTCGGCTTCACGGGGGCGGGGGGAAGCGGGGCGGCGGCTGGCCCCGGGATGAGGCGCATCTTCCCGGGCGCACCTTTGGGCAGAAGGGGGAGCAGAAGGAAAGAGGCAAAAAGCGGCAGGACATTAAAAAACCCCAACACCCCGAACCCTACAAAACAAAGACAAAAAGGAAAAAGACAGAAGAAAATAGGCACCCCCCCGCCCTTCCTCGCCTCGCACTTTGCGGTCCAAAGTGATTCAATTAGTTTTGGGAGGACGGTGCCGGAGAAGGGGGGGTGCTGCGTCTCGGGTGTTAGCGGGGAGGTTTTTCCTCGGTTGATTTGGGGGTTTGTGTCTTGTTTCCATGCCATGCTGCGGGGGAGCCGGCCCCCGGGGTGGAGCAGCCCCGACCCTCTCCCCGGCGGATCCGGGGAAGCCCTTTCCGTGCGCGACCTGGGCTGGTGGGCAGGGGAGGAGAGAAAGGGTAAGAGAAGAAATCCGCCCGCTTCCACCTGCGACTGGCCTGCCCACGGTGCTGTCTCCCGGATACTCATTTTAGCGGAGTTGTTTGTGTTTTTTTTTTTTTCCTTCAAGCCCGTTTCCCACGGGAGAGAAGCTCACCGAGCGCACCAGGTCGCTTCCAGTCGCTCCCGGGACCTCACGAAACCAATGCCCCTTCCCTCTCCTTCCCCTTCCCGCTCCCCCCCATCGCGGCTTTGCTCCGGGACACGGCTTTGGAGGGGGGCGCGGGGCGTCCCGCCTGCGGGAGGAGGAAGATGAGGATGAAGATGAGGATGCTGTGCCCCGGGTACCTCTCCCCGGTACCTCTCCGCGCGTCCCCTGCTGCCCCCCAAGACCCCCGGGGCCCCCGGCCCGGCGCTTTGAAGCCCCAGAGCGTTATCAGTGGGCTGATCAGTTTGGAAATCAGCTCTGCATATAAATAGCTATTTTTTTTTCAGTGCCAAATGAAGGGGCAGTGGGGGTGTCCGAGCGCAACTTTCTGGAAGCAAGACGAAAACTTTTTTGGGAGGGAGGAGGAGAAAAAGCAAAGTTTTTCCAAGGAGCACGTGGGTCTCGCCTGCTCCTTTAATATTTATTTGCTAAACTAACTCCGCTAAAGCAACTAAACAAGCAAAACCGGGAAGTAATTGAGAGTTAAACCTGCGGTACCAATGCAATCCAGCTACTGAGGAGTAGTCGGTGTTTGCATGAGCAGCCACATGGCTCAAATTCCCATGCTGGAGACGTCCTGGGGAAAGGGAACAGGTACCTTCTGCTTCACCAGGTACCTCGTTCTCAACCTAGGCCCTTTAGGGCTAGGTACTGTCATTGCCATCTCCAGAAAACGAGCTCATAAAAAAGATCATCCCTATGAATAAAAGCATCAGTGGGGGCAAAACTCTGTGCTTCAGCTTTTTTGGATTACTCGGGGAGCAGTTGTACGGTCACAAATACACACGTTTGTGAGGAATTTGTCTTTTTTTGTAAAGCACAATAAATCCACGCTAAAGCCACCAAACACTTTTGTCTTTAGGAAAAGAAAGTTATCCACTATAAGCATGTCAAGATCTGATTGTTTACTCCAACCTGGCCACTTTTTCTGTCGTACATTTCATTTCCTAAACAGAAAAACCCCACCCAGTTTTAAGAAAATAGTTGCATTTGCAGCTCGGACATAAAATTGGAGTACTTTCTGGGCAATCCTGACTGCTCACATGTCCTCCAAAAAAGCATTTTGCATTTGAAACACAGGCAACTATTTTGCAAACAATCTCATAGCTGCAGTAGATTGCAGTTTTACTGACCATGCCACCCCAAAATAATTACAAATAAGTTTTATTTGACATCTATTTTTAACTTTTCATCAATGAAATTGTTAGATGAAACCTAGAAAACAGTATGCTGCCTAAGGTCCTTCAACATGACCTGCCTGATGATGACTAATATAAATGTTCTAAGAAGAGCTGCTTTTCTTCAGGCGAAGCTTCACTGACTTCACTCCCCCCCTGCCCTAAAATCCACTGATGCAACTGCACACATCCACCCAGCTGCACATAGCCCGAGTACAAAACACAAAGTTACGCTCTAGCGCTAAGTCTGTACACGGGGAGTTTTGCTTGGATTAAGATTTCGAAACTGAGCCCATAAGAAGATACGCCATAAAACCTCAAACAACCCTCCTCCCCCAGGGATATTTATCTTACACGTTTAATTGCCCAGTAAAATAAGTTCTGTATGTGTACACTTATATGGGAAGGATTTTCATCTGTTAATTTCGGTGTATCTTCTGATCTGCAGCAGCTTAGAATGAGTCTGTACTAACACCCTTAGAAACTGTGGAGAAGCAGAAACTGTGCCCTGCTGAATAACGCCTATTCAGCTGCTAAATATTTACACATAGGCAGGAATGAGCTTTCCTTGTAATGCTATCTCTTAACTATATATTAGCGTTGGAGAAGAAAAACAAATGCAAGTCATTTAAGCATAGGCCAAATCCCCGCTACTGCTAAAGCAAATAACAGAGCTCCACTGACTTGCAGGGAGCAGAATGGGGCTCCTTCATGTTACCTTCATGTCATATTAACACTGTCGTTTTTATAATGACTTCCCTCTCAAAGCACTCGCTACTGTATAATAAGCTTCAACAAACCCTCGAGAGGTGCAGTGTTATTAGTTCATCTGCTTTACAGATAAGTAAACTGATGTAAGGGGAAGATAAGGAATTCCCCCAAGGTCTTGCAGCTGGTTTGCTGGAGATCAAGGGAAGGAAAGGAAACCAAGAACTGGGACTGAACTAACCACCAGACCAGTACCTGCTCCTCCTGCTGCTGGTGACAATGTGTCCCACAGCCAGGAAAGCGATACTAAGAGGAGCAGCAGGGGATCAGGATCTCTATAAAACAGGTCATTTCCAGTCAGGTGCCTAATTGTGCTCTTTGCTAGCTAAACTTGGGCACCCGTGTTTGAAACTCTCAGCTTCTCCAATGACACTCTGGTGTTGCATCCATCCCGTCATGATATGATATATTGAAAGTGGAATTTCATTCTCTAGTACATTGAATAAAACTCCCTAATAATTCCAAGACATGTTTAAAAAACAAAGCCTGGTATTACCCACAGCAGAGTTTAAATAAAATCTACTTTGATATGTCTATGCTAACATTAGAGCTGCTGTCTGCGAGGCATATATTTTAAAGTGTCGAATAATTACAAAAAGCCGTGTTACTGGAAAACGACTGTTGGAGGCTCTGATGTCCAAAACAATATTAATCTGCAGAAGAAAACTCTAAGTGATTTTTTTTAACAAGAAACTTCCAAAGCTGTAGTCTTTAATCTAGCCCAGCTTGCATGCAGCTGCAATACATTTAGCCTTTAACATTAGCTCTAGCCATTGTCCTAGCACATGCCTACACCCCACGACACTTTATGGTATTAAAAAGCAGTGCTGTATGGCTAGAGCAACTTGTCACTAAGATGTATCACTTGGTGGAGAGCAAAACAAACCAAAGCAGTGAACGGCATGGCTTTTTTTTTTCATGGCAGCCTATATTATGGGTCTAGTTTGCTTGGCTCAGTTGTGTTTATGTGGTGTTTTAGACCAACATGTCCTGCCTGCCTCCCTGACAGCTATGGAGTAAAACCTCTGGAAGTGAGTGAAAGAGCAGGCCATGCACTGGATAATCCTGTGTAATTGTTCCATATAGCCACTGAAGGAATACCAACCCGCTATATGTATAATCTAATAGCAGTCAAGAGCTGATGTAATCACTCTTACGCTAGCCTCCTCCCTATGTCAAAGGGAAACGAGGGTGCGGTTGGAAGATGGAGGTTACGGCTGACGTGCACCCACGTTACCAGCCATCCTGGGGATTTTCACCTTGGTGTCCACTACAGCAGCTGCAGACACCACCACGCCAGATGCAGCTCATAAGGACAAACCGACCGGACAGAGATTCGGACCGTCATCATCACACCCGGGAAAGCAAACAGTTATTCAGACACCGGACAGCAAACTTTTTATTTTCCAAAGGGTGGTATATTACCATACTGATCCAATGGAGCGTTTCCAAATTTAGCTGGGAAATTTGTTCAGAGCAAGTTTGGGGGCCGCGCTCGCGAGTGCCATGCGAGAAGGACGGAGCGATGCCTCGGCCTCCCACGGGCGTCGGGCCCCCCAACCCCCAGCGCGCACCATCCCTCCTTCGCCAGCAGCTCCTTCGGGCTCCCCTTGGGAGAGGCGCAGGGTGATTAGCAGCCAGCAGCCACCTAGCCTGTTTACACCAGGCAAGTTTAAGCGATTGCGAAGCCCCAGCGCTTTTGCAAATGAAATCAGGCCCGGGCTGATAAGCTGCTCCCTTAACACTACCTGCTCCGGAGCGGAGCGCTTCCCGCTGCCCGACTGCACCGGGTGAGGAGCCTGCCCAGAGAGGAGCTACGCAGAAAAAGGCTCAGGCTTTGCTTTCTTTTCCTAAGTCTTTGGCGCCCCTGTGTGTCTCCTTTTTGGGAAATTCAGTGGCAGAACAACCCCAGACTTTTCTTCCTTTAATCTAGCACCAGAAGCACCGCTTGGACCTGGGAGAGCTCTGCAAGGGCAGCCTGGGCAACGCTACCCAACAGCCTGGCCCTAATTGAGCTGTGCCAATTTCCCCTCTTTACCTATCCTCCAAATCCCCCGGAATTTGGCAACTTTATCTAAAATGACTAATGTTTTTAAAGCACCACTTCCTGGAGTCATGACATTTATTATCATCTTTTCTACATGCCGGTATCTCCCAGTATGCATGAGGCGCAGACTGGAAAGTGCCTTAAAGACAAGAAGGAAAAATAAAGCATTTGAAGTATGTTAGACTCTCAAGGGTCAGATTTACAAGTTGGACAGGCAATACAGTACTTGTAGGAAATACACGTCTATACCTGTGCATCAGGATTGCAATATAAACGCCTGTGTTCTTCAAAGGTGTAAGGCAGAAGCAGAGGAAATTCAGCATAAAAACTTAGGAAAATCCTAAGAGGAACTCTAAATATTTTTCTGTGAGGTAGGTGGCATTATTTGTCCCGTATCTTCAAGATAACCAGGATACAAAGGCACGAAGTGAGTTGCCTAAGGGTAGAGGGATGTGGTGAGACAGCTGGACAAAGAGGAAGGAAACCCAGCCAGCCCGAGTTCTAGCGAGATTTACTCTGTCGGAGGTCCTGGTATAAATGGGCTCTGCAGAAGTGAGTCTCCTAAGTCTTTGCTCCCTTTCCTGTCTTCCAGCTGTCAGTACTTATTTCAAAACACGTAAGAGATGTGCATGTCTGAGGGGTGCGGTGTTTATTTGGGGCTATTCAGAAAACACACACTCTGCAAAGTGTCACTGGAAAAATATGGCATGCAAACACAGGCAGGCTATCACTTGCCCCAGAGTCAGCATCACCTGCTTTGCACTTAACCTCGTTAACCTGGAACAGGCCCTCCTCTCCTGACACCCTTCCCTGCCTTTAGACAGATGGCCCCAGCTGTAGGCGATGTAGATGTAGGCCTGCCCTGCCTATATTTATGGGTGGGTGGTTGCCCTGCCTTTGTTTCCCACCTGGAGTGCTTATTACTCCTTTCACCAGCTCTTCCATGATAACCTCCCTTGTCGCAGGTAAATCTGGCCCCTAAGGCCACAGCTCCCCGTGCCAGGGGAAGCTGTCCCAAAAGGCATCTCTTGCCTCTCTCCCCCTCATTTCTTGTTCTGTTTCCACCCTTCCCCTCCCCTCATGCAGTATTGGGTTGCCCCACCAAAGCTCTTGGTAAGGTGCCCTGCTGAAGCCAGCCAGCTTAAAATAACCTTGGAGAGAGCAGGGAGTGGGGGGTGCTTAAATCAGGGGACTCGCCCTGGGTAAGGACCCAAGATATCTGCCTTGCTGCCCACCTCCCTGCTGGGTATGGGCATGTCTTAACCCCTGCCCAGTCTCGCAACTTGCTACAGGTTGAATTTCAAAACCTGTGAATAAGCTACTTCTTAATCTTCTTTTAAACCTATTAAGGAACCTGAGCTTTGTTAATAGCCCTGTGTTCATGTGGAGGCTCCCCAGGAGGAAAATCTTTCCTGGCGTTCCTGGGAATCCTGCTCCTGGCAGCATCTCAGCAGGGTGAAGCTCTTCTGCTTACCTCCATTTTGTGCTCTTCCTGCACAGCGGGAAAGTGGTGCTTCTTCATTTTGGGAAGGCCAGTGTTGATTGCAAAAGCTGGTGGCTAAGGGAGTGGGTGAGTGTGGGGTCAAACGTGACCCTGCAATTGTATGAAATTGAAGGAGAAGGGTTTCTATATTTTCGCCTTACAGCAGGGCCCATTAGCTAAATAGGGGATCTATCCCACTTGTGAGGGAGCACAGCACAAATACAGGTCCTAAGGGCTGTAAGCCCCAACTGCCTACACTAATGGGTCATGCGTTGGCTTGACCCGGTTTACAGGCTGTTGATTGAGCATAAGAATTTAGAGCAGGAACAAAAAAATTGTCCCATAAATAGGCTGTCTGCGTTTTAAACTAAATTAGCCCCACAGTGAATGGCCTCCTCTACTGAATTACAGCATGACTGAGCCTGCGTTGGGGATTGAAAGGGATTCATGTGGCTGGTTAAGAGCAGCATTATTAAGATTATTATTGGGGGCTGGATCAGGCCCAATATGAATGCAATTATTCAGGACCTTTGAGCTACAATTATGTGTGACAGAAGAAGCCTAAGTGGCTGATGGCAGAGAGTATTTGGCCTTTACGGCCATGTAACTCGTATACAAGCAGACAGGGCTTAGGGCACTGACAGACGGGTTGTGGTGAAGCTTGCTGTGCTGGTTGAAGACGTTTCCATCTCCAGCCGCTCACTCCAATAAAAAAGTTGGCAGAAGGGAATTGGTTCCTGAGCCTCAGTTGCTCTGGGGAGAAGCTCAGCACCTCAGGCTGTGGTTTCACACCTCGGAGAGTTCAATGACAATAGCAGCCTTAAGGGATTCACACCCTCTTCCTCAGCCTCCTGTCAACTTTTTGCAGACCTGCTGGACTGATTCGGTTCATTAAAGAAAGAGAAAAGGGGGGAAGGGGGATTACCCCCTCTTCTAAATTTAAGCAGATCTGTTCCTGATTATAGTCTGGCCCAAGCTCTCCAGCCCATGGAGCTGAAGGTGTAGGCCAGCGATGCTGAGGACAGCCACCGATTTGGAAACCAGGGCCTTACCTTGAACTGCTGCTGAGGTGTTTTTCTCCTGCTTCCCTTCCATTCCTGTCCCTGGAAAGCAGCTTGGCTCCTGCTGGAGAGGCTGCCCGCAGCCCTGCCGGGGGACGGGAGAACTCGCCCTTGCAGGCAATCGCTTCTGGCTGGACGGTGCCCTGCGAGAAAGGAGACAGAAAAGCACGTATGAAATCAGAGTGGAAGCAGCGGTGGAAAAGAGTGCAATTTGGCATGCGTTTTCATCTCCAAGTTTGTCCCAGCCGGTTTACACGCAGCAGAAAACACTACCTCTTTATAATGGGTGACTACCTCCAATTTATTGGAACTGAGCTGTTGCTAAACACATGGAGTAGCGATGTATTAACACATTGTAAAAGGCTGTTTGATCACCATGGGATTCCAGATGAGCTAACAACAGAAAATAAGCCGTGATTCACAAATGACTCATTTCAGCATTTCTCTTTGATGCAGCAGTTCAAGCAAGCCCTGTCTATGCACATTCAAATGAGTTCACTGAATAGTCATTGAGCCCCGCAATGCCGTGCTTACAAAGTCGTTTTTACAAAGTGTAAGTACAGTTTTTAAGTATAAAAATTGGGCAATTTCTAGCAAGCCGTGCCAATGTGTGACTCTTAGTCACTCCTGCCGGCAACCCCTTCCTACGCTTAAAGCCTCGACACCAAATATTAGTTTTCCATGACTCAAGTCCTCCAAATACGGGGGTCCTGAGAAATCACCCCCTCCCGTCAGTCGTGCATCTCCTGTCAGGTTGGAAATAACAGCAAAGAGTGCGATGTCCCAGCGGGACGCGGTTTCCCACGGACTCGGCACGACGCTGCCCGCTCCTGCCTTGCCCCTGCCCGGCTGCCGGCCCTGCCAACCCTCCTCCTCCTCCTCCTCCTCTTCCTCACCCCGGTCTCCGCTACCGGCCGCGAAACCTCGGCGATACTTTAGTCAGCATTGCCATCCAGTGGCACCGGGGACAAATGACAGCGGAGAGGCGTGCGGGTAGGAGGGGGGACCTTCATCCTTCGTCTAATCGTTATACCCGGTGATGATGGGGCTCGACAGGTTGGCTCAAACTTGGGCAGCAGCCTAATGGCTGGATAGTATACATCATTTATTAATAGCTTGCAACACCACTGTTTAGCACCAGCTTGCTGTTAACTGGGACGTTGTGGAGAAGGGGGTGAACATTTAACATAACCAGGGGATGGTGTGCGCACTAGAGGGTACCCGGCCCGTTTCAGAGAATGGCTGCCAGTGGATCCTAAATCCTGCTTGTATTTAGAGGTGTTTTTGTTTTTTTTTTTTTTTTCTGATGTAGGGTTTTGGTGCTTTAGCAGGCAGAAGTTTGCTTTATTATTGCTTTATAGATTGCAGAGCTGTGTAAATTACAAATGGTCTCTCTAATGCACTTGCCTGGCCATAAAATTTTTCTCTGAGATGCTGCTAGCCAGGGTGCTCTCCAAAACCAGTAACCAGTGCAGAAGGCTATTGGGAAAAATAATCTGCAAAAATATAGCGTCATTTTTTTCCCAAGAAAACTTGCAATATTTACATTGATCTAGTCTGGGCTTTGGAACATATCTGTCACCCACCCGCTCTTCATGGCTTGGCCATGCTGCCATTTCTTGTTGCCCAGAGGGAAATCCTCTGAATCAGCTGGGTTGCAAAGGACCAAAACCCAACCCAAAGGAGCCAATGACAGTCATTTACCACTACTCATTGGAGGAAAAAAGACAAAACCCCAACTGCTTGGGTTTAAGTGGTTGCATAAGAAGAGTCAGAAGGACTGTTTTCTTTTTGCAAAAGCCGGGTAGACGGGACAGCACAGAGGTTACTCTGCAAGCCCCAATACAGCTGCTGGCCCCACATCATGAAGCAGGTCTTGCTGCCGCGGCAGCGATCATCACCACAGGACAGAAGGTGCTGGCTGGCGAATGCTAAGGACAGACTGCTTGGGGACAATATGGTGGCCTGCAACAGTTTTGCCACAAAGAGCTGATATGTGACCCCAGCCTATGCAACTGAAACCAGGATAGAATTCGTGATACTTAAGACCAGGCAGTCAAAAGAATGAGGACCACCCTCCTGGTGTCTCCGTGGAAGCAGTCAGGTCCCAGCAGAAAGTGAGAACCTGCAGCGGCTTCAGCCCAACTGGCCACATAGTTTTCCTCCGAAAGACATCGGTGTGGCAACAGCAGGACTGGCTGAAGGAAGAGAGAGCAAGAACCCACCTTTGCAAGAGAAAGGTAAGGCAGGGGGACGCTGACAGACACAGTGTGCTTTTATACCCATTGAATAGCATGTAAACCACCACAAATTTCATGCTGTACACACAGCGGCATCACTAGAGCTCAGTCCCTGAGCAGGCTGGATATTAAATTGATCAAACTGGTAATGAAAGTGGGAATTACTCCATCTCAGCTGACACAAGGCAGGTGACCTTATTAAAAAATATGCCAGTGTATTTAATGGGGTAGGGCAGTTTCTCGGGGAATTCATGATTAATGTGGCTATAACTCTGGAGATCCCACAGCTAATGCCCCTGGAAAAAGTCTTACTTCCACTATGAGATGGCTCGGCTGAAATTTTTGAGATGGGACTGTCTGAATACAGGCGCATGAATTCAGCCACTATTTTCTGACAGAGAAGCCAAGTCACTCAAGAACTGCTGCGTTGATTAGGGGACATGGTGGCCTCATGCCGGACGTGGCAAGCTGGGTATGTAAGAAACCTCAGAGCCTGCTGAGGGATGCAATGTGCCTCTCTGTGGTCTGTTCAGGCTAACCACCAGGAGCAACTGGAACTCCCATACTGGTTAGTCATCACCGAAACAACAGACGCCACTGTCCGAGACACTGACTGCATGTAATGTCCTGAGCAAGACCTGACTTGGAGAAACCTCAGTATCCACTGACAACCAATGGCCTGGAGCAGGGCAGTGTTTGTGGCTGTCTTGAGCTATATGCATGTATATGAAAAAGATCTGAGAGTGAGAAAAGCGACTGTCTGTGCACCTCTGAGAGGGAGCAGGAGCTTAGGAGGGTCATAACATCCCAGTTCAGTATTGTGTCCCCAGCAGGTGCCAGAAGCTGAGGCCTACGGAAGAGCAAAGGAGCAAAGCAAGCAAAGGTGGCACTTCTCCTGACACCCTTCCAGCCTCCAACCATTTGCAGACCAAGGTCTTCCCAAGATGGACGTGGCTGCTGTGCATCCAAGAATGGTCCTCTCTCTCATGAACTTACCTAGCCACTTCTTGAACAGAGACCGCAGAGAGATGCAGCGAGCAGAGATTTAGGAGTAAAGCAGCCTGTTTTCTTCTGCTTGCTGCAGGTAGGGGGAAAAGAGGCCTTTGTGCATGTTCGTTGCAAATAAAAAGTAGTATAGCAAAAAGTAACTTAAATATAGGCTTGGGGTTCAGACCAAGGAGCGTTATCAGTGTAAGCAACAGGCAAGAAGCTCTAAGTAGTTCCCAAACAGAGAAATTGAGCCAAACTGGAAGAAAAGAAACAGACACTTGAAGAATTTTGACACTGCAGAGCAGAATTGCAGTTTAAGGCAGGATCCAGGCACACTGCAAAAGGAAGGTCCCAGAAAGCACCATGAAATATCCCATCACAGGACAGAAAACCCATGCCAGGGTACCAGCTGCCAGGCATGTATGGTACGTGGGGAACTCCATAAGAAAATCCTGTCCTGGGAGAGGCAGTTTAGCAGGAAGGGACCAGACAAGATGAGGCTGGCTGCAGGAGCTGAGAAATGCGATGTTGTGCAAGGCAGGAGATATCCAGTAGTTTTCTAGCCTCTTTACAACCTTCCAGTGACCCAATATGGGGAGACTAGATTATCCCAGCTTCGGTAATGCCATCAGGGTCTGTTTTCGATCTCATGGCGACTGGTGATTGCAGCCACTGCCTTTCCCGTAAGAGAGCCATAAAAAGTTTTTGCGTAAGCTGTAGAACTAGGGGCCAAAACATAAGCATGAGCCTCCACCCAAACCAAAAGCGAACAGGAAGGTGCTTGGCAATTTGAAACACCTGGGAATGGAGTTCAGGGCTTTTGCTGAGCGCTGTTTTGGGTGTGCGTACATCAGCAGCTCTAGAAGATAATCAGGAAAAAGACATGGAGATGGATGTGAAAACTTAACAGAGCCTGAAGCAGGGCCGGTTCTGAAAAGGGTTAATTGGTGTAGATGGCAAGGATAGAGGAAAAAGACTGTCTTCACAGCAGGGCAGCGGGTCTTACTCGGTGTGAGGCAGATGGATCACCAACACGGATTGCTTTGCCCAGACTGTTGGTTATACAAAGAGGAGACCTTGGCATACAGTAAAGCCTCTGGAGGGAAAACGAGGCAATGGAAGTTAATCTTAGGCTAAACCTTAAGAAAAACTGTGTTCTTTGGGCTACAAAAGGCAGCACTTCTGGCGGGAAGAAAACTGCAGCTGCACAGCACCAGCCAACTTCTTCCGCAGTTTGACAGCCAGCATTTGTCACTAGTCACAGGTTACTTCTGCCAGTGGCTTGTTGTTACTCACTAAGAGCCTGGCAGGCTCTAATGATCATGGATGTCTAACATTATCTCCTGAGCAGACCTGGAGTGCAGTGTGATGGGGACACTTTCAATCCTAAAGCCCTTTGGCAGACTCCGGAGACCTACAAAGCAGGTGGCACCTCACCGCTGCTCACAGCTTGGTGGGGTGGGAAAGAGACTTTTTCAAGGCAAGTCCTGGCTTGGTTCTACCTAAACCTAATAAAAAGTCTGTCCCAGCCAGGAAGACTTTAAGGACAACAGATACCTACCACAGCCCTCTGACAGTGGATCCTGATAATTCACTGAAAGAAAACTAAGCAAAGAGATGGAACAGGTATCAAGCTAATTTGTGTTCTGATGAGAAGAGTCATGAGAGGTGAAATACCTGTCAACAGGCAAACAGTTACAGATTTATCATTTATTAAATGATTTTTTTTTTTTTTATACTTAGGATGAATCATGAAAGTATCGTACAAATGCTTTTCCTTCTAGAGTGGTCCAGGACTAACCTGAGCTTACCAAAATTGCAACGTTAATGGTAAGTAGCAGCGATGACGAGCGTATTTCTAAGTGATGACAAAGTCCTTTTGTTAACAGTTCCTAGATGTAATAGGATCCCCAGCCCAGCTACAGCCAAGCTAAGAGATACTGTAATACAGACAATCATAGGAAAGAGAGCTGGAAAAGACCTAGAAAATTACCAGGTCTGGACCAGTATGACCTGCAAAACTGCTGAAAAAGCTACGCCTAACCTGCTCCCGAAAACCATCAGCGGGAAAATTCCAGCCTTTCCAGACAATCTAATCCACATTTAACTGTTTATCACTACAAAGCTTCCCTGATGTCTGATCTTCACCTCTCCTGATGCTATCTGAGATGATTAGTTCTTGTCCTATGCACAGAGAACATGGAGAATGAGCTACTCCCTCCCTATTTGCATCAGGATTTGCTTCTGGTTTTCCTTTTTTGCATATTTGAAGACTTTCTGCCTATTTCCTTTTTTTTAATGACAAAGTAACCATATATATTTTTCAGTCATCCCTGACAGGTGATGTTTGCCAGATGCCTATGGACTCTCTGCTCATTTCATACCTGGCAACAAATTATATTGCCAGAATAAAGAGCACGATAATGCTAAACGTTTAGTGGAGCCATTAGAAATAAAAGGAGTGATCCATGTAGCTGCTCTCTCTCTGGCACAGCCAGACCCCCGTACCAGCAGGCAAGGCTGTGGTTAGCCTTGCTGGGCAGAGCAGGTCACTCTCAACCTGCAGATGGAGTTGCTTTACTCCTCTAGCTGCTAAGACACCTGTAGCTGGGAAAGGGCCCTTGGCCATGCAGAGATGGGGCTGCAGGGACACTGCCCTGACCTGGCACCTCCCTAAGGGTCTGACACCAGCTGCCCCACTTCACCCACTGAGGGGAACACCTTGGGTTCATGTTCATAAAATTAGCAAGTGCCCAAACGTTTGTAAAATCCAGCATAAGCTACCTTTGGACACTCCTGAGGGCAAATAACAGCTGCAATGTGTACGTTTGTACTTTACTGTACACTAATGTGTGCATTAATCTGCAGTAGGAAAACAGATCTCTCTCCATGCCTCGGCTACACCAGTATCACCTATAAAATCCAGTCATATTTAACAGAAGAAAACCAACTTCACCACCACGGCCTGCCTGTCCTCTATTAGGACATGTTTAATTACGTCTTGCTTTCTCTGCGTAGGAGGATAAATGAGCAGGGAAGAGAATGCCGTGCTGTTGCTCCTGAGCAGCTGATGAGGCGTAGTTTGCACAGAGGTGAGTATGTGTCCCTGTTGGAAATTAATTGGAGAAGGGAGCAGTAGAGCGCTCTGCTTTGGACCAGCAGCACGTCTGACTTGCAAAATGCGCTCTGCTTGAGACTAGGCAGCTTACCTACGCCTGAAACCTTTCTATCTAAAAGTCTACTGCAAATTCAGACAAGCAGCGTAGTACCCACAGCGTAAGAGGCTCTGCGTCTGGAGCTTGCGAGCACGGCAAGGCAAAAGCGGATGGGATGGTGTATGGTCTGGCCCCCGCTGCTTGTGCAGACAGATGTGCTCACTGACTGCGTACGATTAGATTACTCGATGATTCTACTGGACCATGTGAGCTGAGCTAGCGTTTGCCTTGATGTGTCATTTCATCTCTCCTCCCATCTGCTGCGAGTGCTGCTGCGTTGTGACTGGCCGGTGCGTCTGCCTGGGAGCTCCTGTTTCAGGTAGGCTTGTATTTTCTTCTCTTTGAATAGCCAGATTATGGCTGGCTGGGAAGTACAGGAATGCCAGGGGCTGCTCTGAACAGGAAAAAAAGGGAGGGCAGAAGAGAAGAGATAGGAATAAACTTTAACTGCTCTTGTGCTAAGACTGTTTTCCTTTTCCCTGCGTTATGCAGTATGTATACACCTTCCAGCTCAGGCAAGGCATGTGACAAGATGCGTTAGAGAAGATTGCTTCCAGGCAGGGCTGCTCCAAGAGGTGAGTTTTGGGGAGACTGTGCACATTGCATGGCATCCCAGAGCAGCACAAGACCAAGGCAGCTTCATCTCAGTGCAAGAAGGTGTGAGGGAGGAGGAGACCCTTTACTGGGGCACAAAACAGTGGACTGTGGCTACCTGCATTTCCTAACCAGAAAAACCACACTGAAGAGAAATAGTTTGCTCGCAATGGCCTTGCTGTGACTTTAACAACAGTGCCAATTAAAACTGACAGCTTTGCAGGCAAGGGTCACGAAAAGGAATGTTATGATACACATGGTTTTGTCCTAACAATAGCATAGAAAATGCCAAGTGACTCCAGACAGACATGAAATGTATAATGTTTGTCACTACTGGCCGAGGCCAAACAGGAACTCAAAACCAATGTGCATAGCCTGTGCATCTTGCTTTTTAATTAGCTGACAAATCAGCTGAAACCAATTACCTATATTGATTAAGGCCAGGAGCAGTTTACTGAGTACGAACTATATTCCTAAGATAATATCCTCGTTGTCTGGAAAGGTCTGTTCCCATTCATCCACAGGGAAGCCATTCCAATTGCTAATCCTACTGGGGAATGTCTTTCCACTACAGGAGCCACACCAAAAGATCCTCTCATACTAAAATGAGAATAGCTACAATGCAGGCCCAGGCAACAAGAAAAAGGAGCTGCCCTGCGAGCCTCAGTCAGCAGCAGTTTTAGTTCTACCAGCGCAGACCCCTCTTATGCAGCCTATGTCGAATAGTGTGGTAAATTTGATCTTCTCTTAGCTTTTGTCCAGTAACTCTGGTTTTGCACCCAAAATATGCTGAGGTCCAGTACGAACCATGACAGGAGAAACCACGGGCATCATGAGGTCTCCTGCCACCTTGCTGTTTTTTCACTGACATTTGCCATAATATGGTTCAGGTTTACATCTAGATTTGGCTTCTCCCTGCATCTGAACTTCAGACAAGTCTGTAAAATCTACAACTCACCAATACCTGAGGAACAGTTTTTCCATTGAGGTGGCTCATGTGATTTGTACACTCTACTTCTTTACTTCTTTGTTTCCCTGCTCTTTTTTTTTTTTTTTTAAATTTCTGCCTATGATCCAAGGCATGGATCTCATTTCACAAAGATCAGCACAAGGTAGAACTATTAAAAAAAACCAACCAAAACCCAAAGGTTTTGAGAGCTTGGTTTTCCACAGCAATCATTTGCATGCATGTTTTCAGGTTTTTAATACTAACTGTGCCAGAGAACCGAGGCACTAGGATTAAGAAGTAGCACCAAGCATGCAATCTTCTTTCCCCGAAGGCTAGTGGTACCAAAAGACCACGGTTAGTCTGGAGTGCTGCAAGGGTGCTGCAGCAATGTCTGTGCAAGAAAAAAAAACAACAACGAAACACACCAAGGAGAAGTTAAATCTTGCATTTCGCTCCTGTGATGAGCAGGCCTATCTCTTGTTTCCTGCATATAGCTTACTTGTTTGTTACGGACCACAGTAGTAATGCAAACACCTAAGAGAAGACAGTCTCCATATACACACACATGTATAAATATATATATTTTAAGTTCTTAAAAGTCTTCCTAGCTGTGTAGTAGGCTATGCAGTACCTAACATAGAGTTTTAAAAGCATCTGGGCAGACAGTTTCAAAGGCATCTAAATGCCCTGGAGGATCTCAACCTTTGATACTTTGGAAAAACTACCTGTGCTCTCTGGCCCCAACTGAGACTTCCCCAAGGAAATCCTGGCTCCTGCAGGAATGCTGGCACCTGCCCCCAGTTTTCCTCCTTCCACATTTTCCTAACTCCAGCTGGATGGAGGTCTCATGTTAAGACCATGGCACAGGGAAAGAAATGGTCTTGCAGCCAGCTGGCCCAGTGAGCAGGTGGGAAGACGTTGAACAAAATGGTCTATGGAGTGCACAGAGGAGAGCAAGAGGCCGCTGGCTTTATCATCATCTGTGCTGACGGCAGTTTGTGTTACTCAGGTGTCAGGTGGTTGGTTGAGTGTTGTTCACTCCTGGATATAGTTTGCTGTAACAATCAAATTAGGAATGAGCAGTGGTTTGAAGCACTCCGGGCAGATCTGTGCACCTCAGGAGAGCGTTCACCAGTCACTGAGCTGGGATGTGCTTTCCCTTCACAGTGGTGTTTGCTGTGTATTTCTTTGCTGGACTTGGACAGTGGTCTCAGCACAGCATCTGCTCATCTCTCTGAATCCCCTTTTAACAAGCTGTACTGTTGGGTTGTGGCAGCGTTTTCCACTTGACTTCTCAGCAGCATCAGGCGAGTCTTTGTTACTCCCTGGGACTTTGCACACTTCTGTTCCAGCCCCTTGGCTCCACCAGAGCCGTCCTCCCTCTGAAGGTGTCCATGAAGAAGGCTGCACTGGATCTCCAGCGTGACCACAGCTGTCCCTACCTGTCCCTGCTGACATCTTGGTGAGAAGCTGCTCTGCTGCTTGCCATCACTGGGTAAGCTTGACTGCCCCGCTTGGGGACAGTCTAGCCACAAGTCCTTACAAAGTTTCTCCACTGCTCTTCTCCTCATTACAGCTTATGACTGTACCTGATGGGTTGAAGCCACCACTTCCAGCCTTCAGTCTGTGAAGAGAGACTCCCAGAGAGTGTTTGGGGCCAGGACGGGAGGAAAGTCCAGCTTCTGGGAGGGACCTGACAGTGCCTGAGGTGGCTTGTCTGCATGAGCTGGAAGGTAGGTGATGGTATTTCTGCTTTTGTAGCACACTGGACTGCCCAGTAAAAACATTTATTGGTGTAATCTCAGATCATCTGATATTGCCTCAGCATTACTTCATGTTGGAGCAAAATGACATGATGTTGGAAACAGTTTATATGCTCCAAATGTGCTGTCTCATGGCAGCAGATCCACATGAATAGACTCAAAGTTGGACGAGGGAGAATTACCAAGTATTTCACTTTAGTCAGAGCCATGCCAGAAGCTCTCATTGCATAAACACGTTACTACACCAAATGCATGCACAGCTCTTAGAAACAAGAATGTCTCATCAGAAAGCCTAAGGTTAGCTTAAGTAGTTTAAATAGCAGGTTTCACTAATCCAGTTCTTTGTGACAGATGTAAGCTCAGAGCTCATCACAACTCATCCATGACACTTAGCAGAAACTATTTGGCAGATTTCAAATTTACAAATGAGGCAAACATAGCTGCAAAAAACTTGATGCCTGATATAACTCTACATAGAGGAAAAAAAGACTCTCCCGTTTCTTATATGTGAGTGTTGGTGGCCTTACATGGTAGCATGGTCTGCTGAACAAGCCTTTCATAATTCTGAAGCAGCGATGACTGATACACTTGGGTGGTTCAAAAAGAAGTTCCTGGAAGTAAAAACCCAGAATGATACAAGAGGTAAATGAGGTTTTCCTGTCACAGGGTGCACACAGAGGAAGTTTTACAGTGATATGATACCTGCAGGGAGAGTGGGGAGGGAGCAGCTAAGAACATACTCCTAAATTGAATTCAGGGACATTGTGAAACATGTAGTGCCGGCTGTTCATTGCCAAGCCAGTAATTATGCAATGTGTCTGTTTAATCTTCAGGGTGCTGTGGAGCAACTTCCGCCTGCAAGTTGTTCGCCACTTATGCTCCTTCCACATCAACAATGACTACAAAGCTCTTAATATTGAAACTAAGGACAGCAGCTGCATACGATACATCAGATGGGTGCATGTGTTCTCCAGCAGCAAGCAAGCGCAGCCAGCAAAACAAGTTCTTTGTGGTGTCTGATCTGACATCTTTGCAATATTTCAAGTGAGACTCTTTCTCTGAGCAGCAATGGATACACTCAGATATTGCTTCTTCACTGTCCTGATTCTCAGTGTCTCACTTCCATTTGTTTTCTATGCTGTTAATTTGCATGCACAAAAATCTCTTAGGAGGCTGAACTTCTCAGCGAGCTCAACTTTAGAAGAAGCCTGTAAAGCACTAACTGAAGACAAGGAGCCCTTTCTGAAGGAAAACTCTTTAAAAACATCATTCGGAGAATCCCGTTGCACGGAGTACATCACGCAGAACCACTACATCACCCGCGCCCTCTCGGCCGAGGAGGCTGCCTTCCCCGTCGCCTACGTCATGACCCTGCACAAGGAGTTCGAGACCTTCGAGCGGCTCTTCAGGGCAGTGTACATGCCCCAAAACGTCTACTGCATCCATGTGGACGCCAAGGCACCGGTCCCCTTCCAGCAGGCGGTGCGGCGCCTGGTGGGCTGCTTCCCCAACGCCTTCCTCGCCTCCCGGGCGGAGCGGGTGGTCTACGGCGGTATCTCCCGCCTGCGGGCCGACCTCCACTGCATGAGAGACCTGCTGGCCTCGGCCGTGCCCTGGCGCTACCTGCTCAACACCTGCGGCCAGGACTTCCCCTTGAAGACCAACCGGGAGATCGTCCGGCTGCTGAAGGGCTTTGGGGGGAAGAATGTCACCCCCGGGGTGCTGCCACCCCCCCATGTCACCGCCCGCACCAAATACGTGCACAGGGAGCAATTATACTCTTTGTTTTCTTTCATGCTATGGACATTTGTGCGCAAGACGCCCCCGCCCCACAACATCACCATCTACTTTGGCTCCGCGTACGTGGCCGTCACCCGGCCCTTTGTGGAGTTTGTGCTGCGGGACCAGCGCGCCATCGATCTGCTGGCATGGTCCGAGGACACCTACAGCCCCGACGAGCACTTCTGGGTGACGCTCAACAGGATCCCGGGTGAGTACTCCTTCACTTGTGGCTTCTGTAGATGCACACATGCACGCACACACACACACAGATATACCTGAGGCTGATTTTGATGAAGTCTAGATAAAAAAATTTAATCAGATCATAATTTGTATAGAAGGCTGATCTATCAAATAAGCTTACTTGCCCTTTCTGACCACCGAGAGATGACTGTGCCATGCAGGATGTGCGTTACCATTCTGCATCTGAGCAGGAGGAAGCCCAGGAGATCTAAGTTGAAATTGAAATCCTTGGACGTTTCAGCTGATTTAAGGCTTTTACCTGTAAAAATTGAGATGAAGAAAAGAGAAGGAATAAAGATTAAAATATGTGAGGTATGTAAGCATTGTAGTGAAGGTATTTTCTACAAGATGCTAATTTTGCTGGGGGGAATTTTATTTTTCCCTAAATAGAAGTCAATTCCTCCCTCTCTATCTATTACTCCAGAGCCAGAAAGTCTGAGTTCAGGCTTGAGTCTGTTTCTAGTCTTCACGTGCTTTTCTGGGGGCACACACACATGCACACACACCAGCTCTCCTGTAACACCTGCAAAAAACCACTGTACTCATAACTACTGCCTAAACTCCATTGTACAAGGCCAAGGATTTGTTCAGAGAAACAGAATCAGAGCCAGTATTTTCATCTTTACCTTATGTATTTACTATTAGTTTTACCTCGTTCATATGACTGGGAAAGAGTCAGAAGATGCACAGGACTTCTCCCCCATGCACACTGCTTTTAGAAGCACCTGGTAGGACTTTACTGCTCCTGACTCCCTAGGGATCCACAGCACCCCAAAGCAGGGTATACAAGGAATGGAAGCAAGGATAAATTTCTTCTCCTGTCTTTTTTTTTCTTTCCACCCTCTACCTACTGTAACTTGTGGGAAATGAAAACAAGGAGCAGTAACAGAGAGGCAGAGCATGTCTACTTTAACCTAAGCAGCAGACTGTGGGTCCATTTTGCAAGGCCAGTCTGCTTTCAAATTATCACATAACTCTCTCTGAGACTAGGGCTTGCTCTTCCGATAACTATATTTTACAACTGGTAAGCACAAGATGCACAAATGATTACTGATCAAGATATTTATGGCATAACCATTGGCAAATATTATTTGTAGCTAGTCAACTTTTCCAGGAAGCTGGCTGCTGTGATCTTATTGTAGCCCATTGCCCCAGAAGCAACAAACCTGGGATGAGATATGTTCTCCACAATCAGAAAGCTTTAGGTGGTTGCCAATTGTTGTGCTGCACTGTGTAGCTTATGTAGGCTGTGTATTTCTTTGTTTATTTCCATGATCATCGCTGCATGCTTTCCAGTGGTGCACATTGGCATAACATTTTTTGTGCTTGTTCTCTTTGCATTCAAAAGAGGAATCCAAAAAAGATGGAACATTTCCACAGCAGATATGTGTCCTTCCTCTTCCTTTATTCCCTGCGATCACTTTAGGGTGAACAAAAGTGGCCACGCAGCTCTGACAGATGTACTCAGGGCTGCTGTTTTCCGGGATTTTGAATCCAAACTTGTAAGCATAGCATGGAGTGTCTCACCTGAACATATTTGAGTCAGATGCAGAGCTCTGAGCAACTCTGGGGTGAGAAGTCCCTCTCAGTGCATGGAGTGTTAGCCAGGGACTTGGTTCCTGGCTCTAACAAAAACCTCTTGTTCAAGTTTGGCCAAGCCACTTCCTTTTAGCTTTTCATGCATACGAAGGGTGATAATAGTGTCAAGCAGTGGTCCAGCTGTTAGTACAAATAGTTGGAGGCCTCCAGGCAAGTGGAAAGATCATTTAAAGATCAGTTTGGACGTACAGCATATAATGAAAGAACTAAACCAAACAGATATTTGTAGTTTCAGACAGCTGTGATAATCTCAGTTCAGATAAAAGATAAGAAAGACTGTTCGGTCCCCAAATCTTAAAATAGCATGCTTATTACCCAGAGCCATGCAATTAAGACCAAGATTTTTTTTTTTTTAGCCCCCTAAAGGCTAGGGAATTTCAATTCCCATTCAGCTGGTTTTCAGGTAACAGTCTTACCTTACCTTTGGTATTTATCTCAGGCCACTTATCTCCCACATGACTCCTGTGTGACAGAAAATTCTTGAAAGTCACTTTTCAGATAAGGAAGAGAAGCATGGGGAAATCAAGGGAAAAATATTTGCAAAGTATGTAGGCTTGAAGCGACTGGCCCTAAACCACTTCCCCCGGGTCACACAAGAAGGACACACCACCCCAGTGCAGGTTAGCAGCCACGTCCCAGGCCAGCAGCGTAATCACTGGGCCACCTTTCCCCCCTCTGCTCACGTAGAGCAGAAGGCAGGTTCTGGTCACTGTGGGAGAGGTGTGCATCCACAGTCCATGCTACTGAGTACTTCACGTCAGCCTTACTGAATCGTCTTCCAAGCCAAAATCCTGTCCCCGCTTTCATGCAATAGAGTCACAGCATATGCATGACTTGGGATACAGGCAGTCTCAGATGATAATTCCTCAGGGTACACATCGGTATGTACATTGACATACGTGTACGTTGGTCCACTAGTAACTTACACATTGTTCAAGTGGGAAAATAAAGGTCAGGAGAAGTAATAGCAGAACGTCTCATTCAGAGACACCAACACACTTTACAAGGGAGATCAGTGCTACTATTTCCCATTCACAGAAGCAGGCAGAAAGGGGCAAAATGATATTCCCAGTGTTTTAAACCAGACCATGGGCAAAGCCAGCACTGGAGCACTGACACCTGACTCCCAGTCTAACACACTGGATTAAACTGCTTTTTCAGAATTGGCTCACCTGCAGAATAGCAGAGTGTGGTTGCACTGTCGCTTCTGCACCAGCCCTGTTTCTTTACTAAGGGTGAGGGTGCACAAGATGGCTGAGTGCTAAAAGCTCAGTGTTGCCAAAAGAGGAAATTTTTTCCTGCTCATCCCTTCCCACTCCCTTCTGCCCACCAGTCCTGTGCCAGGAGCTTTGCCAGTTCAACTCACTAGATCTGAAGAAAAACAATCTAGTTTGTTTCTGAGTCTGTAAATTTAACTGACTTGGTGATGAATCTGGCCAGCACTGAAGTCAGCACAAATTAAAGCTGAGGGTGAACGTGCAGATGTGAGCAAAAGGGAGAGGAAAATGGGAAGGAGAGGAGGAACAGGAGCCAGACCTTCCCCTTTCAGTGACGGTGAGCCATGAGCCTGGCTCAAGCCACCTTCTACAACGCTACCTGCATACAGGCATTTTTTTAACATCTGAGCTTGGAAGCGTAGGGTAGAAATATTTAAAGGCATTACCCGTGTTTTATTAGTATCAACAGTTTCTGTACAATTTTCATCCCAATACGGACAAGAGATGTATTTGGGGAATCCAATGCTGCTAGTTGGACGTATTTTTGTTATTACATTTAAGACATATATCTAGGAAATGAGAATATGGAGATACAAACTTTAACTTTGAAGTCCCATGGGTTATATCACACTTACAAACTTTGCCTGTTTAAAACTGACATGCTCATGTCCTTTTGCTGAAGCTTTTACCTATAGGAAGTTCTCTCACATTGATAACAACAAAACAAGTCATAGCTTTGTCTGCTTCAGTCTTCAAGATTATACTATGCACACTCTCCAACTGACAAGTTAGCTATAAGGAAATATTCAGGAGTGCATCCTCAAAGCCAAAATAAATATGTTAAAAGGGCTAGCCCATAGTCTGAAGAACAAATGTCATCTGTGTGCCACAGAGAGTTTACTGCAATATCCTGTAAAAATAGCATCTCTTTTCTACTTTCACCTTTCTGCTAGGTGCTGCTGGCACCAGGTTCATCTGTACAGATGATTCTTCTGTCTTAAATGATCTGGGTTAACACCAGTCTGGAAAATGTGAAAGAGTTTTTATTTGCAATCAATCCTTGCCCTGGACCACTACATAGTCCTATAAACGGCTGCGCTGGCAGGACTGAAGGGGCTTGGTGGTTATGGGAATGAACAGCCAAGGTGTTTCAGGGACAGGGAATAAAACTCCAGAGGCCAGCAGTATGTAATTAGGTAAGAGGCACACAGAGCACTTTAACCACCATCCTCATTCCTTCTCTCAACACTGTGACTGAATGCACTTACAAAACAACTCTCTTTCCTACTTCCCTGCACCTGTTTTCCAAGTTTCTTGTTCAGGTTACATTTTAGGGAATTTGTCCCAAATCTGGGCGTGCCAAGAAGGTCCTATTTTATCCAGACCAGAGGGCTCATCACGCTGCTGTTACTATGTGAGGCCTTTCCTGCAGTCCCTCTCGACAGCCTCTTGGCAAGTTGGCCTCTGTCCTCTCTGCCCTGTTACAGAGAGAGTAGAACTGTTACTGCAGCCTGGGAAACCGACCTGAGGTGTTGTCTCTTTTACCCTTCTTATCCTTCCCTCGTCCAGCTACTCTGGGTGGCAGCTGTACTCAGGGTGACTTGCTTTGCCGCGGTATGTGCAACAGCCTCTGCCTTGTGATGGGGACAGCAGTGTTTTAAGTCGCCGTCTTTAGCTTCAAGCCTTAACCAACATGCATGGAGATGCTGTACCACTGAAGACCAAACGACGTCTTGGCTGTTAGCTGTTGGGCTTGATGATCTTCAAGGTCTTTTTCAACCTAAACGATTCTATGAATTCTATGAATTCTATTTAGTCATCAACAGATGCTGGCAGAGCATCCTCTTCTCCACAGGGCCTCTGACCAGAGCCAGCCCTGATGTGCCCTTTGTTCTGTTCACTGGTGGATATGAAGGACCTCTCCGTTCCCGGGGCAGGAGCGGCTACATCTGGGGCCATGGCTACAGCTGGATTTAGAAGTGAACTGCAGTTAAGACTCAAGAAATTGGGTGAAGAAGCAGAGACATTTGGGAATGACTCTTCTGGGAGCACACTGGAAAGGCACAGTGGAGTGCTGCATTGCAATATCCAAGTTGGCCAAATACTACAAGCGGTCTTGGCATAACAAGAAACCCCGCTATCACCAGGAGAAATTGGGTTTTGCACCTGCACTCTGATGCTTTTGAGGAAGGATTATTCCTAGCAGGGTGCTGTGCCCCCAGGGTTCACTGTGTGACTCCACGGAAATTGCATCAGCACAACTGAGAGGCCTGTGCAGAGCCATGAACACAAGGAGCGAGAACTTCAGGAATATGCTTCATCTGGCATTGTCCCTGAGGGAAATGGTTGAGGAATCACTGCCACACAACTAGGCAGCATGCCTCCAAAAGGCACCGCATTGCTGCACAGACAGAGCACAGCACTCTGGACACAGGCTTTGCACAGACAAGTTTGCTTTGCTGATTGTGGTCGCACAATTAACGTTTTAGTTGGGAGCAGAAGTGTGCTTCTGAAGTGCTTTCCCTCCAACTGTTCCCTCCTACTACACACCAATTTTATTACTCAGACAATGATCTTAGTGCACGAGGGATGGATTCCTCCTCCGGTGGAACCAAACCAGAAGATGTGTATTAGCAGGACATCTAGTGCACTGCAGCAGCTAAGGGGGACACAGGGATCTGAATCGGGGAACAACCTGCACCGCTGCCAAGCACAGTGCTGGTCCTAAAGCGCACACTGGCAAGTATGTGCCAGTAGAAGACTCCAAAACACCAAGGGCTCATGATGCATACGTAGCTAGGTGATGGCTGGTCCCCCACAGCTGCTGTCTCCCACCAGCACGCCAGTCTGGTTGGTCCTTCCTTATCTCTACAACATTTCTCCTGCCTCAGTATTCTTTCCTTGCTCTCCATCTTTTGCCATTTTTCCCATGCTGAACTTCTTTGTTCAGCTTTCATTTGTTTTTCAATGTTCCCCTTTCCTGTTGCTTTCCTTATTTCATGGTAAGTGCAGGAGATTTCAGGTTCTGGCACTCATCCAGGATCCTTGTTTCTGGATATCACAAAAAAACCCTGCAAGAGAACACTCATATCCAGGCACACTGCTTTTTCTATCTCACCCCAGCTCCTGTACCAATGTCTCCAACTCAGATGCATGTACAGCAAGGGAGTGTGGGGACACACTAGGCTGCTGGCGGATCACTTGCCTAGGGTATTGGTCTCAGTTTTGCACAGATGCAATGAGTACTGCCAGTCCCATGATAAGAGCTGTTAAATCCTTAGCAATCCCCTCAGGCTATGAGCTGCAAGAGAAAGTTTGCATGTAGCAACCGGCTATTACAGAAATCACCCACTCATTCCCTGCCCTGTATGAGTGCCCAGTTACCTTCTGGCAACTGAGCAAGGCTGCAGATGCATCCTGCCATGCTAGAGCAGCCCTTCTAAGCTTCCATGAAAAGACTCTAACACATGGTTCCTTTCTCTCCCCCAAAATGCTGGCGATGTAGCAATGGTGCCATGCTCAGCAGTTCTTTGGTTCATGTCACTGCAGAGTGCAACAGCAGCAAGCCTGGGGTGGTTTGCCCTTACACAGAGCACAAGGTGGTTAGCAGCCACGCCAGCTATTAGCCACAGCAATGCACCTCTCTTCCCTGCTCTCATTCTGGCCAGCACAAAATTCACCCGGCCACCCACAGGCAGTACAGTCCTGTGCCTTAGTCATGCACAGCCCTCCACAGAGATCATGAGTGGTGCTTGGCATTCACTTGGTGTAAGGGAAGCTGGGGGTTTGCAGGGAAAGTTCCAAGGCAGAACCACTTTTATTCCTGGCTTCTGCAAGAAGCCTGCAGAATGGGGACCAGCTGTGGGTCATGTGTCCCAGAGCAGGGAGTGGTGGAAAGGTGCACCATGTCACTTTTGCTCTTGTGCCAGTCTGAAAGGGACATTGGGTACATAGCATGCCATCACTGCCTACTGCAAAACTAGACAAGCTTTTGCATCAACATGAGGTAGTTGATTACCAGAAGGGGTGGCCCACAGTGTTGTGTGCGAGCCTGGAAACCCAGACCACTCTGATCTGAATGGGCAGATCGCAGAACCACAGGGCCTCCAGCAGCTTCCCATTGAGCACAGGCACCTGGGGACATCAGCAACCTCACCCTCTTTGAGTGAGGTTCTTTCTCCTATGGCTGCTAATCTGACATGGAAATTGGGAACCCATCCACAGAACGTGATTTTGCATTCTAGCTTGTGCCTGCTTTTCCAAGGATTCACCCAGCTGTGTGTCTACCACAATTTAAAGTGTTTTTGACACAGTTACGTATTGTCTGTCTAAGTGCGAAGACTCAGAATCCCCTCATCTCCCTCTGAGCAGGATGAAGGTTGCTAACATATTCATTCATTTTGTCAATGATCAGGAAGGAATGAAAATGATGGACAGCTTTCTTTGCAAGTGAAGTGTTAAACCACCCCCAAACTTTGAAAGTATATCTGCTCCATCCTGATGCTAATTCCTCAGTTGGGAGCTGAATGGTAGACAGAAAAGTAAGGATGACAGTTGGCATACAGTATGTCTCAGGTAATGGCAGGCATGTGGTGGGTAATGCTGTGAGTCAAGCTAGTACGTTCTCAAGATGCTTAAGAAGGAATATGTAGTTCTGTACATAATGATGGGCTGTACATAGAATGCTACTATGGATGACTTGAAATTGGAAGAACCAGAGCAGGCAACTGACACTCTTCAACAAGTAGACTGGAAATTTTCCTTGTGAAAATTTCACTGCAGTTTACCTGAAGCAGTATCTTCACATCCAAACGAGAGCTGGTAGCTCTCAAGGAACATCTCATTCACATGCCTTGGATGTGGGTGTGAGATACAAGACTAATACCAGGAAATTCTGAGTAGCATCACTAGCACGTTAATCAATCACATTAGCCAATTCCTTATTTTTAAGTTTTTATATGGCCATTTGCTTGTATAGAGAGACCCTTTTTTTTTTTTTTCCCCCCCCAGATGTTTTAACCTGCACTGAACTTCTTGCTACAGTAAGTTAATTGTTCGTAACTACTTTGGTAACTCTCCATCCCACTGTCGTTTGTAGACACGCTCTTGGAACAACCTTCTCTGCAACACACACATTATATCAATATGCACCACTGCATTTCTGTTTTGCCTGCTAAAATTGTTCTCCTTTGTTCTAGAAAAAAAAGTATTTTGTATCTATGTCTGCATTATTACTCATATAACTAATCCATGTCCTCTTGTTCCTATTCTCCACTATTTTGATGAGACTTGCTGATTGAGCAAGAACTACTCATAGGAATAAGCTATAAAAAAAAATAGGGATTTTCCTGTGACTGTTATTGAGTCTCATGCCCGCAAAGCTGTTGTAATCTCATCATCAAAACCTCTTTTTGCAAAACCTGCTTAAGGGAAGGTGTGGCAACACAATCACAGCAATCACAAATATAGCTTCTTCATGGCAAAACTTCCAGAAAAATTACTCTTGTTCTCTGTCTACTATTCAGATATGATAGTTCATCTGAGATATAACTTAAAATAGGGTTTGGTCTCTGTGCAATCCACAGTCATTGGAATTTAAGTACTGCTTTCAATAGAAGCAGTAGTTTGCTTCACAACCAATTGTTTGCTTCTCACTAAAACACTACTTAGTGATGACGGGACAAGGAAGGGTATGTCTTCAAGAAGTCTTTTTGAAAAGCCACAGCTCACAAATGAACTTGCACTCCTTTGCTTCATTCTCCTTTATCTTCACAACTATCAGACATTGATGTGATAGGCTTCAAACAGCACAGCTCCTTGAAGAACAGAATCAGATGAGGGTAATTTAAGGAAGAATGTTTTTCTTTCTAACTTGTGGCATCAGGTAATGTCTGTCACAACACATGCATGTAACCAACCAAACTTCAGTCCAGCTGCAGTAACAGAGACTTTTCTTGATGTTCCCACATGCTGAGCTGCCAACAGCCCTTGCTTTTGTTAGGGGGGAACTCCAGTCAGGCCACCTGAACCTGTCCCCTCCTTTCACCTATGCGCAAATTCATCTGACCACACCTAAAGCTGCGTTATGCGTGTTGAGAGACAAACCCTGACGCCAGCACCCTGCCTTGGCAGCCAGGGTGGAAGCTGGAAGAACGATGCCTGAACGGGTGCCGGGGTGGGCACCAGTGCTTCCTGCAGAGCATCTCTCCCCTTGGCCGTCCTCGGTGCCCAGCGTGTCACCACAGGTCCAGCTCACTCCCACTCTGGGAATCGCATGTTTCCTGAACAATCCTGTAGAGTTCAGCTCCTCTGATGCAGGACTGCAACCCTGCCAAAGACATTGGAGTTAGTTTATGGGTCAATAACAGCTCAGAAAAACCTCCTTCAAAACATATCATCAAATGAAGCTACTAGAACTGAGACCCTCTCCTTATTTTCTGTTGGATGATTCAACATAGGAGGTGCAGTTTAGCTCTCTTATGACTGTGAACAGCCTGATGGCTCAAGGAGATGGTGTGCATTGCCTTAATTCAGACCGCTGTCTTGAAATAAGCAGTTTTAAATAAGCTTCTTTTTTTTCCTTGAGTTTTATCTCCTTCTCTCCAGGTTCTGAGGTCTGCTTTAAAGCTTGACAATCTTGACTTTATTTTAGTTAACGCCTCACTCCTCCACACACACATTTTTGCATTCACATACTGCACTAAAATGAAAATCTGTGGTGGCAAAATACAAAATTGAGCCTTTGTACATTTTTAAGGAGGGGTTGCGGGTTTTTTTCTCCATTGTTTCAATCTCATCTTGAAAGAAAATCTCTGCTTCTGAGGACTCTCCCGTATCTTTACCAGCCACCTGCCTCCCATGGACAGCTGGGAGAACTTGTCTCACAGGACAAACAAGAAAACAGACAAACCAGGATTTCAGAGCAAATCGTTCTTGCATGCTGTCTTATGAGCCCGGTCAGACAAACTCTTGTTGCTGTGCAGGGTTAAGAGGTGACCATTTCCATCCTACCCGCATTTGCTCATCAGCTTCTCTCCATCCACCTACTGACAGCTTAACTCCTTGATTTCTCCCTATTGCAGTTCTGTAAGATGACAAAAATGGAAAAAAAAACCAAAAGAAACTTAATTTACTGTTGGAGAACCTGGAAGGGACTAAAATAGATTGGATGAACCTGGAGTGAAGCCCTGTGCCTACAAGTGGAACTTCTCACACAGCTAAGAGTGTTGCAAGCGCGGTGGCCACCACCAGAAGGCAGGGCCGGCCTGCAGAGCGCATGTCCCCTTGCCCCCAGCACTGCCAGCACCAGCCTGGGGGCTCTGTCTGGAAAGACACCACGAAGGTAGCAGGTGCAGGGAGCACCCTGGGGTGCTGGGCTGGCTGTGGGCGGTGGTGAGACAGCCCTTCCCAAGCGTGGGAGGTGGCTTGCGGCAGTGCATTTCACGGGTCAGCCTCGCATTTGTGTCCTCTCGGCGTGGGACCGTCTGGGAGGTGCCGGCCAGGCCAGGAGTGGGCCGAGGCTGGCAGTGGGGACCATGCGGTGGCAGCGGTTGGTGCGGCTGCTGGTGGCTGCCATGGTGCTGCTGGGCACTGCCATATTGCTGAGGCATGGCAGGCAGTGAGTGGCGAGCGGCAGCAGCTCCCCGGAGGCCACGGCACTGGAGCGGGCATGCAGCACGCTGCTGGCCGGGCAGGACTCCTGCCTGAAGGGCAGGTGGCTGCGACCAGCGCCAGGGGCAGCTCCCTGCAGCATGTACGTGTCCCACAGCCACTACATCACCCGCGCCCTCTCGGCCGAGGAGGCTGCCTTCCCCGTCGCCTACGTCATGACCCTGCACAAGGAGTTCGAGACCTTCGAGCGGCTCTTCAGGGCAGTGTACATGCCCCAAAATGTCTACTGCATCCATGTGGATGCCAAGGCACCGGTCCCCTTCCAGCAGGCGGTGCGGCACCTGGTGGGCTGCTTCCCCAACGCCTTCCTCGCCTCCCGGGCGGAGCGGGTGGTCTACGGCGGTATCTCCCGCCTGCGGGCCGACCTCCACTGCATGAGAGACCTGCTGGCCTCGGCCGTGCCCTGGCGCTACCTGCTCAACACCTGCGGCCAGGACTTCCCCTTGAAGACCAACCGGGAGATCGTCCGGCTGCTGAAGGGCTTTGGGGGGAAGAATGTCACCCCCGGGGTGCTGCCACCCCCCTATGTCACCGCCCGCACCAAATACGTGCACAGGGAGATGGCCGGGCACAATGCCTCGGGGCTGGTCACCCCCCGGCTGCGCAAGGCGCCCCCGCCCCACAACATCACCATCTACTTTGGCTCCGCGTACGTGGCCGTCACCCGGCCCTTTGTGGAGTTTGTGCTGCGGGACCAGCGCGCCATCGATCTGCTGGCATGGTCCGAGGACACCTACAGCCCCGACGAGCACTTCTGGGTGACACTCAACAGGATCCCAGGTAGGACATCAGGTCCAGCGAGGGCACGGGAGTCCCCACCCTGGCACCTGCCGCCACTTGGCCGTTGCGTGGTGCCAGCCAAAGAGCCACCAGCTCTCTGTGGTGGCCATCACGGCTCACCTCTTCACAGAGGTGTTTCCAGCTGTGGCTCTTGGTGGTGCCCACCAGCAGGTTGCTGCCCCTCCTGTTGTTTCACATGGAGAAACACCCAGGCAGGTGACAGCCTGTGTTGGCAGCACTAGTGGCAAGCAAGGAAGGCGTACTGAGTCTCCTTGAGTTTGATGTCATGGACATTTATCCGCTTGGCTGAACTGTCTTCTGGGGGGAACAGCACCTGTGACTGGGTAAGGGAGGTCCCAGGCATGGTGGGATTTGCAGTGTGATGGGTTCAGGGACGCCGCACGCCTTCCTGCTTAGCAGCAGCTGCCCTGCACCACGAAGACCCAGGGACACAGCTTGGCATCCACTTGGCTTCCACCCTCTTTGGCCATACTGTCTCACATGTATGTCCTTGTACCATCTTGCCTCTCCAAAAGCCACCAAAGGGGGTTGTGAATTTCCAGGTCCCTCATACACTGGTGGGCTGCACGCCTTCACTTGTAGGGGAGAGGGTATGTGCTTGCCCACCTATACATGGCCCACCCCAAGCCCTGCATGTTTCCCAAACATAAATACATGGCTCCAAAGTCCAGTAAAATTTATGGTTGATTTCAATTAGGTCTTGCAGAATAATATTCCCAAGGGTGATGTGTACACCATTCCAGGCAGATATCTGAAGTACAAACTCCTGTGCGCCAGCTTATAAAGTGCAGGAGAAAAGCTTGGATCAGTTGGTGGCACAGAAGCGTAAAGAAGTTGTCCCCTTCCCTAGAGAGAGATGCTGATGAGGATGAACAGGCTGCTTCAGGGGACTGGTGGAGACCAGCCCATTGGCAGCTAGGATTTAACCGATGCATTGGTTTGATCCTGGAATCACAGGTACGGGACTTGGAAGGTCAAGGCAAATCAGGCAGCCTTTTATGCTGCAAGATTTCCAGTCCAATGTTGGTTTATGTGCGTGTTACAGAAATGCCAACACAGTGGCTTGTTTGTGTAAGCTGCCTATATTTGTCTTCATAATACGTGGTAGCGATGCAAAGAGGAAAGGGAGTGAGCTGCCTCTTGGAGCCAACGCATGCAGATCAGCTCTCACTGGAATTGCAATGGCAGAAAACCAGGAAGAGCTTAGCGGAGAAGCAGGTTGTGTTGCCTTTGTCCTGTGAATGAGGTCCAGGCTCTGAAGCAGTGCTTTTCCTGCCTCCAAACCTCCACCACCAAGGGAAGACATTGAATTAAAGGCATTGGAGTGACTGGCCTGTCTTTCTAGTCACTTGTGGCTGTCTTCACACCCTTCACACCTGAGCAGTGCAGTTCTGCTGGTGGCTGTTTCTAAGACCTGGTAGTGGCAAACTCGTTTCCAGGGCAGTGCTCAGTACTGCTGCCCGCGAGGCGGCTCTTCCCCCATCCTTGTTGTCTGGGACAAAACTCTGCTAACCTCGATGGAGTGGGGGACGAGAGCTGGACAAAAGTAGAGTGAGCAACTCATGCTGAACTTTATATTACCTTTCACCACCAGCACCACTTTTCAGACAAACGTTATTTGTAAGAACAGGACCCCAGAACAGCTTCCAAATCTGAAATCAGTTGCTCAAACAAATATTTGAAGGAAAATATGGTAAATCTACTTTTTCTCCCAGTGCTGAGCTACACTTCCCCCCACTCTTTAATTAACTTACTTACAAAAGTGCCTGGTTTACTCAGTTTGGGAGATGGGGAATAATGTGAAGTCAGTAGTTTTGTATTCCTGGAAGGCAGCGCCTTCCAGTGTTTTTGTGGATGTCCTGGAGTCATTCCTGTTTTGTCAGTCATCTTTCTGCTTTCCCACTGTGTCAGCGTTTTCCAAGTCTTTCTGCACACCACATTTACTGCCATCTGTTATGAACAGGTTTTTAATTTGGGATGGTAATGCACGTCCCAGGCCATTTAAAGTGTTTATCCCCTGCCACCACTGCCTCTTTTTGTCTTTTATAAAGCGTTATCTTTAGCTTAATGCTTTCTCTGGAAGAGTAACATTTTCCCCAGGACAAACCCACACTTTCTGGCATGTTATTTTATTTGATAACGGCCCAATATACAGAGGGGGAGAAATAAAGTCATGAAGTTCTGGTTATAGCTGCCACATATCTCTGTTTATGGCAAAGTGCTACAGTGGTTCTGCTGTTGGATCATATGGTCTTTTTGCATCTGAGCTAAAAGTCATGACTCGGTATTTGCAAACAACCATCCTTACTTACCAGGAACAAGCTATCCTTAAAAACACAGAGCAAAGCAAGCAAACAGAAAAAAACCCTGACGTTTAACCTTTCTGCCATTCAATTTCTCAAAAAAACCCCAGCCTCAAACCCAACCCCCCCTGACATTATACAGTGCCTTTAGGGTCTCGTTTGTCCTTCACTGCGCTTCTCTTCAAGCTCACAAGCAAAATAGTTGTTGGGTTATGGTAACTGTAGAGGTACTGCACTTGTTGCCATCTAGGAAAGGAACAGAAAAAAACAAAATAGTACCAAAATCTTACTTTACTTTCATCTTTATTTTTTAGAAAACGCCAGGTTTAGGATGATGACACACTCTCAGCTACTGTTTCAGCACCGAGGGCTTCTTGCATGTGCTGCAGTCACCAGCTGAAATTGTGCTTTACAGAACTGCTGGCAAATCACCCTGTTTAGGATTGTGGTTAACCAGCAAAATTAATAGCCTATACTAATACACATTTTAAATTATGAAAATCAGGAAGATGGGCTAATTAGCTTTAAAGAAAGAGAGAGGTCAGAACTGGAGGTTAAAATGTCAATTTTATTTTAGTTAAAATCATATTTGAAGGGCTTAGGTTCCCTGTCTTTGCACAGGTCCCACAACTCCAAACCAGTGCTATTACGTATTTTGTACAAGCTCTAAAAGGCTTTGTTCTCATCACATTGTAAATCAGGGAAAATGGCTGTCTTTTCAGTATACAGAGTTAGTACAAATGATAGATAATAATACAAGCGTTATGAAGATGTTTTCATAAAAAACCACATGGTTCCTTCCCTGACAGTCATACAAGTGTTTCCTTTAAAAGGAAAACAGGAGGAAGTAGGAATAACAGGCTTTAAATATCCCTATTAAAAATCTGGAAGAAAAACACTTGAACATGTTTAACTGTTAAAACAGCTTAACTTTTGCATCAGTTATGATTAGGCTATTACCAGGGGTTATTAGTATTTATTAATAGTAATAATACTGAACACTGTTATCACTATCGGACTCCCCACCCCCTGTGTGTACAACAGAGATGACTGCCAAAAATCGCAGAGTTTTGCTAGCGAGGAAGGCTATCCGCTATGGGGGCTCTGGGGTAGGGGCTGAGCTTCAGTGGTGCGAGAGCAGCACGGAGCAGCGATGCCCCAGCTCACCCTCGGCTCCAGCCTCCCGCTGCGTTGGGGTGCGCAGGGAGCGGCTGGGTTGGTACAAATCCTCTCCTCCCTGGTCGCTGCCATCAGTCAGCGCTGGTGCTTCTGCTGCATTTGTTAAAAAGCTTGAGTCCCAGATACTCCTCAGCAGTAACACTGCAGCAATTCTTTGCATTTGAGCAAGTCAGTCTTTTCCTTTGCTTTCAGTTTGTTAGGAGAAAGCAGAAGAAACGTCTGCATTTTTGTACCTGCTGGCATGCATGTTGGCTCCCCATACGCTGCCTGTTCTGCCTTTTGATAGCTCAGGTACAGCATTGGTCATTGCTTGCTGGGCAGGAAAGAATAAAAGATGGTTAGTTTTTTCCAAGCAGACACATAAGTTATATACAAGTGTTTGCGCCACAGTGAGAAATTGGGGCTTTCCCAGCTTTTCTTAGCAAAGCGGTTTGTACATCGGGTGGCAGTTACACAGTCCGTACCATTGTTTTGTTCTTCAATAACTGATTAAGCCAATAAGAAAGATAAAATTTGCTGGAACGGATGAGTTCATAGAAAGCTTTTATTATTTTATACCTTTGCTTTTTCCCCCCCCCCCCCTGTATTCTGAAGACAGTTTTAGGAAGTACTTCAATAAACTTCTTTCACTGAATTGAATGATACTGCAGTACAGATCAGGCATGGAAGTTTCCCTAGCTGTACCTACCTGATCAGCTCTTGCTTTCAAAGGTGAAGACTTCATCCCATGGCGATGGTCTGTTATAGTTACTGCCTTGTGCTGAAGACACTGAAATTCCCTTGACTCACAGCAGTTGCCTACACGTTGCATACATGTTGCCTGTTTACTCTTCAGCAAATACCAACCACTGAATGCTCAGCATTTCCCCCTTAATTACTTAAAATGGATGTTTGCCAGGTTATAGCAGGACTTGATCATTTACTGACGAGGAGAGGGCCTCTTACCAGTTTATCTCCTACATAGGTCCTGCAATCTACCTAGACTTATATATATTATTATATAACATTAGAGGCTATGATTGAGTTTCAACAGCTCCATCCAGTTACATCATGCTTGAATTTGTTCTGTTAGTCTCTTTTCTTTAAAAAAAAAAAAGACAATATTTACCACTAAATTCATGTGAAGGTATTATGTGTCGGTGGCCCAGTGTTCAAATGGCCCTTGGAGGGCAGTGCTGGTTGGGAAGGTGACATAAGTGATCATATATGCATGCAGTATCATACTGAGGCGGTTGCAAAAGAGGGACTTTATTTCTCAAGTGAAATGTTTAGGTCTCTTGGGCTGACATGTTGTTTCTCTCATGAAAGCTGCTTTCAATGAAGAAACTTGACAACTAGGTTAGCAGCCAGGCATCTGTTGATGCATATTCCTAAGTATTTCATCCCAGTTCTGTGGAGAAAGGTCCCAGAGACTGGACATAAACCTGAATGTATAGCTGTTAAAAGGACTAATTATTTGATTTTCTGTTACCTAATTGCAGGTGTCCCAGGCTCCATGCCCAACGCATCATGGGAAGGTGACCTCAAAGCAGTGAAGTGGATTGATATGGAAGAGAGCCATGGAGGTTGTCATGGTAATGTGTACATTTTTCTCCATTTCTTCTTCCTGTTCATATAGTGAAAAACACTCGACTGTTGTTCCTGTACTCCTACAGCCTCTAATCATAATGTGAGACAGTCTTTAGACAGCCCTTCATCAGAGAGAAGACGTTAAAAAGGAGTTATCTCCTTCATAGTCCATATGTGAATGACAGTAGCTGCATAAACAGTGAGAAAGCTGGTATAGTTGCTTCTTCATCAGGAATTTTATAGAATATATGTCAGCCTTGGAAAGGGGAATATTTGGCAGCGCTTTGGGCTCACATGAGTTAGCTGACTATTTTGAGAGCCCTGGGGGAATTTTCTTGCAGGTAGCTGGGTATAGCCCCCGTGTATGCCCCACGCTGGGACGCAGATGCGCTAGAGCCAGCAGCGGTGTGCAGGGCAGGTGTCCTGTGTGAACATGGACAAATCCCAGCTCTCAGCTGGGCACCGATGCCTGCCAGAGTCACAGCTGACGGAGGAACCTAAGGAGCTGTGAGCTGATGATGATGGTTGCGCTTTGAGTTTTCCTATGTCATGTTACTGCATGACGTGACATCAGCAGTAGGTAATCTTCTGTATGGCACACTTAATTTTTCAGTCACTGGTTTCTACATTGCGTACTGCTACTATTTCCGACATATCCAAGTGGGATGAGAAAGGGCTAATGATACAAATTTTATTTCAAGAATTCTTAATCCATAACATAGTTGTTTGTGTCGAGGAGAAAAATTCTGAGAACTTTGGTCAGCTTCAATTACAGCAGTTTCACATCAGCATAACTACATTGAAATTGGTGAAATTACACCGTTATCACCCAGAATTAGTTAGTGGAAAATCTAGTATGAGTAAAAGTATCGGTTTCTCTTCACTGACAGAAGGAAATTCCCCTTTGCTGTGTTTCAGCCGTGTCTCAGAAAGAGTCTCAAGTAGTAACACTTCTTTTCGGAGCTATCTCCTTATTTTGCTCATTATTTATTCTGAAGTAACTTTCTTCATTTCATCCCATTGTTCATACTTATTCCCATTGCATGTCCAGTATGCCTTTTAGCATGCTTGTTGTGTAGGTGATTATTTATAGTGACTTTGCAGATAAAACTTCTCAAAAAGAATTAGTTGGATCCTTGATTCTGACGTCATTTTTTTTCTTTTGGCAGGCCATTATGTCAGAGGCATTTGTGTATATGGAACAGGTGACCTCAACTGGCTTTTTAACTCCACCTGTATGTTTGCAAATAAGTTTGAGCTTAAAACATACCCCCTGACTGTGGAGTGCCTGGAGCTGAGACATCGGCAGAGAACCTTGTCCCAGAGTGAGGCTCAGGTGGAACCCAGCTGGTATTTTTAGCTAGCAAAACCCCAGGCTACAACATCAATAAAAGCGGTCAAGAGAATAGCAGCAGCAGCAGTATTAATTTCTGCTGTGCCAGAAGCATAAACTCATGAGACGGGTTTCTTTAGGATGTTCTATAGATGCAGCTCGGGTCGGCTTGTCTCCCACTGCCTGCATCTCACCTTCCACTTCAGACACGGAGGCCAAAGCACGAGAGATCCGAAAAGAGACACCAGGGCAAAGCTCCTCTTGTGGCGGGAGGAGCTTTGCACTTTTGCCATTTTTAATGGGCTGTTTTCCAGCTCTAACTTTTGTCTTGCTACACTGTCATTGCTATCTTTTTCTACAGAAATATAAACAGTCATGCATCCCTGGCACTGCTAGTGTATAAAAGACAAGTGTGCGCATTTGGTGAGCAAAAAGGCAATGAGTCACAGCCAGCAAGATCTTAAAAGCAGGAACACAACTGCTGGCTATACATACAGATACTGTTTTGTCAAAGATACTGATATTTATTGCAGAGAACTGATGGAAAAGTACTGGAAATGGAATAAAGACGCTGCACTTCCCAGATCTTACCTGTTCTTTACATATCTGTTGGGATAAGGTTTGTAAGAGAAAACAGCATCCTTTACTAGATCAGTGGGTGTGGTCAGAAAAATCAGATAGGCTTTCAGGCACAGGAGCCCTCCTCCATGTCTGAAAACTGGGGGCTTGTACATTTGTCTTACGTGGCCAACTAACAGAACTGGAAGAAAAAAAAACTCTCTACATGCAGATTTTGGCCCACCGATGTCCTTAGATCATCATGTGTAAGGACACAGAGGGAGAGATGGAAAGTGGGAAAGGAAGCAGCAAGATAAATATTTTCAGGACTGAAAGGGCAGTAACTGAGCTTTGGCAATAACTCAGTAATTCTGTGTTATATTTTGATATGGCATAAGCCTTCTTCCCAAGTTTACTTCCTTTCGTCTTCACTAAATGGTTAATGCACATACTTAACCTTGTGGTTCACCTCATCACAGCCCTATTTTTATTCCCCAATAACAGCCACTAGAGGGAGGCCATCAAATATCTGAGCAGATTTTCCCTTCTAAGTCTACAAAACCCTTCAAAGCACACAAAATCTCAACACACTAGGCGTGCCGCAGAGAAAAAAACAGTGCTCGGGAATATTTCAGTATGGGAAACAGAACGTAAAAGTTACGGGTATTGGTCATCGTGTCCTAAAAAACAAAGCAAGGAAGCAAAACTATGAATGCTTCTTCCTGTGGCTATGACGGTTGTATTTATGTTGCATTTTAGCAGCACTGTTGAGGGACCTAGTCAGCAGCACGGCGGCAGTATAAATCAGGATGCCTGAATCTAAGGAGTGTGTGCTGCTTTCCTGTCTCTTTTCTGAACAAGTGGTGATGGCTCAAAGAGTGCCTTTTGAATAACAGCAATTTACCACAAACTTTATTAAACCATCGCTAATTCCAGGGTCTTTTAACAAACTGGATTGCAAACTGCAGCAGTTCAGGAATGACAACACATCATATTTAGATGTCCTGAAGCACGGCTGGTAACCCCCAGGGAAGGTTCTGAACAGGCAGGATCTGCCTCAGTCAGCTTATTCTGCACTTAGAGCTGCCAACACCTAATAATGCGGATCCCTGCAGAAAGGTGCCGAGAATTTACCTCCAGAGCAGAATTTTGGTGGAAATCTTGTTCAGTTTTTTGGGGAGGGGAGAAGAAGAGGGCTTTGAGAACTTGCTGCCATGGTGGCAGCTGAAGAGAGAAGTATTTCAGAGAGAGTCATTCTGTTAAAGAGGGAGTTTTAGGGTGTCCAACTTGAGATGCCTGGAACCAGCCCCCTCTTTGTTTTATCAAGCTGAATGTTCCCCAGATTGAAAGGTCCCAAATAAAATAAAGGCATTCTCACCATTTTATGTGACTATTTAAAGTAGCACAGAGTACAAACAAGATTACTTTTCGTTGTTCTGCAGGCAAATGGCAAAATATCACCCAGCAGCAGAAGCAGTAAGCTTGGCAGTTTGCAACTATGCATATAAAAGGGTATTGTACTCAGAGCCTGAATAAATATAGGTATTTTAAGACTGGGTTATATTACCTGTTTAGGTAAGAACCCAGAAAAAACATCACAGCTGGTTAGTCTATTGAGAGACCTAGCTTTCTGTCCAGTCATGATTTGGAGGGTTGTTTTTTTTCATGAATGCTACTCCATGTTATGTTTTTCTGGAAGTCAATTAATTTGTTTTCATTGTGTGCCTGATTCGGGGGTGCAACACCTGCCTCATCAGCCTCTTCTTTCGTTTTAAAAGAAAGAACATTACAGTTAATCACCATTTGCAAAGTGATGTGGAAAGAAAAGAAGGAAGAGAACAACTTCTGGCAGCCAAGCTCAAGAAATGCATCTGAACCAATGTGACCTCACAGTATTATCAGTACTTTGGAATAGCAGTAAAAGACAGGGAGAGATGAAAAAGTGGAGGAGGTGGCTGGTAGGAAGGACGTTAAGGAGGGTTAGACTCCTGTGCACAACAGTAACAACAGTGATTCAGTTCAGCAACTGTGGTGCACCTCTGTAGAGGGATCTTGCTCTCTGAGTAACCCATGTCTGTACCTCCTTGTTTTCTACAATTATGGCAAGGGGAAAAAAAACCCACCTCTTTCCCAGTGCAGCTTGTAGCTGCCTTTCCGAATTGGTATGAACAGCGGAGCAAAGTTTTCAGTTCTGTTCAGTCACTCACTCAGAAGCTGACCGGGACGGGGCAGGTAAAGAACTTGCTCTCTCTAACGGGATTTCCAAGCAGGTCAGGTTTTCCACTGAAGTCAGTCTGACTTGCTTAGACAACCCACTGGATTCCGCTTATTGAGATCCTTATTGAGATCCTAAAGACTTTTATACACCTTGCCCAAGGAGCCAAAATATCACTGTAAGATTTAAGGTATATGCAACTGCAGACTTTTGACTCTGGGGACAGTGAAAGGAGCATGGGAACAGGCTGCGCAGAGAGGCTATGCAGTCTCCATCCTTGCAGGGGCTCAGGACCCCACTGGACAGAGCTCTGAAGTCATGACATGTACATCTGCACAGGCTGTCATCACTTCGGGATCACAGGTTAGGATTTATGCCTATGAATGAAAATCAACAGACCCTTTTCCTCCTTCATAACATTAAGGACTTTTTTACACATCATACGATGCTGTACAAGCAGCTCCAAGACCCTGCAAACTTCTGCGCCTGTTCTAGATACTGCGACATTTTTCCTTCATTCCCTAGCATCTCAGACGTTCATCAATACACTAAAAATGAGCGAGAGAAGCAGCATGCATTCCTCTTTTGTTACTCCACACATGAGATATGGAGGAGAGGACACTTGGAGGAGCTAGCTTTGCACCTTCTGTCAGTGGCAGGGAAGTGACGTCACTGTTGCTTCACCCCTTATTTGCTGTCGTCTTAGCCTAGGACAAATCTTGGACTCGTTGGGGTTTGTTTAACTGGTCTATTAATGCAAGTAGGTAGTCATGCAAGACATGAGTACTCTGCTATGTGGCCCTACAGCATAGTAGTTGGGCTTGCAATGGGACGTATGAGCTGACAGGGCTGGTGCTTGCTAAGTCTCAAATTAAGTGGAACAGGGTTTTAAAGTATCTGTTGGATGTGGGAGTTGAGAGTTTCTTCCCAAGCTTTCCTCTTCCTAAGACATGCTAATTCTTCAGGTCCAGCAGGCATCATCAGGTGCTCATTTTCCACCCCACAGTGCAGCACTGTGAAGTTAATACGTGAGCTGAGACACTAGTTAGCTCCCAGGGCCTGACCCAAATCAGCAGACAGGACTGCAGAACAGGCTGAGCCGGTGCAGCCAGCGCTCAGCGTGGGGCGATGAGCGGAGCTGCTGCAGACAGAGACCCTGTAACCATGCATTCCCCAGAGCCAGCCAACATCAGCAGGAGCTGCAGTTTCAGGCTTACACAACGTGCGTGGCCACAGATTTGCTGTTCCCCATTGTGAATAACTTGCAGGTTTCACGCTAGTTCCCTTTCAGCCGAACACACCCAAATACCTCCAAAAATCCCCCACCCCAAGGAATATGTATGTTCTGTCTGTGCCTGCAACATCGGAGGTGTGCGCAGCAGCCAAAAATGTCCAGCTGCGCGTGCCAGGCTGCAGAAATTGTGAAAGAGACCCCAGGAGCACGGTTGTGAGAGCGGGTCCAAGAACAGCAAGATGCAGCGCTGTGCTTCACTGTGTTCCCAGCTGGGCTCGAGCCTGCTATTGCAAACCGGGCATCTGCGCAAATGCTGCAGGTCTAGAAGCCTGAATTAAATTCACTGGCAGCAGGTCCGTGAGCTGGATTTTTTGAAGAGAAGGGAGGGCAAGTCTTAGGCTTAGCTCATGGCTCAATGCCTGGCAGCAGTGCTGCAAAAGCCAGCCTAAACCAGCAGGCTCCCAGCCCTCCTGTTCCCTCTCCTGCTAGGTTTGTCCATCTCTCAGCTGTACCAATTCCACAGGCCTCAACCAAGAGGCCAAGCGGTACTTGTGCCAGCCCAAAAGAAGGGGTGGCAGAGATGATCCCAGGACTAGCAGCTAGGCAGCTGCTCAAGTTGAGTCTAGTGACAAAAAAAGAAAAAAAAAAGGGGGGGAAAGAAAAAAAGAGAAACTTAAGGCGAGAAAGTAACGTGGATGTATTCATGTTTTCAGTTTTACCACTACTATTAGGTATCACCTTAGAGGTCATCTAGTAGCCAACTAATAGGGGTCCAATATTGGACACCCCCCTGCAAATGAATAAAAGAAATAGTATAAAGGAAAGGAGAGGTGACACTGAAGTTACAGAACAGAGCAAAAGCCAAGCACACTTTAATGGGCTTGTGGCCTGGTTTGGTTTGCTCCCTTGCAATATTCCACTCCTCTGTTAAAGTACACTGCCTTGTCCTGCAAACCTTGTCTCACTTAATTTGTGGGCACCACAGCTGCCACAAACCCACCATTTTGGCACCACAACTGCAAGACTGAAGCTTTGGTGCACGTGAATAAATCATCGCATAGCCACAGGAGGCATAAAACTCAAGTAGCCAGTAGGACTGTCTTCTCACTGGCTTCTGAGTCAGTTGCTGGCTTCTAATGCAGTTAAAGCGTCACAGACTCTGGTAGACCTGACTTCTGTGAGCTGTGAAGTCAGCAGTGGCATCAGCAACACCAAACAACGGATTAAGTAGAAGCTGCAGGTGCAGATTCAGAGGTCAAGCCGCAGCATTATGCTGTGATGTGAAGGAATACAATAATGATGTCCCCAGCTTCCACCAGGAACCAGCCTGTTGACATACAAATATCTAATGAACATAACATCTTGATATAAGGTTTAAAAAAAGTTTTACTGGCATTACTCTGCACCTGAGAGGCACTTTCACTGACACTTTGCAAATAAATCCATTCTTAACGGATTTGAATGGAGATGGATGTTCATTGCTCCATATTCCCAGTGCCACCCACCCTCTAGCTATAGTTTTGCTTGCCATCTCCTTCCTCTCCCCATGCTACAGCCAGGGATGATTCAGATCTCTGCCAACAGAGGACCATCCAAGAAAAAGTCTTTGCCTAGCCCATCCTGCCGGCTGGTGGCTGGTGACTGCCAGCAGAAATTTTAAGGTGGCACCGCAGTGGTTTGCTATGTGAGCATGAAGGCTCACTGATAGGAATGATAAACAACTGGCTGGTGTGTGAATGTCATTTTTGGGAGAGGCACCTGAAAAGGCTGGAAATAGGCACCAGAAATAGGCCTGGAAATAGGCACTCAAGGCAAAACAATGATGTCATCAAGTAGGTTAACAGGTAAACCTCACTATCTGATCTGATAGGAAAACACAGCACATGAGAGAATGACCCGAGAATGTGAAGAGCTAAAAATAATAATACGTGGCAGACATAAAGACACAAGAGATGAACATACTGTTTTGGTAAGTGTCATTCATTCAGTGTCAGCCTTCTTTTTCCGATAACCTGGGGTGAACTGCTGGTTTGCCACAGAGCTCATAAAACTGCAGTAGGTGGCCCTTTTTGGTTTTGTTTTGTTTGTGTAGTGAAAGCCTGACAACTGTATTAACTTTCTTTTGGTCAAAATATGTTTGTGTGAGTCCCTTAACCATTCATATACAACAGAACAAAGGTGCAGCCTGCACGCATCTTCTTCAGGGTCTTTTATGGAAGCAAGTGTGGAGGAAAGTTCATTGCCTTGTGAAGGAATTGGTCTGACCATAGTTGGCAGCGTGCAAGCTTCAGATCTTCTGATTTTTTTTCCTTGCAAATATATCGAGGCCCAAGCATAGCTATCATCAGTAGTGCAGTTGGGGAAAAAAAAAACCACAAAGCAGAAAGCATGATCGACAGGTCACTTGTGTTGTCCTACCGGCAGGCCTTGAAACTTGCCAAGTTTGGTAAACCTTTGGGTACACATTAATGAAGAAGGTCTGCCAGGGGTCAGAAGGTAATTTGCTTCTTGTGTCAAGGGGGCCTCATGACATTTTCCTTTCTGTAAAATACATAAAAGATCTCATCACAAGCACAAACCTTAGTGCTCAGTTCTCAAAGCATGGCTGGGAAGGAAGGAGGCAGAGATCAGCTGGGAAACTTGCACCAATCTCATGAAGTTTGTGTCATGCAGAATCATGGACCTGCTGAGGTTGGAAGGGACCTCTGGAGACCACCGAGTCCAACCCCGCTTTCTCAAAGCATGGTCAACTTGCTCAGGGCTGTGTCCAGTTGGGTGTTGAATATCTCCACGGATGGAGAATTCACAGCCTGCCTGAGTGCCTCTGCTGGTGTTTGGCCACCTTCGTAGTGAAAATTATTTTACTTATGTTTAAATGAAATTTCCTGTATTTCAACCTGGGCCCATTGCCCCTTGTCCTGTCACTGGGTATCACTGGGACCCTGGCTCCATCTGCTTTATTCTTCCCCATCAGATATTTATATGCATTGATAAGACGCCCCGAGCCTCCTCTCCTCCAGGCTAAACAGTCCCAGCGCTCTCAGCCACTTCTTGTATGAAAGACGCTCCAAGCCCTTAATCATCTATATAGCCCTTTGCTGGACCTGCTTCAGTATGTCCACGTCTGCCTTGCACCGGGGAGCCTAGAACTGGACCCAGCACTCCAGCTGTGTCTCACCACAGACCAGAGGCGAAGGATCACCTCCATCGACCTGTCTAATGCAGCCCAGCGTGCTGTCTACCTTCTTTGCTGCAAGGGCATGTTGCTGCCTCATGGGCAACTTCTTGTGACACCCTGGGATGCCCAAGGCCCTTCCTGCAAAGCTGCTTTCCAGCCGACCAGTCCCAGGCACCTCTGCAGCCCCAGACCGAGAGAGCTGCACCCTCCCTCAGGAGCTGGGACTGCGCCCACTGCAGCGCTGGGGCGGCTGCTCCACATGGTGCCGGAGATTGTGCCCTGTAGCACGTCACCGCTGCCACTGAGCCCGTGCACGCTGTCGTCAGCAGAGTTTCTGGGGAATGCAGATGCCTTCTTCTGACATCCGTATTGGGCTTACGCGGCAAGGTTGTGGTAGCGAGGGGCTGCAGGGGTGGCTTCTGTGAGAAGACACCAGGAGCTGCCCTCATGTTGGGCAGAGCCAGCTCTGGCCAGCTCCAAGGCGGACCCGCCGCTGGCCAAAGCTGAGCCCATCAGCGACGGTGGTGGTGCCTCTGGGATAACGTATTTAAGAAAGGGAAAAAACACAGCGCAGCAGCAGCTGTGAGAGAGGAGTGAGAAAACGTGAGAGAAGGAGCCCTGCAGACACCAAGGTCAGAGCAGGAGGGGAGGAATGCTCCAGGCGCTGGAGCAGAGACTCCCCTGCAGCCCCTGGAGAAGGCCATGGTGAAGCAGGTTGCCCCCCTGCAACAGGGGGCAGATCGCAGGGGAGCAGATCTCCACCTGCAGCCCCTCCTGGAGGACCTCACGCTGGACACGCAGCCCGCGGAGAGAGGAGCCCAGGCAGGAGCAGGTTTGCTGGCAGGACGCGTGGCCCCGCGGGGGACCCAGGCTGGAGCAGTCTGTCCGTGAAGGACTGCGCCCCGTGGGCAGGGCCCAGGCCGGAGCAGCCGGTGCAGGACGGTCTCCCGTGGGAGGGACCCGGGCTGGCGCAGGGGAAGGGCGTGAGGAGGAAGGAGCGGCAGAGATGAGGCGTTACGGACTGACCGCAACCCCCATTCCCCCTGCCCGGGGAGCCCGAGTGATGTTCAGCCTGGGAAGAAGGGGAGGAGGCGGTTTTGTTTTATGTCTCGCTTTCCTACTCCGTTATTAATTGGCAGTAAATTAAACTCATCTCCCGAAGCCGAGCCTCTTTTGCCCGTGTCGGTAACGGGTGAGCGCTCCTTACTCCCGCGCAGCCGCAGGACGGGCCGCGCTACCGCCCCCCCCACCCGCCTCAGCCCCGGCCCCGGCCGCAGCGAGCGGCCTCCCCCCGGCTGCCCGTCACGGCGGGCGGGCGGCGCCTCCGCGAGAGGCGGCGCCGCCGCGGGGAGGGCGGCCCAAGGTCGGAGCGGGGTGCGGCGGGGCGAGGCCAGGCCGGGGGCTGCCCGCGGCCTCCGCTGCCCGCAGATGGAGTACGACTGGCTGGGCTTCGGCTACGCGGCGCTGGTGGCGGCGGGCGGCGTCGTCGGCTACGCCAAGGCAGGTAAGTGCCGGCGGCGGCGGGGGTGTCCCGGGTGTCCCGCTCCTGCCCGCAGGCAGGCAGCCCTCCGCTCCGCCCGGCCCCGGCCCCGGCCCCGGCCCGGCGGCGGGTGTCGGAGCGCTTCGGGAGGGCGGGCTGTGCGGCTGCCGGGCCGAGCTCGGGGGCTGCGGTGCCGCCCTGGGCGCTGGTGGGGAGCCGCAGCCGGGGCCGCGGGAAGCTCGGGCGCAAGGCCCCGCTCCGCTGCGGGCAGCCACCCCGGCACGGCGGACGGCGTCCCTCTTGCGGGGAAACCGTGCTCGGCTGAGGACCGCGAAGCGTCTCACCGATAAAAAACGCCGCTCCAGTGTCTTCTGCTTGGTTTAGGTTGGGTTTGCGGTATATTTTTTTTTTAGTAGTGAAAGTGAACTTGCAAGCGCTTTTGTTTGGCTTGCAGGCTTGCTTTCTGTGTGTTCTTTCACTAACTGCTTTTCCTTTCATTTTATTCAAGGCAGCGTCCCTTCTCTAGCAGCTGGTCTTCTCTTTGGTGGCTTAGCAGGACTAGGTGCCTACCAGCAGTCCAAAGATCCAAAGAATGTGTGGCTTTCCCTCGGTAAGTTTGCTCGGCTCCCAGGTACTAAGCATTACTGCTAGCAGTGGGAGTAGTAACCTTTTTTCTAGCACGTTTCAGCCCATCTGTGCCCTTTTATTTATACAAATGTTGTAAGTGGTGGCAGGACCTCCTGCCCATAGCCAGGAGGTGTTTGTGCAACAGCACGGTAGGTTGTCCTTCTGGAAGCCAGAGCTGGTGAGAAATACCTGTCTCCTCTGCCAGACGAGATACCCTGTTAAACTAATGTGGGCACAGGAAACATACATGAAAAATGTTTGGTTGTGGAGCAGTGTTTTTAGTCTGTGGTCACAGAACAGGCATTTGGGCAATAGTGAAAGCACTGTGACAAGCAGTATGTGGCTTTATGGAATATTGGTTTGTACAAGCATCTCAGAAGAGCAGCGGTATATGTTTTAATGCATTGTATGCTGTGGAAGAAACAGTCTGAAGGATATAAAAGAAAGGAGGGAATGATCTATTCTCCTTGCTTATGGTAGGTGGGACACGAAGTTGTGGGCTTAGCTTGCAGTTAACCCTTCAGGTGAAATAAAAGGATAAAACGACAGCAGAAAGTGTTACGAAGCACTGGAAGGGATCAGGTGACCTTCAGGGACTTCCATCACTGCAGGACATTAATAAGTGTTTAGCCCAGTATCTGACAGGAATTGATCTTGCCTTTGGGCACTAGGTTAGCCTAGATGACCTCTTGAGGTTCCTTCTAGTTCTGTAACTATGCCATAGGATTATTAGTGTTAGGGTACTATAGCATTACAGTGATTCAAGACTATTTAAAACCAATGGGACTTGGTCACATAATGTGCTGAAAGGCTTTATGAAGCCCCTGCAGAGGACCAAACTGCCTTCTCAGTAAGGAATGAAACGTAAAACACGCTCAATAAGAAGAAAAGTTTCCACTTGTGAACTTTCTCTTCCGCTCTGGCATGCCATGGGGATGACTGTGCATCTCCGGCACGAGTTTTTAGGCAGTGTCACGACAGAAAAATGAGCAGCTTCCTCATATCCTGATGTGGTGCATGTAGTGCTTCCAAGTGGACCTCCTGAAAGCGGTGTTGTACAGTCCCAGTCTAGTACAACTCTTGATTCATCCATTCCCCTTCAGCCCTGCTGCGATGTGCAGTTGCGGCTCCCGCTGAGCTTTAGGTTGGTCACAGTACATCAAGGCTAGAAATCCAGAAAAAGAGCCTTGACAGAGTATCTTCAGAATACCTTTTGCCCTGTCTGATGCAAACAAACTTGAAGCTTTGGAGAAAGGTATACAACACCTGTGCCTGCCTTTCTTCTTCGAAGAAACAACAGCCCCATAACTTGTGAATATTGGTGGGATTTTTTTTCCAGACTTAGAGATTAAATAATTTGGAGTAATGTTTAAAATGTTAGTCGCTCCTTCAGTTTGATCCTGTAGATTGCTTTCTGTTTGCTAATTCATGTTTTCAGGTGGGGTTGTTTTATTTCTAGTTGTAGTATTTAGTGCCACATTCCAGGGCAGAATGTCACAGCGAAACGGGAACTACAATAATACTTGCCTCCCACATAGTGAACTTTGTCACTGTCCCAGCTTTCTGGCAGTTTTGAGCCTATCTGTATTCAAGGAAATAATAATTCTTCTGCAGGTAAGGAGAAACTGAGGGAAAGTCAGTGATCTGCCCAGAGGATTGGAGGCTGTGCGTGATTAGACAGTGGTCTGAACCCTAATGAGACCTACTCACTTCTAATGAGCAGTGGAGCACGCTTACCAAAGCTGCTGAGAAGCTTGAAACAGCTCTACTGTTTAACAAAAATAAATAAAATGTTTGTATAGGCTTCCTTGTGGAGAGGAGGGAGGCGTTCCCGTCTGTCGACATAGGCCTGTTTGGTTGGCACTGCAAAATGTCCAAGCGTTGCAGTGCTGCGCTGGTGTTCCTATTTCAAATAGATCTGACCGGGCTTCTTTTCAACAGTGGCGTCTGGGACCTTGTCTGCTGTTATGGGAATGAGATTTTACAACTCCAGAAGAGCAATGCCTGGGATAATTGCTGGTGCCAGGTAGTCACCTTTCTTTTGTTCTTGTTTGTATTTTTGGATAGGCATTTTATTTAACTTATTTGCAGAGTATATTGTTTTACAAATGTTATGTGGTAAGTTCTGTGAAAAATGAAATCTTACGGTGGAGTTGAGCTGAATGAAATCATGTCAGTGTTTTCTTCTGTCTTGTTCTTTATGGGATTTTTGCCTCTCCCCCTTTTTTTTTATAACAACTATTCTGTTCAACAGTTTACTGATGGTTGGACGGCTTGGGTTGCAGATCATGGAAAAGCCTCTTAAGCCATAAGTCTGCATCAAGTCACTTGAAGATGCGTGATTGAGAAGCCTGAAAATGCAACTGCCTAAATGTGCTGCATGAAAGTGGAAAAGGCACTGCTGTCTGTGCATTGTATTTTTCATATGCTAACGCACGTGGGTTGTGTTTTTAAAGGACTGACATTAAGAACCCTTGTTATGTCTTCCACAATGGTATTTGTCTTAACATTTTCTGCACTGTGAAGCAAGAAAATACGAGTATAGCGTTAGTTTAGCTTCTGGTCCTGCAGCTTACTGTAGGCGAAGACCTCTTGGCGCTTGCATACAGACAGTTGCAGGATTGAAGCTTAAATGTACATCTGGACTTGTCATTCTAAAATCATCTATACCTCTTAAAACAAGGGGAGAGGAGTTGCCAATTTGTCACTAGTAATTAACATAACAACATCCTTATTAGGTTAACTCTCCCCTTGCACTTCCCTGCCAGTTTATCCAGTCATCATGTTTGTCAGTCAGGGGCTTGCTTCTCCCAGCGCTGTGGGTTAGCACCTGGTCCCACAAAACACAATCACGGAGCAGGCTGTCGAGGTTCTGCTGTAATGCAGTAAATGCAAACCTGTTACTTGCAATTACGTGTAAGCAAAAGTGCCCAGCTAAATGTCATTCTTTTCACTTTTACAGATTATTGTTCATAAATCAAAAATATGCTTTATTAGATAATGCTGAATTGTAGGCATAGCTCTTGTATTTCATAAGAATTAAAATGTTATTCTAAATAAACGAACAAATTATTATTACAAACTTTTATGTTTTACACAACTATTTTTTTTTTCTTTAATTGTTCATCTAGATTGATCCAGTTTGGTGCCTTTCCCACAGGGTGTTTGGATATGTTTGTGAACATGGATTGTATAAATTATCTCTATTCTGTTCCCTGAATCTAGTGACTTGTAAATATAAAAATCCCATGAACTGGGAGGAAGTGTAGAGAACAAAAGCATACAGACCATATATTCAGACAAGTGTTACATTAAAAATATATATTTTTCTTTTCTGAGAGGAATCATCTATTTCAGATTTGAAAAAATGCTCTATGAAAGTTTATTTAAAGACTGAAGGGCTCAGTTGATCAGTCTTTGTCCTCAGTTGATTCCCTTGATGCCTGAAATCATTCTAAATATAAACCTGCCAGGCAGAAGTAATCCTGGGAGCTACACATGGATGGTAACGTATCCCGTTTCTGGTCCCTTTGCGTCCCTTTCTGCGCAGATCCTGACCTTCGATTTCCTCAGCCAGTGCCGTGGTTTGCCAGGCAAGTTGCAGTGATGGGGCAGGGCTGTGGTCAAGCCGGGCTGCCGCGTCAGCGGGCTGGGTTCCGGATCAGCAGGGACGTGGCCAGGCACCGGCACAGCTCTGGCAAGGGCCAGGGTCTCGGCAGCCTGGTCCCAGGCCACACAATTTGGGTCAGAGCTGGCGTGAGCGCAGGCGAGGAGAGCTTTTGGCGGGGGAACTGGACTCAGGGCCCCTTCCTAGAGCCCTTGTTCACCAGCGTGCAGAGTTCAGCTTCAGCTGCTCACCCGTATTCGCTTTTCCCTCTTACCGCCCTGCATAGAAACAAGGGGTGCGCAGGACAGCAGATGGTGTGTTTATAAATCATCCTTTTAAGTGCCTAATCCTAGGCCGTGGGCCCAGCAGGTGTCTAAATGTCTTTGCTCTAGCTTGAAAAGGTTAATAAGCCAGACATTAGCATTTAAGACACTTGTCTTGAAACTACTGTACGGGTTATTTGCTGCTTCGTACTGCTTTTGAAACAGTTATCTTCTGTGGAAGTAAGATGCAAACAGAAATGCATCTCCTGCAATAAACTGAGAACAGCCACAGTCCAGCATTTTTCTAATTGTATAATGCTGGTCTCAAATCAGGTAACTTGTGAATTTGGGCTGCACTTGTCCTTTAATGGAATAAAGACAATAGAAAGCAGGGAATTGCACTGATAAGCTTTTAAACGCTTAGATCAAAGTGTTAAGCCTTGCTGCTGTTTCATGAGCTTTGGAAAGCAGTAGCTTGAATTGAGAACTGCTGGTAGAACTCTTGTTACCACTTTTCACGTTCAGGAGAAACAGCAGTAATCCAGACAAAGGGAGGAGAGAAAAGCTGGAGCCTTTTATACTTTTTACCCCCTTGGAACTTTACCAGCATATACTAGATTTCTTGAACATTAGATGGCATTTCTGCACTAACAGTTCAATGTGTATCAATGAATCAGAGTTAAAATGACTGTACAAAACCTATTAGCCTCTTATTTCTGTTTTTTTTCTTGCTGTTTACAAGAATTTCTTAACACTTGTCACACTTTCATTATGGACAAGTAAAGGCTGTTATGGTTATGTCAAAGCCGTTTCAATGTTCATTAGCATATGGTAAGGACAGCATGTTTCTTTTAGCCATATTTAGTGCCATAAATAGTACTTATTTATTTTTCTGCTGTAGGTGATTTATGGACACGTGAGCTATGGACACGTTATCAGTTAATTCCTTGCCCAGACTGTGATTTTAACTAAGTCACTGGCATCTTGTACTAGAGATGAGTGATTAATTTTTCTTGTTTTTTAATTATGAAACCAGTGCATTTATGCCTGTTACAGAAAGTCTGAGGTTGTCCTTCATTGCCATAGCCAGTTACAGATATATTCTGCAGATAAATTAAGATGCATTTAAATAGCATGGGGACATCTGTTAATACTAAGGGAACAAGAAATACTTAAGCCTAGACGAATGGCAATTGAGTTAAAGTCTGTAGTGCATTACTATACAGGGATATCCCTATCCCTGTATAGCTCTTCCAGTATTAAAGTGGCGTTTTCTTTAGGTGCAATTTTCATAACAAAATATTTGACTTTTTGTACAACTGTTTTAGATTAAATCGATTACCAGTAAGTTAACATAACCCATATATTATGGCACATTAGGTCAACAACAGGAATTTAAATTTTTATATGCATTTATAAAAGCCATACAAATACATTTCTTTTTTACAATGCTTAAAGTAATCATTAACAGCTTTACATCTTTAAAGAACATACTCATTTTGTACTTGAAAATGGCAGGTTTAATGTAATTACTAAGGCTAAAGCACCTATTCTAAATGCAGTTGTTAACAGTAGTAGCCTAGCTCAACATCCTAAAAACAATTTATTGTACATTGCAAGGTCCTTTGTGGGATATTACTGTAAAACTTAGCATCGAAGCCAGGGAAGGTGTTGAATGAGCATATAAATAGTGAGGTATTGCATTATTGAAGTTTGTGTGTGTTTTCAGGTACCTAAGTTGGTAATCAGAAAGTCTTTGAAGAACAGCCCAATATCCTCCATCGTGTAGCTTATTCAGCTTCTGTAGTTTAGTTTTATCACCCAATAAAAACATGTAGAAACAGGAGTTTACTGATAACTTATGCCTTTTTGGCTAATTCACCCTTAAAATGACTGACAGACTGCAGTGATTCAGGCTCCTTTAAATGTCACTGTGACACTCCCTTGACAGAAGAGATATAAATCTCCACAGATCTTTGACCAAAAATGGTCATAATTTAATTATAACAGTAGAATCTAATTTTTAGGCTTCACTACAGCTTGGCGAGGTAAGGCTAGCATTCAGTACTTGTTTTAACTATTTTCCAATATTGCTCTATCATTCTATAGCCATATATGGGCCAAGTTTTTAGACCTTCCTTGTGTACTATTTATCAGTGGATTGCTTATGTCCTGCTACAAGGAGTTCTCATTGCTATTATGAATATTTGCACGTTACAGACCCTAAGCAACTCTTAGGTACAAGTGAGTTCTGAAATCCATATATGAGAGCGTGGTGTTCTTCACAAAGCCCGATCTGTGCTTTTGCTCTCATCTTTCTGGTAAGGGACCAGCCTAATACCTGAAAGTTTGGTGCTGCTCTGTTTTAGCCCTGCTTCTAGCTGCTTGTGTACTTGAAAGCAAGCATACGCCAACAGTGGCGTATGTGTTTTAAGAGTACAAGGATAGGAGATCCATCTATAGAAAAATGTCAAGTGAAATCTACTTCTCAGTAGTTTTGGCAATATGTGTTGTACAATACTTCAATAAATCCTACTTTATAGCCAGTATTTTATGTGGTATTATATGTATTATACAGGTAATAGAACACAAGGTCTTTTTTTTCTTCTTTAGTATTGCATAGTCTTAGGAAAAGTGAGAGCCAATAGGCATTTCAGGTTTCCAGTGCAGGAGAACTGAACATAGCTCACACAGTATCTATGTAGGATGGTGTTTTCTATCTGTTTCCTCCGTATTTGGCCACCCAGTCTGTTCTTCCATGTACTGGCTGAATTGTTGGTGGGCGAGTTAAAATAGTCATGTTTTTTGCTGCTGAATTGAAAGTAGGACCTGGTAACTGAGCACGAGCAGCTGTGGTTTTCCAAGAATAATCTGAAAGGAACAAGAATTCAGAATTAGTTACGACTCAAAAGGTATTTCACTCCTTTACAGATAAAAGAATGAGAGCTTAAAGGTGACTTGTGGTACTCAAGGATGCTAACACAGCAGGATGCTTTGGTCTCTGATACGCTGTCAATGCTTGTTTTCAGATAAGGTTAATGTTTCTTATAGTTTGTGTATCTTACTGGTAATTTTCATCTACTGCATACTTGTTTTGCAACAATCCCTTGAGAAAAAACTGAGACTGAAATTCAGTGGAAAAACTAATGTGTATGTCTACAACTCTCTCTCTCCTATTACAAAATGGCTACACAATGGAAGTCTTCTTTCCTCTATCGCAAATATGTGAAAAAGCATATAATTACAACATTGCTAAGCTTATTAAAACCCAAACAGCCTAGACTGGAGGACAACTTCTGGAGACCCTCTTGTTCCTTTTGAGATGTTATGCCTCTTATTAGCTGAGAACTCCTGGTGTACCTGGTGGCGAGTCCTCTTCGTCTCCATTTCCCATTTCTCTATAGATTTAATAGGATCTGTTCCAAGTCCTCAGGGTTTTTTATCCCTTATATTGGCATCCACTCGGTCTCACGCCCTGGTAGTAGTGCACTACTATATTCCCAGCCTTCCTACTCAGATTTCCCCTTTCTGCATTTCAGTTGCTCACTATTTGCTTAAGCTTCATGTGATTAAAGTAACTGCCCTGCTGCAGGGGCTGACTGCTCGTGGTTTTCTTCATGTTCATCACCAATTCTGCTATTTTTCCAAGCCTTTAAAGTCAGTCATTTGGGACCTCTCTTTATATATAAGAAGAAATCCTGTTAGGATTTGTATATATAAGAAATATATATACTCCTTTTATACCTTACCATTGTTTCCTTAGCATGCCTAAAGTACGTCCTGCTGCTTCCATTCCTACTTTCATAGTTTAGCCTTTTATTAGGTATTACTGATATATTTTTTTTGCACCAGGGGAGGTTTAGATTTCTTCACTGAAAGGTGAAATTTCTTCACCCCGAACTCAAACTGGGGATCAGGTCCCCACCTCTTTGAAAACGAATACTGTTCTTCTTATTGTAGGCTGGCAATCCCTATCTTTCATCAGCAAGTATGATTCCAGCCTACCCTCTCCTGGCAATGAAGGTCACTTTTCTCAAGTCTTGGATTGCATTTTCCTCAGAGAAACTGATCTTTTATACTGCATTAAATTATTTAAGCTATGGCATTAAAAAACTTAACAGAACATATGAAAAGAGCAAAAACAATTGAAAGCATAACTTATTTCACTTTGGATAATACAACACAAAGGGCCACCAAAAATGTTAATGTTCAAATATTGACAGATAGGAGATTAAAAACTGCCATTTGCTTCATCCTTATCTCTCTTCCCATGCAAGTCTGCAGAGTGTAGGCTAAATGTGAGGGGTTTAAGCAATAGGATTCTTGTTCTTCTCCAGGACATGGAAGAGTCTCTTAATTGACCTCCATCTGCCAGCCTTTCTGACTTTTACTACACATTTTCCATTTTTAATTACAGATTAACAGTGAATTTATTTCCCTTTGGATCACCGTAAGTAATTCCTTTTCATTCTCACTATTCACAGCAGTCTAGAGATAGTTGAAGATTTTGTCCTCCTGTGAACTTCTTGATCCACACACTGTGACAAATCAAAACTCTCGTTGTTGTGTTTCAGTGGTGAGTTGATAAGATAATGAAGTGCAGCTCCAGCCTTCCCTGGTGGGTTTCTGATAAACTCAGACTCAGAATATGCATACATTTAAGCGTATTTTATATATGTGTGCCATCTCCTTCCTTCCCTCTCTCCCTCTCTCCTTCTCAGAAGTCACTGGCAAGTTCCTAAGGGGAACAGGGAACTCAAAAGAACAAGTCAGCAAAAAGATTATTAAGCAGGACCATATCAGACTGGTCGGCGATAGGCCCTTTAGTTAAACAATTCACGATTAGTTTAAGGCCTTGCTGTTTCCTCCGAAGTAACTAGAGAAGTGTGCTGTTGGGTTTTGGACAGCGGCTCTAAATCTTCACTCACAAACCAGTTTCTCCTGCATCCTGAGCACTTCCATTCATCTTCTCTGAATCAGAAACACATCAGCAAAGAAGGTGCTCAGAATGTCATCCATACCGTAGAGGATCCAAGGTAATGGTTACCTTCAGAACAGATTTCACATTGTTTTTAACTGATGAATGGAACAGTCTTTTAATGTGTTTGTTAATGTAATCTACAGCTGTAATGTAATCATTACTGTATCATAACTGTTAAGAACTGGTATTTGCATTCTCTTGTTTGGCTTTTACCTTCTGTAATGTAGCAATATGGAAAGTTTCACTTCACAAAGCACTCTTTTGTGATATTTCATGGGTACAAGCGTAGTGTCATCTCAGTATCCACAGACTTACGTAGCCAGCATACTGAGATGAAGACACAGTGAAAACCTGCCTTATGTGACCACTGCAGAAACCACTAGGCCAACTAGCTAGGGCCAGTAAATAAGAGAACAAATAATTAGAATTTACTGCTTATACCGTATCTGTAACATTCTTTGTGAATTTACTAAGTCACTTGATGAAGGTCTTTGCCTTTTTTGAAATTGTTGAGGCCACTGTAAGCATGGATCAGCACCATTCAATTGCATTAAGTGACATTAAACTGATTAGAGACCCACACAAGAAAGCTCCAAGCTACATGAAAGTCGCTGTCAAAAATTCCTCCAAGCCCCCTCAAATCTAAGGCTTTTTTAAAAATGTGAACTTATCTATTTTGCATACGTACCAGTTGGTGACTGTACCAATTCCTACTAGCTACACAAATCATGGATTTATATTTGTGTCCAGTCTACATGACCATTTGCTATAGAGTTGTGGAGTTACATGTTTTTACAATTCTGCTCAGCCCTTCACCACTAATGAGCAGTAGTTTAGCAAATGGTCCAAACCTTCTAGAACTACAAAGCGTTTGCACCTTTATTTTCCCTTTTACCTAACAAATAATAGTAGCAATAGTTTCTCTGGGTATCAGGACTGCCTCTAGACACCTACATTCAATTCACTTACGTTAAGAACAATTTGTGCCCTAGAATTTTATTTACAGAACTTGAGGAAAACCTTACTAAGGGCTAATAAATCTTTTAGGAAGCATGGGAAATGAACGTTTCTCTTTGTCCCAGATATGTATGGTATAAGGATGTTTCCTACCTGATACAGGTGCACCAAGAGGAGCTAGCTGTATCCGTTGTCCAGCTGATCCAACTTCTTTTTTATGAAAGGAAGGGATATATACTCCTGATGGGTTGTAAGCAGCACCACTTACGAAGCCAGGATTTCCTGTTGACGTTACAGAATTTTAGTATTTTCAGTTGCATTCAGAAAACCTTGCCTACTTTTTATAGTCACTTCAAAATATATTTGCAGTACCAGAAGAGTATGTGTTCTTTAAAAACACCCTAGTGCTTGTCTGATGAAAAAAAAGTGTATATTCCTCCTTTGCTTTGTATATCAGTTGGACCCTTTACAGCACCTAACAGACTCGCTAAGTTGCAGATCCAGTACATCTGATCTGCAATTTAGCAGGAATAAAGGCAACAGAGCAGGATGAACATTTCATTAATACTTTCATTAAACTTAGACCACATAGAAAGGTTTACACTGAGTTTTAGAGAAAGGCAGGATCTTACCTTTTACTTACAGCTACTTGCTTTACTGGAAGCTGGTTTAAGCACTTCAGTATTTGAAAACTAGCACTCAACAGTACTCTTGTGCTCAACACGTCTGGCCTAAATCTATCTAAAATAATGGAACCAAATGTCTCTTGTGGGAAGTGGTGCACCACTTGAAGTTGACTTTGCTGGTGCCACAGCTAAAGGCCTGCTATAAAAGTCAGACCCAATTACCCTTGTTCTTTAAGCCTGGTTATAATTTTATTGTGCCTAGTTTTGGTCCAGATCTTTCTTTAAAGGACTGCTACCTCGGGAAGGTTGACATAACCATCCTTATTTGGAAGCTGAGAAACATTGTGCATTTACACACAAAATTAGTACTGAAATTATTGTCCAATGGCAGAGTGATCTGTTACAGTATTTAGACTCCCTGCTCCAAGAAAATTTCCTACCTTCTCCATGTCTGTCATCACTTGGGACAGTGTTAAGACTGTGCTGGCACAATGTCCAGAGAGAAATGCTTTTCTCTAGTGGTGTGGTTCTGTATTCAGTAGTAGTAAATTTGTGAACTACAAGGCCATACACAGTAGTTTTAATTTGCCATTTATCAAGTGTGAGCATTTTTATCATATTAATATTCAGCAATGGGAGTTGCAGTAAAACACGCAATATCCAATTTGACAGTTTTTCTGTCTCCTAAATCCTAAAATTTTTCCGTCTCCTAAATCTCCACTGATTGCCTCAGTGCAATCCGAAAATGTTCCTCTTCACACAAACGCTCCCAGTCTTCTGTGATAATTTCAGAGCTCAGAGCAGTGGATCTATAAGCTGCAAAATTGGTCATTTGCAAACCCAAAAAAGGTATCCTCAGCTAATTACAGCTGTGTTGGGTCATTGCATACCTCCCTGTTCAGGAGCACTAACAAAAAGCATTCAGCTAACTCAGTTTTGCCAGTCTCCCCAAACTGTCACTTCTATCAGTCCCACAAATACTTGGGTCTCCATGTGGCTTCCCTGTATCCAGTTGATGCCAGTCTCCAGCACAGTAAAGAATGACACAAAAGTCCTAGTGAAAAATACAACTTTAATAAAGCATTCTAATGAAGTTTAACTTTCTTGTAGTCTTCGATTTGTTCTTCCTTTTCAGGAATTTGCCTGAAAAACAAAAGCAACACAGTTTTAGTGGTTTGTTCACCTGCCTGTGCACACACACACATTCTCTTACTCCCTCAGTTCCTAATTATTTCACTGGGAGTAGTTCATAGCTCTGACAGTTCAGTAGCATTCTTAAAATTCTGAGGTCTGAAAATAAGAACATGACAGGCCTCAAGTAATATAACCTCAAAAAGTCTACTTCAGTCTGCTTCTTATCTACAGCTCAGCAAAGCTGCCTGTCAAAAATGGCTCAACCATTTTTTGGTTCTCCTTACCTCTCTGTGTCCAATGTCCTTTATGAGCCCTTTTGCACAAAATGGAAGAGTGCAGCCAGGAGGAACAGTCTGGGTGAAACAGAGAGGTCCGGAGGGGTGATCTTTTGTTGGATGAGAACAAGGGAAGGAGGAAAAAAGAAGTTCAATATAAAATAACAGAATAACTACAAATTAAAAAAAAATCCTATTGAAAAGCACAGTTCCTTACCTCTGACCACTGCTGTACAAAAGAAGGTCTTGCTATAAGAAGTATTCATCCATCAGGCATCCAGGAGGTCTGGCAGCAGGTGCATAGGCAAGCACTCATGGCCATGATGTCAGCAAGTGCAAGCGTGGCCCAGGCTGTACCCTCTACCTCAAACAACACATACCTGATTCTTCATAAAGTCATTGAATCATTTGAGCTGGGTAGTGAGTTCAAAAAACCCTATGAACAGTTGCAATGAGACGTATCACGCAGGCAGTACACACCAGAGGGGCCAGAAACCGGGAGAGCGGTGAAACATTCCAGCGGCTTTGCAATGCTCACAGCGAATAGCGTGTTGAGACACAAACTAGGCTGCCTGGAAACCTGAGTTTCCACCCTCTTACACTAAGGTAACTCCACCAAGACCTGTGCAATCACAGTGCTGTAAAATCAGTGTAACAGAGAATCAGAATGCAAGTCAATGGTGCGAGTCCCGAGTGCTGTTAGGAACAAGCAGTCTTTCAGGAGAGCTACGTATGCTTCTTTAGGATTGCTTCCTCCCCATCATCCAGCAGCAATGCAGTGACATGCTGTGGATTACAATTAGGGTAATAAAATATTCTCTTTAAAGCATACTAAGTGCCAAGAGTCCAGAAGAAGTCACAATGAGGAGAGCAAGGTTTGACAAAACAGATTACAGATGAGAATGAAGTATATGATCGTCTGGAATCTGCATTATAAGTGCAATTTTTACAAGAAAATGTAAAACATAAATACGAAATGTGCCAAGAACCATTGTTGTAAATTACCTTTTGGATCCTCTAATTTTTCATTCAACCTTTCTTTGCATGATAGCTTTTCAATAGGAATAATTAAGTTCTCATCTGTAGACAAGGAAAATGAAAGGAAGAAAAAGATGGAAAGACAGAGCTTTAGAAAAAGTGTATGAAGAACCTGGCTAGGTGATGTAAAAGAAGTGAGGAAAACAAAGCAAGCAAGAAAAAATATCTGACATTTTTGTAACTATAATGTCTCAATCCCATGTTTTCTCAAGCAGGAAGTGTTAACTCTAACAAGTTACTTTACAAGGTCCTTTCTAATAATGGAATAAAAATGGGATTTACCAACAATGCAATCACATTCCAGTCACACAAATAAATAAATCACAAGTTTAAGCACTCGGGCATATCTGCAAAGTTGACTGATCATAACCTTACAATTCTTCATAAATAAAGCATTTGTAACCATTTGGTCCTATCTTGTTTCACCTTAGGACAATGTTGTGGATGAGGGAAAAAAACATAAGCACTTAAATAAACTAAACATAGTTATTTAAACAGTAAACAACACAGTATCAACTTTCACTTCTGTCAATATGAAAAAAGGAAACATACATAATTTACATGTGTTGTATTTCCGTGATCGGTTCTCCGGCTATCCTGGTTTCATGTGTGTCTGTCTTAAATGTTGTTGCCTCCCCATATATGAAACATCACATGCAATTTAAGATACTGATAGAAATAATATGAAGTATTTTCAAACATACAAAATACTCAGTTTTAGGTTTTTTTTTTTCCTTTACACTTTTGGTAGATACCCAAAGTAAGCCAGTAAGACAAAAGCAGGATTTTTACCATTAGCATTCATCTTCATTTTATTTTCAGTGCAATTCACTAGGCAGATGTCTAGCTTATTGATGCATACTTTAGGAAACAGCTCTTTGCCATTTTGTGCCTAATTCCCTTGCAAGACTATTTTATGAATATATTAATTAATTCTGAGGCACCCAGATGCTGTATTTTGGAAAACAAAAAGGTACATATGATGATTGCTTAAAAAAGTCTGTTCTATTCCATCAAAATTCTGGTAGGTGCTGTTATTTTCCCACTTCCTAAAATCTTTCACATAATTTCAGATTAACAACTTACAGCTCACCTGACTTTCAGAGATAATATCAGGTTTGTTGACACTGCAGAATGGCTACTAAAGTTCTATTAAAAATGGGTGCAGCATCTGCATGTAAACAAACCTTCTAAAGTTCTTTCTGTACAAACACATAAGGCTGGGTGGTTTATTGCCATTAAAGTATTTGGGAGTGACTGATGCTAGCTGGAGGATGGCTGCAAAGGCAACAAGGTAACCTCTCATAACAGGGTGGTGGGACTGTGTACTTAAAGTATAGGGCTTGGTGGTCAGACAACAGATTTTAGTCTTGAGTCTGATGCTTTCCTCAGAGAAATTTTAGATAAGCCATTTAGCTAGTCTCAGTCTTCACTCTATAAAATGCTGATGGTAGTGTTCTTCACAAAACGTAGTACCAAAAGGCACCTTACTGCAAGCTCCTTGCTGAGAATAAGGGGACTTTTCATGCAGCAAAGTATTTAGGACAAGGCTAGTAGATTGTTAAAAGACATGTTTAGAATATTAGGCAGTACTTCTATTACATGAGCCCACCACCCACCACCTTGTTTTCGTATGTGAGACTGCTGTTTGATAGTGTGCCATGGCAGACTAACCAGGCAGTAATGAGGTCAAACTATTCGTTTAAATTAACACAGCAAAATAATGGTCTAAGAGGATTACGGACAAAATTTATCTTGACAGAACTTTATAATAGGGGCTGCTCTATACTTCCTTTATGCTTTGAAAGCAAAATACATAGTTTACATATGAAGAAGTTATTTTAAGAGTCTGTCATTAAGAAAAAAAAATGTTAGCCTAGAAGCTAAGCCTGAGAACAGAAGTTAAACCAGATGGTCTTAACTAAATTAATGAAATAAAGTATGATGAGGTATAATGTGACCACTTTTACCTGTAGTATTTCTGTTGCAAGTCACCCCTCCTCCAGTATGTGCCAACGGTTTAGGAAACAACTGGTTGTTCCAGGTTCCATGCGATCCTTCTTTACTGACTGCTACTAAAGAGACACTCTTAGGGTTTACACCTTAGAAAACAAATTATGGAAAATGTTTTAAGTGTCAATTTTCAAACATAATTCAACCAATGATAACTGGACATTTCTAGAACAGTAAAACAACACTGAATTATTTGTGGTATAATGTAAACACCATTGATGTAAAAGAACAATGCCCATTGATTAGGTTAGATTTTTCAGCCAAACCACGAAAACTAGAGACACTGATTTAAGATAAATTCTCTTCATGCTTTCAAGAGAACTTTTAAAAGCCTTTTCAGTACAGCTACTTGGCTTCTGTAAAACCGTAATATCATCATTGATATTTTTGACTCTCAAACAATTAACACAAATTAAAAATACCTATCAAAAACTAGGGTTCTCAAGGCCGAAAATAAACTATTTATTCAAGGGATAAGTTAAAAAGTAGGACAAAGAGGTTCTTGTTACTTCAGCGTGTTACAAGCATTACAGGAGTTAATGGGATTACACAGCATGAAAGCAGCTCCCAGATCTAGTGGTAACAGAACTAAAGTAATACAGATAACAAATATGATTCTCGGAGCTATTATTCTCTTAAGAGCTGATATTAATTACTTTTTTACATCTAAGCCTTTCTCATTGAAAACTCCACTAAAACCAGAGAGACATTAGAAGTTAAAAAAAAGGTTGAAAAAGATAAGAAATATAGATGAACTTTCCATTTCTGTTACCTTTAGATAGGGAAGGCCTCCCCCCCCCCCCTTTTTTTTTTTCTTTTTGGACTTAAACTCTTGAGTCTCTGGGCATCCTACTTAACATTCGAGAAGTGATTTCATATTCAGAAGTCATCACTGGCCTAACGAATTCCTGAGAAATTAGTGATATATTGTAACAAAACAACTTGCCTGACAATGAGCAATTCCTCTGTGAGTCACCTAAATTCTCATATGTGGATTACAGTAGAAGTCATGAAACACATACTATAATTGTGCAAACCAGTATCTTTTCTTTATTGCCATAATAAGTGAGACACCAAGGCAATCATTTGATTATAGAATATATTCAGAATACTAACTGAAGGAAACATTCCCTTTTCTTTCTCCTCCTTCCCATTCTTACTCCTAGCAATTACATCATTTTATGTTATTTTCCTGATAAAATCACCCAGATTTAGACTAAGCTATCTATTTTTAAGGAGGATGACTGCCTTGGGAAGGGAAGTGAGTGGGTGAATTCCAACTAGTGCAAGTGGCTGATATTTCTAAACTTCCTACCAAGAAGGGTAACTGTGCTTATCAGAACTTTTATGTTCAAAAAAACCCAAACCTCCTTATACTGCAAAACTGAGAACTATGCACTATATATTTATATACGAGTAGTTTCTTTAGTCCTCAGATACACTTGCTTATGGTCAATCAGGATATATTCTTAGGAATCCAAGAGATCTTGGATTCATATTACTGAGGGTTTTATATGTTACTGGTCATAAGAGGGCCTGTGAAGTTTTATGGTATACAAGCAGCGTTGAGCTCCCTTCCATGTTTACATAGCCAGGAGCTTCTGCATCAATTGCGATGAGATATGTTCTGGGAAAGGCATTTAGTCCAAAACTTGAAAATCTAGCCTGGTTATGAAAAGTGAAATTATCCAGTGTGAAATCTAAAGTTTAAGTGTACTGTACATAGGTTGTTCACAGCTTGTATTTTCCATATGTATTGACTTTTACCCTTACCAGGTAGGTATCTTGATTGTCTTAGATAGTACTGTTTTGCTGATGTATTTGATCTTCCAGAATCATTTCTCATCAGAACCTTATTTTCCCCTCCTGGCTGGATACAGCATGAAGCTTTTGGTTCTGGCACACTGAAAAATCAAAATGTTCAAACAGTGTGACCAACAACTCCAGCTCAGAATACCACAAGCTGACCCTAGCCTGAGGAGTACAGTGCTATCCTCTTATCCTGCCTTCGTCAGCAGAATTTATTCCCGCAGAAAGTAACAGCCAAACCTCATACCTCATGAGAGTTTGACCTGAGACTTCAAAGAAAAAAAGTGTCTCCAACAGTGCTGAATAAAAGCAAATGTGGATAACTGTAGCAGAACTTTCCCTAGCTTAACTGACAAAGGAAATGAAGTTAGTATATCCGATTTTAGTAAAACACATGGTTTCTTAATAACATGACAAACACCTAAACCACATAGTGCCTGAAAACAAATTTGATTCAGTTTGGATATTACTGGTACCAGTAATGGACATTTCGGTACCACACCGAAAGCTGGTCTGCTCATACAGGTCTTTGCATTCCTGCAGACTTTTGGTCACTTAAATTTTAGCAGATTTGTCTTAATCAATTTATAAATCTACTAGAAACTGTTTACTAAAAAAATTGTGATTTTATAATTATAGGACTTACCTAAAAAGACATTCCTTGTTTTTCTTTTCTTTTAACAGTGCAATGCTAGGCTTCTTTGAACATGACATTCCAAATTCAGTGTCATCCAAGTCATCCCAGCTGTCCACAGCCTTTACCAAAGTCTGACCCCATCGTCTTCTGCAGCTTTTAGGACCTGCTGCACCATTCTGAGGGCCACTAGCTGCTTGTTTCTATTTTAAATAGGAAAAAAAAAAAAGCTTCAATTCTAAAATTTTGTATTTTGTATCTGGTTCACTTCCTGACTACCGCTTAAGAACAATTTTTCCCATTTTGTTGTGCCTATGTGGGTCGTAGTCTTAGAATGATTTTAAGCACAAAACATAATAATAATGCTGGCAGGTATTTTGAGTGCTCAAATCTGTCTGAAGTAGTGAAGTTAACGTTCTTTTTGCAGACCCAGTTCAGTGCTCAGCCTCTACTCCTGGTATCTTACTGAACTCATGCTCTCAACAGTGGCAGATGAACTGTCAAGAAGTAGGGCACAGTGGTGCACAACATTGACAGCAATCACGCTCAGAGTTTATGAGTGCCAATTGCCATGGCCCCAAAGTAAATACAGCAAATAACAGTAGTTAGGCAGGACTTCCCTTAACGTTCTCTTCCAAAGAAATTATTAGATTTTAAAGCTGTCCTTTCATCTCGCCTTCCAGTATTTTCTGAATACCTGTTATTTTTAACATACTTTATATTGTAGTTCAGTGGGTATAAGCAGAAAGCAAAAAGAAGATTGTAAACCAAAGTTTAATATTCACCTTGCTAAAAAATCTTACAAGCTTAGGAATCAGATGAAGTGTCAAGTTCCATGTGATTACAAGTGTTGCTCACTTTGCAGCTATCTACTAGTAGCCAACAGGCGGTAGTCAGAGAACTACCGTCATAAACAACACTCAGCTTTCTCAGGTATTTTCCTGCTTGAGGCAAGCAAAGTTCTCCCCTTCCACTTCTCTATTGTATACTAACAATATTTTTGTGAATTGTTTCTCAAAAGTCAATATAATGATAGTTATCATAACTACATTACTGCATAAGCATGTCAGTAAAGGCTATTATAAATGAACAAACGTTGTTACAAGCAATCTATTATTCTCATTTGCTGTAAAATTTCAGTAAGTGGCCAGTTATATCCTTAATTAGTGCCTAATTATCTATCTGTATTTCCTCTAATAAAAAGTATGACAATTTTCAAGGGATTGCCTGGTTGAATATAGTAAGAACTTTTTTTAAAACCACCTAAATATTTATTGAAGACAACTTACTGGCGATGAGTTTTTATTGAGAGCTGGAAAAAATGGTTGTGCCTGTGGCTGCTGCTGTTTTGGTACTTGCTGGTTAGCTGTATTCTGAGGCAACTGAATTTGCTGGAGAGGCTGGTGGTTAACCTTTGACAGGGGCTGTGGCTGTGTTTTGTCAGGTACATCAGGTGAAGACAGAGGTTCTGGCTTGGATATAGCTTCCAGTTTAGGTAAAGCTGGCTTTGGCTCTGTTGGCTGACCTGGTTTAACAGGAGTCTGCTTCTCCAGGTACTGTGGAGGAGGTCCTAAAACTTGGCCAACTTGGAAGTAAGCGTACTTCAAAGCCTGGAGAAGAAGATAAAACATACTAATTTTACTTCAAAAAGTTGACTTTGGTAACCTCATCAAGGATCAAAGCAGGTTTCTCAAGCATTTGGATGAGCTCTACAGCACAAATGCAAGATGGATGCATAATGAGATCATAAGTAAAGAGTGGGTATTGATAACTGTCAGTTCTGTATTTTAAACTCTTCCCATCATATAATTTACTAAGATAGATCCACTTGTACATGTGACGGCAGTCATGTCCTTTCTTTCCATCCTTTACTTCTAGGTTTTGTGGAGTCTGTGTTTCGAGGTGCATTTTGCATTCATCACCATTCTATATTCATGCAGTAACAAATTTCAATCTTAAAACATGCTTTATTACATGTTTCCACTGCTAACTATATTTTGGCAACTCAATGAACAGCTTTTTTTTTTTTTTTAATCTAAAAAACAAACAAACCCAGAAGTGTGGTGATTGCCATTTAATATTAATGTATGGGTTTTACAATTAGAGGATATTAACAAGCAAAGTTTCTCCTTCTTTTTCTTATCACCAGCTTTCCTTGATTTGTTTTGAAGTACATTCGCTGTGCTTGCTGTGCCTTCATGGTGTTTATTAGGAAACTACAGTGTCTGTCTGCAGGCAGACATGCATTTCATTCGTTTTCTCTGACCTTTTCATGTCCACCGCTAGACGTGCAGCATGACATACCTTATTAACACAGTTCCTCCTATATCACACTCTGCTACTCATTCTGGGTAGGATCCTACTCTTTGGTTAGTTCTCAAAGAGATTTTTTTTTTTCCTCAGCTGCACTTGAGAATTGCTGCCTTTGTACACATTTCCACGTATGTGCATTCAACTCTCCCTTTTGGCTGTGGATTACACAACTGCTGCAGCTGCATCCTTGACAACTCACTTGGGCAAAAGCTGGTTATTTGCTTTCATAAAGCACCGTGCAGTATTCTGTGTAGAGATATATAGCACCTGACTACAGTTAGATCTCAGTGACCGTAACAATAGATATGCTTTATAAAGTGGAGAGAAATGGTTGCTTTACTTAGTACCATCTGCTGAACCACTTCTGAATCACTTACATTGCATCCACCTAGGATAACTTGCAATATGTCTTTTTTCTTTCCCAACTGTATTCCCTTTTTATACCTTCTAAATAGGATTGCATTAGGTATGAATACTCAAAAAAAAAAAAAATCAGTAGAATGTAACCATCTTTGGTACTTGAAATATGTTTTGTAAAATTAACTTGGAGAAAAACTGTGACCTTTGTGACCTATTTGTATGTTCTTCACAAAGTTCTTTCCTTATCGCTTAGTACAGTTTACGTCCCATCTCCAAGTAAAAATAATCCTTAGCTCTTCCATACTGCATTCTATCTACAGCTTCACGAAAAGCAAAGTTTAATTTTCAATATCCCCCTTTGTTCAGATGTGGGAGGAAAAAGGCGGCGGCAGAAGTGAATTATTGTTACAATTCAGCAAACTTGCAGCTCAGATTTTTCTCTGTCCTGTACAGAGAAAATTTTAGAATATGCCAATACAGAAGACAACATTGTAGAAATAACTAAAGAGTTTATGATGTCTTCTGAGCAAGGTTTAGAACGTTCTCTCCTCACAACTCAGTCTCATTCCCATCACAGCGTTCAAAATGAGGAGACGTTTCTCTGGCCATCAGTATTATGACAACAATTGGTTTCTGTATCTACAATTTTTTAACAATACAAGAAAATTCAGTCTTATACTTAATCATTCAGCTGCTCAGACCTGACTTGCTGTAGGTCTCTTCTTTGGATTCCAGTTCAGCATATCACTCATAAGCTGTATTGCTTCATTGCTTGCATTTGGGATGAGAGTTTTTAGGCTTATAGGGACACATTGTGGGAAACGGAAATTCATGGCAGAAGCAAGGTGGTATCCTTCTGGCCAGTCACTCTGTTTTAAAAGGAAAGAAAAATGAGTACTAAAAAAAGAACAAAGACTATATACCTTTGAGGTATTAGATCAAATTTAATTTTATGCAGCTTGAGTCACACTTGGTCTGCATATCTCCTTCCTGCATAGTGGAAAACAGGCATTCCTATTTTCCATTACAATTGTTACACCACCAGTGAACGCAGCATAAGTCTCCAATGGCAGTCCTTCTCAAGCTCTCCTGTAGGTAAAGGTGGAACCGTCATTGTGGATACCACACTTGGACATATTCTATGTGAAGGAGAAGAGAGTGCAGCAGTACCAGAAGCAGTACTGAACATCCCATCTACTACAGAAATGAGCTCAAACAGCTGACTTCAACATACCTTCTTTATGGGAATAGTAGAGGTGAGGCCCTCCCACCCAGCATACCATGGCTGTGTAACCATGATGCAGCCTATACAATATACCACTGATTCCACCATTAAGATAGTCAATGATTAAATTGCAACTAGACACTATTGCAACATAAAAAAGCCTTGACCACCAGATGAATTTTTTTTTTGAGTGTTTAACTTTCCAAAAGTAAACCCTGAAATCCTTAGTTGCTTCATAATTGCATTGTTTGAATAGAATCACAGAATAATACAATCTTTCATTTTGAATGCGAACCAGTAAAGCTTACTCTCTAAATAAGGCTTTCAAAACAGGTATGCATTTATCATGCAGTTTGTTTATATAATTATGCTGATGAGAATGTTATGAAGGACACTGTCAGAAACCTTACTTGAGACAATGTATGATATTAGTGCTTCTCCTCTATCCACAAAGCTTGTTACGCTGCTACAGGAGTAAATTGGATTGATTTGACAGAATTTGGTCTTAAGATACCATGTTAGTTATTACTCATCTTTTTATGTACATCAACAACTTACAGTTTTAGGTCTGTTAACGCAATCTATGGTAATCAAAGAACTCAAATATAATTATAAACCAAGTCTGGTTAAATAAGTCTCAAGACTTCAAGTGACTTCCTATTCCACCTCAGAGAATAATTTGTTCATTTACATTAATGTGTGCAGACCCTTTTCGCCTCCACTGCATCTCCCTCCTTTACTGGAGTTGGTGACATTCTGTCTGCCAGAGGTAGTGATGAAAGAACGATTTAGAACGAAGTAGCAAGGGCTGAGTGTTGAACTGGTGAAGTATAGGGATAGAGTGAAAACAGTACAAGTGCAAAAAATGAAAAATACATTTCAATTTATAAAAAAATTAATTTGCAATTATTTAAAGTGCCATTGCCAGCCTTCAACTAACAAAATGCATTTCATTAATCCCTCCTTTTCACATCATCGTCAGCTTTTTCATTAAATTGGCATACTCCTAGTGCACCATCACGCCAGCACTTGAATGGTGCAACTTATTGCTTTATTTATAGGTAAATCAACTTTATTTATAAAATAAAACAAAATAGTTGCCTGTCACTATTTAAAAAACCCAAACTCACAGAAGTCATTAGTATGGTGTTATAGACTTAAACAGAGGAAGGTAAACTGGAATGAAGATAGCTTCTGGGCGTAATTCCTGTAATTCCTTATTGCAGGATAACGGAATAAATGAAAACGTATGTCTGAAAAAAAATACTATTTGTAAAACTATTTGCAAAACCAGACTATTAAAATAACTGCTGGTGTTTTCCAGAATGGAGAATAGTACTTCACTTGTAACAAATGCATCATTTGTTGTGATAATTCCTATAATAATATTTAAGTACTCTTCTTACACAGTGATCTCCCTGAAGAATGCCTTAGCATTGTTGTAAGGAGATAAAATTCCCAAGTCTGCCCAGCCGATGACAGGGGCACAAAAGACCTAATTACAGCTTCCTGATCCTAGAGGGCTGATTTACAGTGTCTCTAACCCTTAGGGTCTTTAGAAGAGGCTACAATTTCCTCTGAAATACTCCGCTGGTAATGCTCCCTGCTTTCCCAAGCAATCAGCTTGCTAGTCAGGGAACGACAGAGTGTAACAGTCATGATTTGCTTCTGTTCAACTCCTCATAAGGTTAGAGAAAAACCACAGCAGTCAGCTCAGCACTGCTCTGTTACTACACATAGTGAAAATCTCTCTCTGATCTCCCTGCACTTCCAGAACTTGTTGATGCTATACATCGAAAATGTTCCAGAAGCTAGTATGTTGCTCTCTTTCACGGATATTCTTAATATACATCAAAATGCTCTTCTTACTATCCTAGACTTGTGAGCTGCTTAAGAAAGTCAACATCTGTGTTTGAAAACTCAAGTCTTAAAATACTGCTCATGTGACACATTATTTCTGATGCATAATTGTCATAGCAAGCACCGTTTTACACATCATAGCAGTTTTTGCTTAATCCTCAAGTTTTCACTTCCACAACATACCATCTATAACTCTCCACCTCCGACCTTTTACTCCCTGCTCTGTCATGAGTTTGCACCTGTTTCTCAGTATGTTCTCTTGGATGTTTTCCCACCACTTCAAGCTCTGCATGTTCCTAGCTAAGCTTAATCTATTTCTGGTTTAAGTTTTCTGTTCCTCGCTTCTCCATTGGTAACAGGTCCTTTACTGGACAAGAACTATGCTTTATTTTATATCAGTAGAACGCCAGTGAAATTGATGTTTTCCTCTCCCACCCTTAGGTTTTCCAGATCTAGAGACTCTGTGTTCAGTCAGTTATTTCACAAAGTCCTGTTTGTGCCCATAAAGTACTGATATACATCTGCCATCTCTTATTCTCTGAAATATATTTATATTATATGGTCTTTTTTCATTTATTCAAAATTTTGAAGATAAACTTATTCTTTTCTTGCATGTTCATGTATCCATTTGCTAAAACAACTTTTTAACTGAAGTAAATATAATTGCATACGGTTTTATATGCACTACCCAAACCTTCCTTGTAATTTTAAATAGTATTTAGCCCTTCCAGAAAATAATTGAAAATGATTGTTTCCTCTCTAAAGTACTGCACATTTTTCCTCCATTACTTTTTATTGCTAATAATATTTTTATGAGAGATCTGTGTTTGAGATCAAATGTTTCCTTTATGCTTTAAAAATAACAAAAGCACAATTTGTCTTATTTATGGTATCTTCTATAAGCTCCAAATTCTGGGTACCAGCCTCAAAGAATTACGCTTTCAGTAAAGGAAAGCAAATAGGCTGCAGCAAAATGAAATCCTAGGAGACTTCTGGTAATCTTTCCAATATGCATAGCTTTAAATAACTAAATTAAACAATTTTACCTGGCTTTCATCAGAGGAGAGCAAGGCTACTCATAACAGTATGATATACAACGGATGCTAATATACAACAAAATTCTAGCATTACGTGCCTTAATGGAAGCTTAAAAGAAATACAGTTGAGAAAACCTTAAGTCTGCAGGAAACTTACTAAAACAATAATTTATATGTATGTTCTGAAAGAGAGATAACTTTCAGTGTTTTATAATAATTTTATTTATTTTTTTTTTTGTAAATACTATTGTGTGGATTTTTCTAAAAGTCTTACCTTCTTTGGAGTCCCTAGTACTTGGCAGATTTTGAAGATTTCATCTACTTCACTTGTGCCTGGGAAAAGAGGTCTTAGTGTGTACAGTTCAGCCATTATGCTGCCAACTGCCCACATATCAATAGGTGAGCTATAAACAGACGATCTTAGCAAGACTTCAGGAGCTCGATACCTATGAGGGTGGAAAGAAATAACAGATAAATTAAAATGGTAAGAGAAAGGTAATTAGTTAAGATAATGTATTAATTTCTTAATATACTTACCACCTGGTAGAAACATAATCTGTATAAGGTGGCTGAGATCTTAGTTCTCTAGCCAAACCAAAATCTGCTATTTTCACAAGCTCTGGTCCAATACAGAGAAGGTTTTCAGGCTTCATATCTCTATGAAAAAATCCTATAGAAGACCAGACAGAAAAGAATGGTGAATTATTGTGTCATCACTTCTTAAACAGCAACCTCTAATAGAGTAACCCAAAATTTACTTTGGGATGTTTTGGAAAAATATAATTTTTTTTCTTTTTTCTTCCTTTTTTTTTTTTTTAAAATTCAAAATAAATGAATCGTAACTATCCCCCAACAAGCACACACATTTTCCCTCCAGTGATTATTACACCAAGTGTTCTTAAATTAACAAATGTAAACTGTCATTAACACGCTAAGGAAAATGAATTGGCTGTTGCAGCAATATCAAACAACAAACCAATTTCAGAATTAAATCTTTTGTGAAAACTACAACTGCTTTGTCAGTTTTGGATAATGGAAAATTGAGCATCTGGCACACTTACTTGATTTATAAAATTCCTTGAATTATTTTTAACTAGTTTATCATTGTGACAACAATTTGCAGACACAGACATACAGAAGGTATCAAAATTCTGCTCAGGAATGCTAATATTAGTAATGCAGGCACATAAAGATTCTTTAATGCTTACTGTTGGCTTGAGCACCTGTATACCTGGACAGTGGTTAAGTTGCTAAGCAAATCAATTCTGCTGTTTAATTGGTATACAAAATTTCTTATAATATAAATCAATTTGATTGAAATTCACTTGCTACAATAAAGCATTCAATTTCAGCATGCAGAAACTGACAACCACTGTAAGAAATTGGCTAAAATTATTAGTGAAATGTAAATGTTCAAATTTATCATACCCATCATTCTCAAACACTTACAGTCAAAACAAAATATTAATATTGTAACTTAGAAATGGCAGTTTTTCTTAAATTCTAATCTCATTTATTTCATGTAGAAATGAGGAAGGAAAAGAGGATGCTAATAATCAGAGAACAGTATATGATCTTGATCAGAAAGACATAAAATGGCAATTTCTGGGTATTTGATAATACTGAACAGAACTAATTATTTATTTGAATTAATCAACAGGCCTTGCCAGGATACACAAAAGCCAGAGATCACTGGTAACATTGTTTCTTATTTCATTTTCAGCTAATATTTTATTGCCTTTGGAGAGTTTTAGGAATACCAATGTGATGTGAAGGCCAAGTACAAAATAGAAGAGTTAAGCAAGAAAGTAAATTACTACTTTTTTAAATGCAAAGGAGCTTAATACCAGTATTTCAGAATGCAGTTTGCAGACAGATATTAAACATGAGAATTAGACATTTTGTAAATGCTGTGCAACTTTTTGTTGTTGTGAACACACAGCACCTCTTATTTAGACTGTGCTTGTAATTGCTAGAAAAGTCCCATCTTTTAAAATATTTAAATTCAGGTTGTATTTGATAAGGAGACTGTTTGAATTTCTTAGTGAACAAGTATTTTAATATTTTTTTAGATGTAGAGTATCATATTAGTTGTAGTAACTCAAGACAGCAGAAACCGCCGTCTGTAAAGTATCAATGCTCTTAAATAGATCTTTTTGAGGAAAGAGAAATGCATAGTATAGCACAGCGTACAGGTTTCTTTGTTTATTCATCTGGTAACTAAGGTGGAAAAAAGTACTGAACAGTATATGAAAAACATCCAGTGCTTTCAAAAAGAAGGAGGAATATCTGATTATAGAACAACAGAGTGTAACTTCAGTATGGTTTAAAAATGCACCATACTTGAAGCAGATAAGAATAATTTTTATTAGAGATAATTAATAGTCTTTCCTAGATATTTCTGTTCATGTTATTACTGTGCAATATCTTATTTTCTAAAAAAGTGCTACACAGTTAAAGTCTAGTATGAAACCTACCGTGTTTATGGATAAAAGCTAGCCCTTGTAATATCTGATACATCATGTTTCTGATGACTGACTCGGGGAACAACTTGTTTCTGTGAAGAAACAGATTAACAACTTCACATAATTAAAAAAAAAAAGTATTTTCAGAACATTTCATTTTGCACAACGCAACATGAACAGATGAAAACAGACCCGTCAAGCCTTGTGCACAAAGTAAGACAGATGCAACTGTCTCTCATCTCAAAACTCGCTTACTGCCAGGCCTTAATTTCACTCACTTTAAGTGCTGCAGAGGGACTTCTCTGCAGAGTGATTCATGATCCTATCTCTCTGTAGAAGCTGGCTGGCCGGTAGTGTGTTTGGCCAGGTGAACACGGAATGCACAGTAATGTAGCAAGGAAGAGACCGCACAGCGCAGCACTGCGGTAGGTGTGTTGCCCAGTGGTACCTTTAGGAGAACTCTGATTGAGAGCAATGCTTCTTGGCTGTGGGGTAACATTGTGCTAATATCGCTAGCAGCCATCTCAGGATGTAAACCCAAGAGCTTTGCACATTAGGAGATGAAGGTGCATGACAATGTCGGAAGGAAACACACATTAAAGGCAAAAGAATTCAGCAAAGAAAAGTATTATTGAAAAGGCAGGTCCTATTCCAAAGTCCACTTTGCAAGCCTTGCTATGTACTGTTTGTCCAAGGTTGCAACATCACGCAGTTAGTCCATATATAGGTCTTTCTTATGAGCGTGCATATACATGCAGATGACCATCCCCACCTTAAGCCAAGTCCATGACTAAAAGCAGAACGAACAGTGTTTATCCAGTCCTTCATACATTAAAGTGAAGGCTAATTAAAAAAAAAAAAAAAGTATTTGGAATTTCTCTCATGGCTCTACACACCAAAGACATGCAAACTGTTGTGTTAACAACTGAACAAACTGTTATTTCCAAAAGCATTACAATATGCAATATTGTAACACAGAGCAATGCAGAATTCTACCCTCAGATAAGCAGGTGCAGCAACTCCAGTTCACATCAGTGGGGCTGCAAGAAGAGCCAAAACCAGAAATTCCAATGTGTTCTTCAAGACAGCGTAAGAATCATTAAATAAAGGATGATAGCACACTCTGTTCTGTGAAAAAGACATACCTGTCCTTCATTAACTGATAGAGATTTTCCTTCATGTATTCAAACACAAAGTAAAGGTGGTCATTTTCTCGTATGACTTCTTTCAATTTTATTACATTGGCATGGTTTAGCTTCTTCAGAGACTGTAATAGAGCAAAATATGGCTTCAGATAACTCGACAGTGACGTTGATTGCTTATCAGAACTAAATTTTTAACATGTAAAAGTTTCTAGCACAGAATTCACAAAATATGCCCATCTGATAGTCCATATTTATCTTGTAATCTGTTTCAAAGAACAACAAAATAGCATTTTAAATTAATTTCAAAATAAAAGCAGCAACGATATTAATAGTAGTTTTAAACTTCTATTTCTAGGGATTACATCATAGCTGGGGTGAAGATTAACACAAAAACCTAATTCCCTACAATTAAAGACAGTTCTGCAGCTGTAACAGCTCTTGCTTACAGAACTGAATAAGAAAACCCAACAATTTTTTTGTTATGAAACTTTCATGAACAAGGATTCTCTTACAGGTGTTCTTCTTGGAGATACCGATTACGTGCAATATCCAATAAGTTAAACCTAAGTCATGGATACCCTACTCCTTTGTTACGGAGTTTTGTATGTACAGAAAATCAGATGCCCGAAACATAGGAGACTTGGAATTTAAGCCCAGGATTTCAAGTGTTATTCTATCATTTGGTTAGCCAAAACTCCCAGTGCTTTCTACAAGTGCCCCAAATACCAGATATAAGGACTGGATATGCACCTAGAAACCTGCTGGTAAAATGAAAGAGCAGGATGGTAAAACACAGAAACACACGCAAAATCAATTCCTTTATCTTCTCTCAAAGACAAGAGGCTTGGCTGTGAGACATAGCCACTTCTTGAGAATAGCGGGATATTCCACAAAGCAGCAGGAGCTCTAGGAGTGCCAGCAGCCTGTGGTTTTGTGGAATCTGTCACCCCCATTTAAAGGGTTCACGGAGTTTGGCCTTATGCTTGGACATTGTAGATGCCCTTTTCCTTCATGCAAACCTAACGAGACATTTATTTTCAAATGTGGTACATTCACTACTTTACCTTGACCTCTCTCAAGTTCATACATTCATCCCATGAATAGAACTTTCTTTTCATTCTGAAATGCAAGTTCGAGATAAAGTATTTTCAGTGAACAGTACAGAATACTTTTAGAACAAAAAATCTAAACATGTTATTTTCCAAGTGTAGCATTAGCTGTATTTTGAGCTCAATTTAAAACATTCTAGAATACCTGCCAGCATCATAATTACAAACAAACTCAACTCTTAGAATTACTAGAAATTTAAGTGTTTGATGATTAATCACTGAAAACATATTTTTAGCCAAAGAGACCATGATACTCCAAGGTATTTATAAAAACTATCAGGGACACAAAATCCTTTTGTATCATTTGAATTGTGCTCTTAATAACAAGGAAAGCAATAGTGACACTGCACATAAAACATGCATATTTTGAACCAGAAAAATCACCTCTTTGTGCTTAAGTTGCATATTCTAGGAAAACAAGAAAATTATATTTTTGAAATCTGCAAAGTATCTTGACTGCTTAACATTATAATTAAGTATCTGACCTGATTAGTCATTTTTACAAACCTGTTCAAAGGTATTAAATACCAAATAAAAATGGCTTCATTTTTTCAAGCAATACTTATACATACATACAATCATTATCTATAACAGTTCAATACATTTATTTCTAAGTAAGTCTTGCATAGATACAAACATGGATATTTGGTGTCGCTCAGATCTTGGGTCAGGGTTGTGAATGTCATGTTATTTGCCGTGTTTCTGTAAAGTTCTAGTGCCTAGAGCAAAGAGATTTAAACCCAAGATTTTGATTTAAAATAAATGTATCTTCAACCAAAACTGTCCCCCCTCAAATCCCAAACTTAAAAATCACACAAAAGAATTCCAAATCCTGAAATCATGAGAATGAAAAACACTTCCCACAAAATGTTGTTCCTTTTGTCTAAAAATAACGAAAATAATCAATTGCAGTTTTTTTTTTTTTTAGCTTAGATTAATATTATTAACTTAGGTAACAGTACTAGCAGCATATGGAGAAACCTGAAATTCTTAAAAGAAAAGTCAGTCCATTATATTACAATTATCTTTCTGCAGTAAATCCACAAATGGAGAAAAAAAAAAATCTTAGCAACATACAATTCCTGTATTTCAACTTACGCTTCACATCCTGCTTGCAATTCTGTAGGAATACAAGGGGAACTTCCCCACTCCTCTAGTACAATTTTTGTTGTTTTGTAATAAGCTTTTTGGCAAGTATGACAACGGTGATGATTAAGGCACAACACAACTTTACTAGATCCAAGGAGACAGCCTTTATTTACCTGACCAGATTGTTACCTGGTATTTATCATTGTAGCAATATCTGAAACTTAATGCAGTACCTAAAAACGTTTGGGGAGGTGTGAAGGTATTTCAAATCTACCCATTAAGGTAAGTATTCTTACAATTCATATAAACAAACAAACTCCCTAATTAATCAACTGCACCTTCAGTTTTGCTTTGGTGTTAGCCTAACATTTTTAGAAGGAAGCATGTTCAAACTGAACAAAAGCAGCATGCAATTTTATAAGCCAAGATAAATCAGTAACTTATACAAACTGATGTGTTTCTCTGTTGATCTGTTAGCTGAAGTCTGACCCATGATCACCTTGTTAATAATCTTAATTAAAAAAAAAATTTTGTTATGTTAATTCCCTTAAAAAGAAAAGGGACATTTTTTTCTATTTTACACAGATAGCAGACAACAATAAGGTTAAAAGTGAAAGTCTTTAAGCTTTTGCAAGTACCTTTACTGAATTTAGATGTTACATACCTTTTGATAGCCACAAGTTCTCCTGACTCGTTGCTCTTCCCCATCAACACGCTGCCATAGGTGCCATCACCTAGTTGTTTCATGATTGTGTAACGGTTCATTATTTTTTTTTTTTTTTTAAGACCTGGATAGCCAAAAGCTTATGAAATTCTATATGTCTTCTGTTTTATTAAAGGATTCTATGCTCTTTGATTTTCTTAGAGAAATCTTCTTCCAGACTGTTTTATGTTGGTGAATGTCTTCTCATAACCAAGCAGGATATTCACTAGTCTCCTCCAAATTACAGCTACTTTGAGATCCAGATATAGTTTAAGAGACAGAAGAACACAGTCATTGTCATGTAGATCCTTTAAAAAAAAAAAAGAATAGGGAAATATGTAATTTTACAGTATTCTAGGAAAGAGACACTCTACTATTTGTATCTAACAATAACAGCCCCCAAATCTATATGTATTCTTTAAATAGAACACTTCAATATAACTAGCTCCTTTAAATCCTTCAAACCACAGAAGGTGCCTAGTCTAGGATTAGGGTTGGACTAAGCAGGGACTGGAGAGCCAAGATTACTGTCATAATTCCCTACAACCAGAGAAGTGTGTTTAAGGCTGGTGTCCTCTGATGGAACTCCTTAATTGGCAGACAGCAGCAGGCTCCTAATCTATAACGAAGGCAGGGCTGAAGTTTGGGAAAACAGACAGAAGAACCCAAATTTTGCACAGGGTGCTGTGGCAAACCTAGGGTCTGAATGCTGTGTTTCAGATTGGTAGTGCAAGCAGGCTCGCTATGCTTAAAGTTAGCGAGGAAGGGAGGTGGAAAAGCAAGATAAACGCTGCATTCTTTGCCAAGGTAAATCGAGTTGTTATAAATGTACTTGGATATCTTGCTCTGAAGTTCACAGAATTCTTAGTCTATAGCCACAGTTAGGATCAGGCACATTAATGGCTGAAGAGGTAAGTTTATTGTTCAGTTTTACAAGGCCTGCAGAGAGAAGTATAGAGCTCACGTGCATTGGTATGGAAGACTAGATCTGCATTGTCATTTGGAAAAGAACTCACATTAAACGTGTTGAATCTTCATCTTTGAATATACGTAAACCTTAATTTGAATCCTGATCCAAACTTGAGTCTGAACCCTAGCTTTCATTATACACAATACTATCTGTCGCCAACACTTTGGCTGAAGGCCAGTTCCCGTAGGTCCTAGGCACAAATCCTAATTCTAACCTTAGCACCGGCTGCCTACCAGACACAATCCTAAAAGCTGATGTTAAGGCATTCATGCAAACTCACAGTAGTCATCCACTTATTTATGCAGGCCTAGGAAAAACTAACAGCCAATCTCCGTACCATTTATTTGCCATAACCCAAATGCTTAAACACAAACAAACCATTGACTGCTAACTGAATTCCAGCATTATCTCTACCTTTTGCCTCTGCTGTCTGAAAATGCAAAATAAAGCTCAAATCAACTGGCATCCACTGTCAGCCTACCTCTATAGTAGATGCATGCAACTCTATAGTCCTTATCCTTATGCCAGAATTAGCTACAGGCTGGTAAGTCTGTCCAAAGAGATTAAGGAACTCAAATTCAGCTGGTGACAAGCCTCAGGCCTGAGATTTACAGGCCTGGCAAAATTCAACAATAAAACTGGCCTCTTATAAGTGCGAACACAGCATTCTCGAGTAGACTAGCCTGCTGTGTAAAGGAAACATCTGCTTGGACAATACAATGATGTTTCTAAGCTATAACGATGTTATTACTTGAAATGCTGCTTCCTTGGAGAAGTCGTAACGTGCACCTTGTTAATCCCTGTTGCTTCTGTTACCAGGGAGGAATTTTACATCAGCTGTCAAGATGCCAGTAACAAGTGACCTAGTGGACATCTTAATTTATAGTCTTTGCACAGGACAACCACCAGTTTGGCAGTGAAAAATATAAAGAAGTTCTTATCCACCCTCCCAAAAGCCCCCCTACAGTAAAATAAGATCGCTGGTTAATAGTGTATTCTATAACAAAGCTAAAAAACAGATTTAACAAAAAGTAACAATCATAGACAATTCAAATGATGACCGGGTTTTAAATTGGACTTTCATATCTTTAAGCCTATTGTTTTTCTCAGAATTCAGCTTTATATCTTATTCCCCGAAGTGTCTGCATGCACTCCAGTCTTTAATAACTTGAATAATGCTATTTCTTCAACAAGGCTATTTATTGACTCCAGTAATAAGCAGATGATCAAGTGTTCATGCCAAGTTAAGATACATACTAACTACTCATATCTTGCAAGTTATCAACTGTTAGTTATACATATATAAAAGCCAAAACACAAATTTTCTGAAATTATTCTAATACACACTTTAAAACCTAAAGTATCAGCAATGATAAACTGTATATGCATTTTGTGTATAGGTATACATAGGCATGTAACATGAAGTAAAGTTAAATGTAACAGAATTTGGGTGCCTGTGTTTCTCTGTTTCAACAAATATCATTGTACATTGTTTAAGCCATGGTTTTTGGAGGGGCTTCAGCAATATCTGCCAAAGATAGCCCTAGCCTGAACTCCTAGAGTTACATACATCAAAAATTTGGAGAACTTGCATGCGTTTCATGCCCAACCTTGTGCTCTCTAATGATGAAAGCCTCTGTATTTGCAATAAACAGACCCAGATCTAGACACAAACCTCAAGTTTTGACCTTCAAGTCCTCTAATTTTGGTGCCTAAATCCTATCAGCTTTCCAAGTAATTTTTGGAGTATAAATTAATCACATGCTTCTACAATTATTCCTTTTGTCCAATTCTATTATTTCAGCATGTGCACTTGAAACAGCATCACATGAAGTATTTCTTCCCTCCAGAAGGCCTATGTAATGTAACACATCACAGACACAATTGTGCATTTTGTCTGTTCTGTAATATATTTTATTGCATTATTCCTTTTCTGCTGTATACTGTAATTTTTAGGTTATGAAAACACTTAATCAAGTAAAGTACAGAAATGTCAGCACATTCCTTCAATGGTCAAATGGAAGCATCAAAATTGCTTTATGGAAAAGCACAAAACCAGGTGTGAAAACTACCTACCCTGACAACAATATCTATGTACCATCATACATACTGCATACATTCACCGGCACACTGATGCACGCTAGGCCATGCCACTAACAACTCTCATGAAAGAGTTGTCTTGGTCACCTACAGTTAACAAAAAAGGCAAACAAGGGAACCCTTATTATAGTGAGACATCATCAACTGAAAACTAACCGAATGCAGCAGGAAAAAAAAGGACTGCAGGTATCACACTTGACTCTATGCAATTCTCCAACTTGTTAGGGAATTCATCCTTCATACAGAAGTATCTAAAATTGATAGAGTTCTGTGGACAACTAAACAGTCAACTTTACGGCAATGCTATGGCACGCGGTAGTCCGTAAGAAATGCTGGAGGGTGGCAGAAGTTTGCTGACCCAGAAGTACAGCGCTGGATCCTGCAAGACTCTAACCGCCACCACCCACCGACATTAGAATAAATGAGGCTGCCAAGTACTCGCATTCATCATCCTGGTGTGACATCAGGGTCAGGGGCTTCTTTCGCTCTTACTGGCATTACAGAGCACGATAAGTTAGAATATAAATGCTCTAGAGATTCACATGTCACTACAACAGACTTTTGCACACTTTGTACTTTGCACCACATGTAGCCAGCTCAGGTGTGCAATTTTTATTGTGGTCTCTATTTTTTTTTCAAATTTGCAGTTCAGTTTTCTCTTTTCTACCAACCTAGGGAAAAGCAAGGGCTCAGTTCTAGCTTTTCTGGTTAACACAAGCCTCTGAAGTGGCCTTTCCCAACCTGAAGCTTATATGATATTATTTCCTCAGTGATATGAAGCTCTAAAATGTAAAATTGTCATCATAGTCAGGTGCCAAACTGAAAAGAGAAATCCTACTGTAAACAACAGCTTGTTTTCTACTCTTAATGACATACCGCCCATAATCTCTTCACACAGGATTAAGGAAGGATTAAAGCAGGGGACAAATAGACGACAAAATACAATAGCTTGAAAGAATCTAGTAATTTGTACAAATTTAGAAAATCTGAACAAGTGCTAAATAATGTAAGCAAATTTTCACTTTTACTGTATTACTGGTGTTTTATTTTCAGCACTAGCAACAACTTCAAATTATTTTAAATGTCTGAATTACATTTCAAAATGTAATGAATAACAGCAAATCATCTGCATTTCTGCTGTACAAGTATTACGCATTACCAAAAGTTTTACATTTGCATGCTAAACAGGCTACTCTCAAATTAAATACAAACTAGGATATATGACCTGATAAAGACCTCCCACACAGATAAGCATAACACTGACAACCCAGTTTCACCAACCTGTTTACAGTAAATGCTGAAATCACCAAAACCGTTCACAGAGCATGGTACTACTCTCAACGATCAAAACTGGTAGTATTGCACAGTACAGAAGGTATGCTGATACAAATTTTAGAAGTTAAAAAAGAAAAACAACCACAAATCAACAAACAAATTGTTGCTACAGGAACCTTCTTTGCAGTGACTGTATATTACTAAAGCTGACAGTAATCAGGTCCCATGACAGATGAATCCAGTTCTGGAGATTAACTACAAATCCATTACTCTAATTGAAGACCACCAGTTCCTTAAAAGCATGACTGCTCAGCTCCAAGCAAGAAGTTAATAACATTGACAATAAATATTTGTTCTCTCAAATATACTGCCTTAAATAATTTTTTTTAAAAAGTCTCTTCAAAAGTCTAATATGTTGTTTCACTTATTTGTATCGGGCATTCAAGATGGGGCATATCAAAAAGCAAGAACTCCAGTTTGCTGGAAATATTTTCCCTTGTTTTGTTCCAAACCAGCTTTGGTTTCAAACCAAAATGATCCACAGCAGCTTTTTCAGGATGTTTCAATAGCGGCCTGCCCGGATGCGGCCGCCCCACACCAACAAGGTTACCTCTTCCCACCTCCGTGCAACCTCTTCCCGCAACGCAGTGAGCGGTACAGCCAGTTTCAGGGCAGTAACGGTCTCAGTGAGCCCTGCTGCCGGACTTTCAAGTCTCCAGCCTTGGGCGGTGTCCAGAGGGAATACAGGCTGCTCATCTTTCAACATCTCCGCACCACTGTAAGTTTCAACAAATACCTGTTTCTGTGCCAGTTTTAGTTTTACCTGATGACATCCCGTTATCTCCCGAGCGCGTGCAGGTGCCTCCCTGAATACATGCCTACGGTGGAAGGGGGAGCACAGCTCTCCTCTCGCTTACTCAGGCTGTGAAGCCCAAGACCGCCTGGCCTGGAAGCTTCACCCTGGCTCTCATAAATAGAAATTCACCTCCTCCCATTAACTCTGAACATGTCAGGCTGCCGAGGCCCGGACCTCCTACCGGAGCCGGAGCCGGAGCGGGCAGGATCCCTGCCTCCACACGCTGCACCTCCGATCCCACCGCAGAGCAGGGCGGAGCGGGCCAGCCCCTCCCGCACGCAGGAAAGGCCACTGCTGGCCCGGCCCATCGCAGCCCAGCCCGGGAGCTGGGAGAGGCCATCCCGCTCAGGGACGGACCCCGGGCTGCTCCCGCTCCAGCCCAAACCGCCAGCTCCTTCTTCCCGCTGGCACCCTGGGGCCGCCCCAGACGGCCCGGGCCCGGACGGACGCGACGCCACCACGAACGGGCACCCGCTCTGGACGCCCACCGCCCCCGCTGGGGACCCAGCCCCCTTCCCTTCCTACCCCACCGCCACCGAGCGCGGCCGCCCACTCACTCCGGCGCTGCGGGCGGTGCCAGCCGGGCGGCCGCCGCCGAGCCCCCGGCCCCCACGCCGCCGCCTCCCGCCGCCGCCGGGCCGCTCTGCCTCGTCGCCGGGGCGACGGCGCGGGGCGGGAGGGGCTGGCCTCTGGCCCCGCCCCTTCTCGCCGGGGTCACGTGGCGCAGCAGGCGGGCGCCGGGATGCGCGTGGGCGCGCGCGTGTGCGTGCGTGCGCCTGTGTGTGGACGCGTGGAGGTCGTATGGAGGCCGTAGAGGCGTCTCGGTGCGCAGACGGCGGTCGGGAGGGCGGGTGGGAGCGGCGAGCGAGTGCCGGTGTGGGGAGCGGCGGCGGGGCAGCGCCCCGCGGGGAGGCGGGCGCTGCAAGGCGGGACCTGCGCCCGCGTCGCGCGGTTCCCGAAGGTGGCACCACAATACACGAGATCGTCCTGAGAGTGTCTGTGCTGTCATCGTCGTTAATGGTAACGATAATTATATGCTAAATAGAGCCACCGGCTAAGCCACCGCGTGCTTAGGATTCGCCTATCTGTAATATTCATAGCTGCAATGACGTCAAAAGTTTCTTTTCCCCCTAGCGTATTCCTTTCATTATTAATTGTAAGCAATTTACTAAAATGCACATTGCTGATATTGATGCAGGGGGGAAACTTTCAATGCTATATGTGTTCTGAAATATAGCTATTTCTATTGTAAAAATAATCATGAAGTTTCTTCTCAGTTCTTTGTAACCCACATTTCTCCAGTCTGTGCAGAAGGCACGGTTAATAAAAACTGCATATTTAGTGTCCGAGTCAGTAATTTTGGCAGTGAAGTCTCGTTTTAAGCTTTAATTCTCAACATTAGTCTGAACTTCCTATTTTGTAATGTTTTTGAGAGCGAGGGGCAAGAAAAGGAGGAGATCTTTTCAACACGGTAACTGCTAGTGGCACCGTGGAGGGAAAGGCAGAAAATTGTTTTAGAAATTCAGATTCCTATCTGCTTCACCAAGCTGGCAGCTCAGGCTTGGTGAGCAAAAATGGGAAGCTGTCTTAATCATACTTTTGGGTTCCTCCCCCCCCCCATTTCTCATTAACTGGTGTGGTAACTTTGTGATGGTTTGAGCATCGTTGACAGATTAATTGCTTCTGCCTCAAGTTAACTGGGTGGAACATGGGGCTATGGGAATCGGTTTTCTGGAATCCAAAGGATTTGGCCGCTCACACATCATTTGCTGAAATGAATGTACAAGAAAACAACATTATATTTTCTGAAACAGAATATGCCCATTTCCTTTGCTGAAATAAAACATCAGAGGTGCCTCCCAGGTAAAATGAAGTTCAAAGGTGAGACTTGGATGTGAGAAGGTAGCATCACCCACACCGGCAGAGTTCAGGCAGAGATTCAACAGGAGTTGATCATACGTAGCAAAGCATTTAATCATGCGTTCATCAGCAAGGATGTGTTTGAACGCTATTACATGTATACATTACGTGCGTGGAAGTACTTCTCCACCCTCAGTGGAAACGGTGCAGCAGTTGCTGTGTGATGTCCCCTCCCTGCCCTTGTGTCCTTTCTGTCCCTTCAGCTTAGCCTTGTCCCATGGCTGCCCTTCTTTCCCTGTGATGGGCTCCCTCCTCCTCCTCCTCCTCTGGTGCTCCCACCCAAGTTCCACAGTGATCCCTCCGGCTACCTTCCCCTGCAGGTTTTCTGTGAGGTTTCCTGTGCTTGTGTGCCTGCTGTGCTTGTGTGCCTGAGTGTTATGTGGCCTGTCAGACTGGTTTGTGAAACCCTAATGCCTTCTCCAAAGAGATTAGACCATGGAAGGGAAGGAAGCTACAGCTGCTTTCATGCCCTTTTCTGGGAAGTCCCTAGAACAATGTTCTTGGTTGCTTCTGGGGCATTTCTAGTCTAATTACAGTCACTTATAAGAGATCTGGCACAAGCAAGGGATCTGATGTTTAAATAATTTCAATATTATTTTTGCACAGGTGCAGCACTTAAGTCTCAATTCTGTTACTGGGACCTGGTGTCTGTCAATTGTTGGTACTTTGTGTGACACTCCCTGGCATTTCACATGCGTGAAGACAGAAAGGCTGTAGACAGAGCTCGCTAGTGTTTAAGCCAAACTGCAACATGGTGCGGAATTGCAGGAGAAGCACTGCAACCCAGTCACTTAACACTTCATTTTGTCACAAAGACATGAGAGAGGTGCTGTGCTGTGCTTTTGCTATGAACCAGGAAACCAAAGGAAAGGCAACAGGCTGGAACAAAGAGACCCAGGAGCTGCAGCAATGTTTGTCAGCCTTGCGAAAGGACCTCCAAGAACATCCTCATGCACCTGCTTCCCTGCTCATTTTACACACCACCACGAGCGGACCCACTGCTAATTTTCTGTTGAAAGAACCTTCTTTGGTTGTGGTCCTTAAAGGCGTCAGATGCTTTTCTCAAATGCCAGCCTAAGTACCAGACACCGGCTTCTCCCAAATGCCGTCACAAGTGACAGCATGCATGTTGAACCTAGCAGGGCTCGTGTAAACTTCATTTGGTTTCTGTTTGTTTGAGTGAGTTTGAGCCAAACAAGCAATGTTTGTGTGTGATACTTACTTGTACCTGTATCATCCCACTGATCCTCTTGTTGCATATGGACTCTTGCAAGCCCACGGAGGTGTCATGTTGAAATGTACTCTCTGTTTTCACAATCCCAACTGTAGCGCTACAAAACCAGTAGCTGGTTCACCCTCCCTTTGCTCACGAGTGACAGGCAGATATTTACTTTATGCAGCTAGAACACCAAAGACGGTTATCCAGCCATGGGACACCGCCGTACACTGGTCTCATTACTTCTCAGGCAGAGGGGTTTTAACAGGCCTGGACTAACTTTTCACTCTGCCTGTTGGGAGGAACTACTCCAACATTAAAGGTCCCCGTTCCTCCCTTTTTATCTGCATGTGATTGCTACTGATAAGGGTGGGAATGACATGAACTTTCCTAAATGTGTAATCCAGCTCTTCCGAAGACCTCCTGCATCTCTAGAAATGCATTGTGCATCTGCTAAACAGCGTCTCTCAAGAAGCATGATCCACTTTTGTGAATGGGAGCAGCTCGGTTGTATTAGATAGTGTCCCCCAAAAAGACACAAAGAAAACCCCTAGAAATCCAGAAAGAATCCCAGAAAACTCCCAGAAAAAAACCCCAACAGTCTCAGAAATCATATTGTGCTCTGTTGCATCGTCAGTGTCCATAGACTAGCTCTGGTTTCCACCCATAGAGCTTGGAGGAAAGCTTGCCTCTGTCTTTATAGATGGTAGTCTGTACCCTGAACACGGAGATCAACTACCTCAAGCCTGGTAAGCCCAAACCAGCCAAGTTTCTGCATGCCTTGTTAGTAGCATTTAATGTATTTGAAAAGCCCGGAGGTAACCTGCTTTCAGAAGAGGAGCAAGGGCTAAGCGAATTGCTCAGACTTGCACCGGAGGTCTTTGGCAGGACTGGGCGGACGCACGCGGCCGCGGAGCGGGACAGCGTGCCAGGCTCTGTCCTCCCAGCAGGAGGAGATGGGATCACGAAACGATGCCCACGTGCAGTTGCGCCCGTCAGATGTGTGACACACGGCTGCGTTCGGTGGGTACACGGTTGAAAAACATTGTCACACGGCCTCTCGTCTCTGGGAGGCATCCATTCAACACCTGGGCTTTTAAACTTTGCCATTAAGAGGCTGCTGTTTTGGTACAAAGGCAGCCTCGGCATGGGGACAGGTGGTACTTTACCTCAGTAGGGCACTTGTAGTCCATATGAAGCCGGAGCCACAGGTGGCTGAGGTTTGAAAGCGCCTTTTTCCCCCCCTCCCTCCGTGACTTTGCCATAACAACTGGAATTTGTTAGATGAAGACGTCTGCCGCAGCGCAGGATGCGGGCTGGCGAGGGGCTCCTCTCATGTGCTCGAGTCAGGACCAGAAACCGCCCTTGAAGGGGATGATTAATGGAAGAGAAGCTGCTTACTCAGGGACCGAAAGGAGCGCATCTTTCTTCAGTATGCTGCTTTGCTTGAGAAACACGCTTTTAAAGTCAGTCCTGCAGCTATATAAACCAACAAGAAGGCTTTCAATTTAATCTTTTTTGTTACAGAAGCTTGCATTGCCTTTACATTTATATATTTTGGAGAGAAAACTATGTACAGCACTAGACTTTATCCATCTGGTCTTTTATCTGAGAAAGGTAACGTGCAGATACCTCGTCCCAGGCACTTGTGCATGAAAGGAAGCAAAGTGAAGAAAAACCGCAATAACCTTTAGAGTAGTTTTATTTGTTCTAGTGCTACAAATGATGCAGTGAGGTAATCGCTACCATAGCTTTTTACTGTGCTTAAACAGCTGTCATGTTTATTAGAATTAAGTCCACACCCAAAAAGTAGCATCTTAAAACAATTGGCTGCATTTTAACTGATGCACGAAGTTCTGCTTAAAAGGCTGTGTTTAAGAGTATAGCATAATGATTTAAGCATACAGCTACAATGACAAGTTTTATAACAGTAACATTTACAGCACAAAACCCCCACAGCTTGTCTTAATGTTTTAATACCCTTGAAGCTTGAGTTGTGGTTGTCTAACTCCTATAAAATCCATATAAAATGGAGCAACTTACAGCTTTAAAGTTTTCTTTGATGTTTGCTTCTGCTGTGAATCTTCCCAGATTTTTTAGTCATTTAGTTTGGCCTTATTGCCCTCCAATATGTTTCTTTTTCTTTTAAACTTAGAAGGCTGTAAATCTTAATTTTTGTTCTTCATGCCAAATGTCTTAATATGATTTGGAGTACAGATGAGAAATCTCAGTTCTGTAAATGTGCATATTGTCATATATTCCTAAACTCCAAAACTTTGCATCAGTCTTTCTGGGTGGTAGGTTTTTTTTTTTTTTAAGGTTAGTATATGGGCTAATTATCAAACTGATGTTGCTCACCTGAATTGGTTCTTGTCAGTAATTTAAAACACCTGGTAGAAGAATTGCCATCAGAGTTTAACAAGAGCCAAGTGAGGTATACAGCAAATACCCTAAAAAACAAGGTAAGCTTGCTGCAGGTGAATGCATTTAATCTTTTTGTAAATTCCAGCTTCACATGGCTCGAATTTTTAAAATGCTGAACGCTCTACTGCTGAAACAGGATGCTATTAGCTAAATTCCTGTGGGGCTCAATTTCACATATCCAAGTGCACACAATGTTTTCATAAAAATACAAAAAGAAAGAAAATAAACTACACCAGAAATAAAGATTTAAAAAACTTGAGTATTTGTACACCATGCTTTGCAAGTAAGATTTGTGTAGTGGTTTGATGATAGCATTACGAGGTTCTGTATGTCAAAGCCAACTAGCCAGCTGCTCATGTTAGTTTACATGGTGCTTTGTTTTTGACCATGATTTCATGTTTATTGAAAGGGTACAGTAGCATATTGTTACTCAAAGCATAGCAAAAATATAAAAACCCCAGATTTTCCAAAATGTTAAAGATACTTGGTAACTTAATAATAAGAAATTCTGTCATCCTGACCAGTCCCCTATGTCTACATAGCTCCCTTGATCAGCGCACTTAGTTTGGGTACGGGTTCCATTCCCCAGTACTAGGCAGCTTTCAAAGTACCTAAGTTTTAAGCCAGCAGTACTCCTCCATTTCTTCCTCTTCCTGGCCTACTGGAGAATTAGTTCAATTAGCTAAGAATTTGGGGATGCAAGTCCTTACGTTTTCTTTAACTCAGGGTGTCTGGAAATTTTGTTTTCTGACCTCTCTGTTGGTTGCTTCATTTCCAGGAGAACGGTGCTGTCATGGGGAGTTATGATTGCAGAGAGAAAAATGACTAGAAGTCCCTTGGAGGAAGGAGAAAGATCTAATGAAAATGTAGTGCAGAAGGGCAACCAGGAAAGATGCATTCAACGCTGATCTGTACTGCTAAGCAGCTAGGATGTTGTATTTTTAGACAGGATGGAGTTGTATTCGTGGGTAAAGCGAGTTTCTGCAGTAATAACCTGCACAGTATTGGTCTGACCAGCTTGCCAGACCCCTTTAGACAAAAAGCAATCTCACTGCAAATGGTTTTCAGGACCATGTATGCAACCCTGACACCCACGCGATGCCAGGAGTGCTTGGTGGGGGTCACCTGAGCCACCTTGCCTCCAGGTCAAGTGTTGCAAGGGGGTCAGTTGCCAGTGGGACTATGCCTGGACTTTCCCTTTGGCCTAGGAAGGCTGGACAGTTTGTACACTTCATGCAAGGGATCAAAAAGCAACAGGGAGTTAGCGTGCAGGTTTTTCATTTCTCATTTCAGAGAGACTTACTTAGCAAATTGTCTTGCTTTCTTTTATTTCTTTCATTTTCTGTCATTTCTTTCAGTTGACTATGACCTATAGCCACCTTCCTTCACCTTTTTTTCCATTACCTAGTAAGCATTTTCTTTTTTACAGGTGGAACATTTTCTCTCAAAGCTGGAGGCAGCTGGCAGGAGTTGTGGCTACAAGCAGATTGCATCCCCCGTCAGAGGAGGCTGTTGACTTCCAGAGGTGCCGTGCCTCCACGCTGCCTTCACCCAGGCATGTTTGGGCTCAGCTCCTTGTGCCATTTTAGAGATTAGGTGGGGCTGGTTTTAAATTTTGTGTGAAGTATGCTTCACTCACCGCAGATCCAGAAGGGCACTTTTGGGGGATAAGCTGTTGTGATGTGCTGCTTCCTCACCGCTCCTCAACTCCCAGACCACTGGGCTTAGCATGCACATGGTCAGCATGAGAATGTATTTTGCCATTTAGGCAACATTTAGTCAATATTCAGCACTCTCAAACCTTAAGGTCTGTCCTTCGTGCTCAGCATAGCTGTTCCCCAGCGGTGGCCCATACCGATAGGTCTCCACACTCTCAGCTGGTTCGGACTTTGTAGGGACTGGGTCATGCTGGTAGAGCAACGCCGACTTTATCATCCCAAAGTCTTCCTGAATCTTCATCCCTGAATAGATAGCGCCCGAGACATTTTCTGCCACATGGGTATAGCTCTGAAGATTTTTCGTATCGCAGAGGTTGTTGCTGTATTTCAGCGCAGACGGCTTGTAGGCCTGGTAGGACACCTTGGTGGTGGTTGTGATGACGGTTTGCAATGGCGGGGCTATGGGAGAGGGGCTGGGACCATACCTGCAGGGGTAGTCCCCACCATAGTAAGGGTGGTTAGCACTTGTTTGCATCTGTCCATAGTCACTCCGGTCTCCGCTGCCGCTTTTCCCCCAAGCTGGTTTCAGTCCGTAATGTCTGCCAGGGTTATCGAAGCTCTTATCGTGGGCAGTCACAGCGTTGTAGTGAGATCCATTCAAACTGAGGGGGTCGGCGTCGATGGCAGGACTTGTCAGATCTTTGTAAAATGCTGGGTAAGGGCTGGAGCTTATAAAGGTAGGAACTCCAAACTCATAGCTGCATGGCCTGGGCACGTAGATCCTTGGATTTGGGCACTTTGGGTATGGTGATAGCTGGTCCTCTTGGAAACTGGCTGAATCATAAGGTGCTTTGTAGAGGTCAGCATTTTGCAGCGAAGGGTAAGACTGGGCTGGAATCGAAAAACTGGTGTCTGTGATGATACCAACCCTTTCTGGGCCATCCATGCAGGGCAGATTCTGTAGGTTATTGGTGTAACCGCCGCTGTCGTGGTACCTTCCTGCCTGACAAGGACAAGTAGATCTTTGAGATTTGGGAATCAATATTGCCTGCACACACGTATATGTCTCAACACTTGCACTATTGCTCATTTCAGCCCCAAATGAACAGATGTAGCATGGTGTAAAGCTTTGTTTTGCCCTGAAATCCCTAATATGTGCTTATGACACCTTTTTAAGTGACTAAAAAAAATCTTGACTTACCTCTGAGTTTAGAGGTCTCTTTTTCTGGGAATGGTGAGAAAAGGACATTTGCTTCTTAATTGCACTTCGTCTTGCCTCTGCCTCCAGTTTACTCTCTGGCCTGGGGTGATCATGGACTCCTTTAGCCTAAATTAGGTTTAACAAAGAATTAGATGTGAACTGGAAGGGGATAAGAGAAGAGAAAATGCAGTAGTAGAATGAGAGGTAGCCACAGCATGGTCTGTGGTTTGGCACAAGAGAACAGGGAGGAGAAGTTAAACAACAAGGAGGGATAAATTTAAAAAATAAATAAAATAAATCATGATTTACAGGTAGCTAGAAGAAAAAAAAGTGAGGGAGGACTCAGTGAGGACTGCAGAGCTGCAAGACTGGGTGATGAAGTAGCAAAGGTGTTACCTATGTTTGTGACATTCGGGAGTAGCTGATTAGAACCAAGGGGAAAAAAAGAAGATTATAAATTTAGTTTGGTTAATCTTCTTCAGTCCAGGATCTCAGTTCTGCTTTATAACAGCCATCACTAAAACAGCATAAATAGGCTTTAAAGAGGTTTCACACCACCAGATGACAAATATTCTCTACTCTGAAAACAGTAAACACCTTCTTGAAGAGGACTGAAAAGTATACCCTGGAAAGCCATCCAAAGATGCTCTGCTATTGAAACATCTGCGGATATGCAGATCTATGTATCCAAAGCTATACTGATATATAATAAAACAATATATTCTACATGTCCTTACACATTACATTTCCCTAAATGGACCTCCATATAGTCCCTAATACAAAGTCAGAAACTTAAAACTGCTTTTAAAATGCTGTCCTTTCTCAAGTAGAAATTAACTTCTAATTGAGGATTTATCAACTATTTTGATAGTAAAAATCTTCAGTTTTTGCATGTCTGTAACAGAATATCTGAATAATAATACTACTAATACTACTGCTAATAATAATAATAAAAAAAAACAACAGGTGATAATTTGGGAATGTGGCCAGTTGGCTTCCATTTTCTGACTGGAAAACAGAATTCACTGCAATGTGGGTCAGCAAAAAAAAAAAAGACAAAATCATCCAGCAGGGAATGTAATCTCATAGAACAGAAGCTTTCTGTTAATTTTTTGTCCTAATGTTGCTAAAAGAGAACAAATCAACATGAAATTTCAAATTTTAGCTTTCTAAATTTACTTTTTTTTTTTCCGGCAAGTTTTTAAATTATCTTAAAATTCAAATATTATTTTCACATGAAGTAGAATTTTCACATTTCAACTTGTGCAATTTAAGTAAGGCTTCCCCTTGCCCATTTATTTATTTTAATAGGAAATAAATATTAGGTCCTTGGTGAGATTCAGTTGTCAGACACACCAGGGTGCAGGGCAACCTTTGTGTTCATATTCATGTAACTGTAAACAGGAGAATTTTAGACATCTATAATGATGTTATAGTTAAAATTGAATATAGTTAACCCTCAAGTCATACTTTTAAAAAGACACCCAAGTGTTATTGTTTTATTTGTTCTTGCCATGTTTGTACTACAGAGCAATTCAGTCATGGACCATAATTCCACCGTGCTCAGCATTACACTAAAAAGAAAAAAAAGAAGAAAAAAGGGGAGGGGGAAAGAAATCTCTCTATGTGTATAGATACAGTTTTTGTGTATAGATATAGTTGTTGTGTGTTTGTGTGTGCACACGTGTATAGGTGCTTTTTACCTGGAAAAATATTGCTTTGCCATCAAGCCTCCAGAAGTTAGTGACCGGATAGCCACTGTGTCCTCGGCAAGGAATCAGCTCAAGGGCTGAGTTACAGTTCGGGCAGGCTTTCTCTGTGAATAGAGATAGAGACCGAAGACACTGGTTAAAGGTGAGGGTGTTGTCTGAGACTAGACAGAGCTCAAGAGCAATATGATCAGCTTTCACTGAAATTCAGATTAAAATACGGTGCTCAAGGAAACACAGCATAGACTCCCAGGCATAACTGAATGGTATGGACTAGAGCTGCATACTTGATATAAATGCTAATGAGTTAAAGGATTGTAGATCCATTTCCCCCTAAGTATTTACAGACAGAAGCTGGCAAAATTTGGAACTAAATATATTCATCGCGCTCTTTGCAATTACACCTTAGTCTGCATGCAAGTAAGGGCAAGCCCAGTTTAGAAATCAAGCCCAGCTGAAAGAAACGGGATCCCTTGGACATCCCAACCCTCCTCGGGCACCCCTCACTTTGCTGCTTCTGCCGAGCCTTGTCGCATATGGCAGGGCGCAGCTGCAGCCTGGCTCCGCCGGGCAGAGCGCAGCTCCGGGCGCACACCACCACCCCCAGGCAGGACTTCTTGAGGATTTGGCAGTTGTGGTTGTTGGTGTTGCGCATGGCCCAGCCGCTGAGGTGCCTCTGCGCGTTCTTCTCCTCGCTGGAGTAGATGAAGCGGACGTAGCCGTCGGGCCATTCCTGGAAGGCATCAAAGTGCTTGGGCTCCTGCAGTGGGGCAAGCGGGGTTGAGAGAGCAAGGCAGCAAGGAGAAGAGCAAGAGAATATTAGCAGGGTATTGCAAACAACAAAAATTGTTTTGCCCTGTTACAAAATACATAATGGGGGAAAAAAAGGGCTTTTTCTACGATCATCCAAGCAGCAGAAAAAAAAATATTGAAAGAATAGCTTATTCAGAAACGCTTTGTAAAAGGGGAAAGGCAGTCTGAGCTTCCCCGTTTCAAAAGAAAGTCAGGATCCTTTCCTCTTTTGTATCATAATCCGTAATAACATGACCTGTTGTCACAGATGCCTCTCTGCAGTGAGGTTACCCAGCCATAAAAGGTCAGCCTTGTTACCAGAAATTAATGAATGGTCTACCACTGCTGTGCCCAGACAGGACAGAAGCCACCCTGCTCATACTCGCTATTAGGTTCTTCTCCTTGGGGGACTGTGCACCTGCAGGCTGGAAACTAGAAGCTTTAGCTAAGAAATGGTTTCTTAAAGTGCATCTAATATAAGTTGAATAAAGCTTCTACCAAAAAATAAAAATAAAGAAAATTGCCTTTGCAAATATACTTCCGATGTATGTATAGTAGTTTGGAGAAAGCACATTTCAATTTGGGATGTCGCTGGCTTTCTGGAGTTCCTTACCGAAATAGAATTACCAGAACAATATGAAAATGCCAAAGATTTTAAACTCCAAATATATACAGTGCAAGTAAAGAGCTCCTGCAACACTTATTTAACATACATGTGTACCACATGTGAGCAATCCCATTGAATGCAGGTAAACTACCAGCATTTACAGCGTTTAGCTATTCTGTAATTGCATGGGCACTGTAAAATTAAACTCTAACGTGAAAAAAGCTGTGAATTAACAATGCATTTGGAGCTTACAACTAGGAAAAAAAAGTGGAATGCTCATTGACAATAAGATGTCACATCCACAGACAAAATATTTAGATAGCTTTAACTATATTAGCAGAAAATAGTCAATCCAAGCTTCTTTTTGACATTTCTGTAAATGAGGCACAAGGGAGAAGAAAATTGGCTGAACAGTGGAGCTAAAGACTGTTTTAGGAGTTCATACACAGCCAGCCCATGCTGTGCATCAAATCCATGTTTTTATTACAATTCATTTTGTAAGGACTACTGCAGCCCACCCAGACCCACATAATTACATTTACAAGGTGCAGGAGAAATAAACCAGCCATAAATCGAAGCTTTGCTCAGAGAGAAGGCTTTTCCCCCAGCACCCCAGCCGCCCGGCCCTGCGTTAGAGCCGGTGGGGGATGCTCTACCGCACCCCGCCCAGTACCTGCGGCAGCTTGGGGTCGTTGATGTCCCAGGTGAGCTTCATACCGGGGAGCAGCGGTCGGGCCGCGAATCCCGCTTTTTTATGCGGTCGGGGCGTCCCGGGGGCGGGAGGAGCGGAGGGCTCCCGGCCGGCCCCGCAGGCGGGGCGGCAGCACCGCGTCCCCCCCTCCCCGGGCGCGCAGGGGCTGCTCCCCCTCCGCCGCGGTTACCTGGAGGTGGGGGGCAGCCGAGGGGGGGTGGGTCTTGCTCGAATCCCCACCCGCCAGCACCAGGGGCCGTGACCTCCGCAACTCTGAGCGGGGTCTGGAAGTCTGATCTGGCAACAGCAGGGCCCTGCCACTCGTTCCTGGGGGTGCAGGACCGGAGGGGTGCCCACCTCCAGGCGCAGCTCTGGCCCCTCGGGATGCCCCTGTTTGATTTCGAGGGCGGCTGGGAGCTGCCCGCAGCTTGAAAAGCCCCTGAAAGGGGTCAAAGGGGCTGTACGAACAGCCTGCTCTTCCTTAAATGCAGGCGTACACCTGCTCTTTAGGTTTAGGTGTAAACGAACTAAGTGTTGTTAGTTTAGGTGTAAACGAATTAAGTGTTAAGTGTGTTCTCCCTTCACGCGGTGCTCTATGCCACGAGGTTTAAACAACAAAACCAGAGTCAGCGCCACCTTATTGATCGTTATGTAGCTTTAATTAACATAATAATATTGATTATTATGTAACTTAGTTACAGGTAACATTTTTACCGCCTTCTTTCAGGAAAAAAATAGCCGATAGGGCTCTTGGGGGAAAAAAAAAGTTTACTTTTAGCTCTCAGAAACAGAAAAAAAAAAAGCATGCATAATACGATCGAGACTGAATCGTTGAACGGCTGGTGCTGCTATAACCCTTTAAACGATCTCACCTGTTCTGGCGGATTTTCGCATTGGCTTCCATGCCCTCTAAAAATTTCCTGAACTTTAGTTTTGCAAAACAAACCCGGGGCGCTGGGCTCCTCTCTCGCGCCCGTCTGCTGGGGCGGGGTGTCAAACGCCATCACCTGGGTGCGGAGGGGCCCTGCCCAGCCGCCGCCCACCCCACAGCTGCGGCTTTTTAGTGATAAAATTCGGCTTTCTGCCCCCTTCCTCCCTTTCTTTTTTTTCTTCTCTTCTCTACCAGACCTGGTGGATAGGGTTAGGTTTGCTGAGGAAAGGAGAGTGCTTGGAGCCGTGGGAAACGCTGGCGAGCATCTCCCATCCGCCCCATACGCGGGTTTATCCAGCTGGTCCGCGGTCGTGCGAGGGTCGTGGGGAAGGGGGTGAAGGAGCCCCAGCGCCTTCCCGGTCCCCCGCTCCCGGCCGCCGCGGAGCCGCAGCCCGGAGCCCCCCGCGCCATGGCCCAGGTAAGCGCCGCTCCCTGCGGCGGGGAACCGGTCGCCGGGCTGGCGGACGGACACACGGACACATACGTACAGCGTGATCCCCCCCCGGGGGGCACCTGCGGGACCCCGCTCCGGCTTCTCGTGGTCGCGGCTTTGGTAAACCTCCGGTTTGGAAGCGTGGGGAGGTTTTGAAACTTTCCTTAGGAAATAAAGCAGGAAAAACAGCCTTTGGGGAGAGAGAGGGTGAGCAAACGGTCTTCAGCTTCTGGACAGAAAAAGCGGCTTTTTCCCCCCTGTTTTTTTCTTTCTTTTTAAAGGATGAAAAAAGTGAAAAACGGAATAGAGAGGCGAATGACAACATGGCAGGCAGAGGAGAAGACTATGTAAATATTTTTTAAATGTATCCTTAGCTTTATCTTACAAATAGTTGTATGTATATTTAAAAGTGCATTCTTAAATGGATATGGCATGTCCTAGAATTTTTAGTGATTTCATGTAACGTGGGAAGTGCAGTAGACCCCTTAATCTTTTCTTTAGTAAGTGGGAAGAAATGATTGTAATAGTTGTGGGACATGGTAAGAATTACAAACTGAGTGCACTAAAGGAGTTGCTTATTTTCTTATTCAGTGTCCTTTAAGATTACTCAGTTTCAAAGGTCCTGTCTCTTTGGGAGATTGACTGATGTTTTGCCTTCAGATGTGGTGGTAAAAATGACAGTAGAGAAACAAATGAAGTAAAAACAAATAAACAAAAAGCCTACAACTTATAAAATAGTGTTGTAAGTATTTTCTCACAATCAGTGCTGCACTGATTCAAATACCCACTTCTTTTAATCACTAGTTGTTTGCTTCCCCTCCCTCTGCAGCTCGAATCGCTGCTCACTGATGCTTTTAAGGGGAAGGGATTTCAGAATATAAGTGAACTGCTTCAGGAGAGAGAAATAGAGCCTCTCCAGAAATACAGTGAGTCTCTCTTCAACCAGCTAGACAAAGCACTGAGAAAGGTGAGTACCATAAATAATCTTAACCATTTTAATGCCCAGCTCTGTGAGTATCAGACTAATAAAGCATGGCGTGCTCTGTTTCTGTAGGAGCTGGACAAGAATGAATTCCAGAATGTTTCGCTGCTGCTGAAATGTATTCAGCTCTACCTTAAAAGTGATCTTCAAGAAGGGACGAGTTTGTTTATTGAGCAAGGACTGGTAGAAAAGATGAGTATAATACAAGTTGCGAACGTGTTTTAAAGTTGCTTGCATCAGGAAAAGAACTCCAAGGAAGGGAGAACTAGAGGATGGCTTATTGGCCACACAGAAACAAAATTTTAAAAAATATATTGCATGAGCTGAGTGGGGAAAAAAACCATTTACTTTCATTGCATTACTTTCAGTACAGCAGCTAACATCATGGCTTCACTTATCACCTGACTTAATAGGTTTGTGGGTTTTTTTTTAAACTGACAATGGAAGGAGAAGATGAGTTTTGATGAGTCCTATTTGTGAAATGATATAGAATTTCTAAATATGTGTTAAGTGCTCCAGCAAAATACAGTTTTAGTAATAGAATTTATGAGTAGTTTGTGCTTTTAAATTTTAAAAGCTGACATACTCCTTATGAAGGTCCCTTTTTAGATACATAGTAAACCAGATGCATTTAATCTGGAATTGTACTTTATCTTCTAATGGCACAATACTGATTTCAGCTGGTCATACTTGTAGTAGCAGAAATGCACTTGTGCTGAAGAAGAGTCTGGATGTCTAATGCAGCTAGGAGGGAACAGTTAACACTTGCTCTCTGTTAGCAGAATTGTACCGAGGAGTCCTCAGTCCAAAATGTTATAATCCTGCCTTGTAATTATGCTTTTCAGGGATACAGTTGCTCAAAATTCCTGTATGGAGAGATTATTAATGAAGTTTAACCATCTGAGCTCTGTACCTTCAGTGAAGCATAGATTTCTAGTTACCCATAGGCGTGTGATGCTATGCAATATGTTTAATAACATAAAGTATTAAAATAATGACTTTGGAAAAGCTTGATGAATTTTTAAAACATTATTTCACTGTGAATTGATGTCCTCTAGGAATTTCCATAGGAGTTAAGATGCCACTAGCACTGTGCATTGTGTGAAGGAGGTCCTGAGCACCAAGAGTGGGGCCTTGAGACAAGAAAGGAGGACAAAAGGAGGGAAGAGGGGGATAAGCCCTGCTGTGTGGGTGTCAGGGTGGCACTTTTCATGTCCTCCTAGCAAAATTCAAGCTCCTTAATGCCATGTAGCTTTGACACAGTATGTGACTCTGAAGTTCAAAGACTAAAAAAACCTGTCTATGTGCGTAAGGTTTCCTTCAGATATATCTTGGTTAAGGATTATTAACTCTTCTTCCTAGGTTTTAACTGATTCTTTTAACTTTTACCTGGTATCTTGGTTTGAAAAAGCAAGAGCATTTGTGATGGTCATTGACCCAAATGAGAATAAATTTTTGATGTTACTCCTTGAAGACTTCTTTGACTCTGCATTGGTATGTATATGCATTAAGGGGGTAGAAGGGTTGCCTTTATTGGATAAGAAAGCCATTGTTCACAAACAGCTTTCTGTTAAAAAATAAACAGTTACGCAGACCTTGTGCTCTAGGACTGAGCCTGGGATGAAGCTCAGGTGGTGGGGACGGGCGGTGCCCAGGAGCCTGCTCTGAGCTGGCATTAGCCTGAGGTTTGATGCACCTGGGAGAAGCTGCCCTGGGGCTGCACAGGGCTTCAGCATTTTCTAACATGAAGCCAAGTGTTTGTTTTTGCAGGAAAATGTGCAATAAGTTCTGATGCATTTTGTAAACAAAAGCTTTTGTGCTGAAGCCCTTGTTTGAAAACCCAAGTTACTACCACTGAGCTGCACCTTAAGTGCAAATGTGCTTGCCGAGGTGATCCTGGCAATTTGTTCCTGTGGTGTTTGAAACAGCTGACTTACTTTTAAAGAATAATCTGAACTGCTTACAATTCTTATTTAGGTTTCTATTTTAAATATGTGTAACTTTAAAGGTATTGGAGGCTGAGTGATGTAAATTTTCAGTAGGAAGAATGCTTTTAGCTTCTTTCCCCAAGCTGTTCCCCCAGTCTTGTCTGTAGCTTACTGGAACTGTGTCACCTTGTGCACCAGAATTTATTTGAACACTTGTGGCTCTTTTTAGGAGACTTGATAAAAGATATTTGAGTAAAATGAAATTTTCTTCTTTCTCTACTAACCACATTGAAATTATAGGAAATATTCTATAAATTCTTTCTTTGCCAAAATTTGATTTCTTTGTCTTTGTGGTCCATTTCTTCTCTATGCTTTCACTGTGGAGGATGAAGTGTTGTTTTATGTGGGTTGTGATTTTTTTTAATTATTATTTTTAATTTTTCCTCAATGGACTTTAACTCTTCAGATATCACATGATATCTCATACTGTAGTGTGTAAACATAAAATGTGTTTTTACATAGGCCCATATGTGCAATAAGAGTAACAAAGCGATGCCACGATGTGGGTTTTCCAGGGAACCTGAGGGCGCTGCGCTCTCGAGTGCTGCTGAAATCCCTGGGGGAAGTTGGTGCTTCGCTCCCTTTATCCTCCCTGCATAATGCCAACCTGTATGCTCGGGGTGACCATAGGTGATGTACCTGTATCAGGTGGCACTGCTTTTCCTGATGTGGGTACAGTAATGTTTTATGTTGTTTTAGCCCCTGAAAGGTGTGACAGTGGGGACACAAATGCCTCAGCACTGTGAGTATTGCTGTTCTTGGGTTGTGGTGTGTTAACGAAGGCTTCCTTTACTTTTTCCATCAGGTGATTTGCAAGTGTAATAATGAAGGTCAGTATTGTTTTTCCTTCCATTCCTTGATATCCTGAATCTCAATCTCAAGAGCACATTCCTTAATTCTGCTTGAACTCTATTCCCTTTCTCTTCTCCCTCCACTCCTCCACTCCCTGCCTCCCCCTCCTCCTCTCTGCAATGGTTTCTTTAAATCGTCCTGCTAATTTCCCTCCAGTTAACTTTCATTAACATTTACATCGGAGCGCAAAACCTTTTATTGTTTATCTTTGGTTGCTTGTTTTGCATATGCTGAAAAAAAAAAATCTAGCTGTGATATCTTGTTTAAATGGTTGGCATCAAGTATTTCATTTGGTCAGAGTAAGTGGTGCTTCTGAAAGGACTTGAGGCTAGGCAATCTGCTCTTGCACATCTATTCCTAGTGGCTTCAGATGTTATTCCCTCGCTGAAGGCAACCACCTCTGCAGAATAACGTGGCAACTCCTTCAGCCATCCCAGCTAGGCGGAGGGATGTCTGTCTCTCATTCGTTTCAGCGGCAAGATTCTGTCTGTGGCCGCAGCTGGCTTTCCATTAGGGCAGGGAAGCAGGTGCTTTCAGCAAGAGCAAGCATGCGTGTGCCCAGACATCCAGGCTCACAAGTCATGTAAAAATGAAGCATTACATTGCGGGCTGCGTAACTTGAGCTTATTCATCCTTGTAGCTTATTCTAGTGGGAGCGGGGTGGCACGAGCATCTTCTGGTTAATACTCTAGTGGTTTGCTCTGTTGACTTCATCAAAAGCTGTATAGTACGGGTTTATCTGTTGTGGTTAGTAAGCAGCTGCTTCTTTCTGTACCTATTTAAATAGTCACCCAGGTTAAAGTATCTGGAGCTTTTTTTACAGAGAAGCTACAAGTTCCCTTTTCTGTCTAGGATTAGATAGCTGTAAGCTTTGTTTAAAACTGAATCCCCAGCTGGAATATTTTTACTCCTTCAACACCACAAACTGTAGTTGCTTCAACTATCTTTTATATGCAGACCAGCTCATTGCTAGCTGTAACCTTTCAAACGATTTTTCCTAGGGAAGAAAGAGCTGGTGAATTTGTTTTTACCTGAACTAGGGCATCTAGTGACAGAAGTAAATATTTGCTGTGCTCTGCGGCAGGAGGTAAGACCCTTACTAGGAGGAGAAAATACAGATACATGCACACATGTGTGTGTAATTAGGTAAAAAATGTGAAAAATATGTTACTGAATTCTTTCCCTTCCTATTCTGCCCCTTCATCTGTGGGGGGAAAGGCTTTGAGGACCCTCAACTCTATACTGGATGGTGTCCCGCGGGAGGAGAGAAAGAAATTCCCTCTGTCTGAAGAGATGTGCTCGCTCACGTAAGTGGTTTTCCCTCCAACTCTTGTTGCAGAGAAGACGGTGTTTAGCTACAGGAGTTAAAGTTGTTTCCACTTTAACTCGTTGCATTATGTCGTTTCAGGACAGACCTTGCAAAAACTATACTGGAGGTTGGTGGTAAGAAGTACTTAGTGGTTATTCTTATGAAGCTGGGCTTCTCTGGCTTTACTTTATCTGCTTATTTATTATAGATGAATTATAATTTAATTCATTTTCTTGTAGATAGTTGATTTTTGGGGAGGAAAATCAGATGGTACTTTAAGAAATTATTAATCAAAAATTGTTAGATGTAACAATGCATTAGTTCTTTCTGGTTAGTATTAGTAATTTGTATTAACTAATAAGAAAAGCTGACCTGATATATGTAGAAAGGTAATTAGATCCCCTTTATGTACGTGTTTACAAAGTATGCTTGCTGTTAGTCTTTAAAAAATAAATTTTAACTACTTTGCCACAGTGTAGACAAACTTAAGTTAATAAGGTTTATAGCCTCTTGAGTGAAATCTTTTTTATTTTCTCCTAGCAAAATACCACTTTCTAGGGCATCGCTGTGGTATGTGAAATGTAACTTAATTGTAGTGAGTTAGTGATGAGGCTTTGCTCTCATCCCCTCCCTGATCCCCAAGAACATCCTTGATGTATGTGCGTGTGTTGTGGCTAGCAGTGCTCTGCACCTCAACCTCACTGAGCCAGGAGGAGCTGGGGATTCCTGGAGCTAATGCTCCTCTGTTACCCTGTGCTGTTTTCCTAGGTGAAACTGAAGCTAGCTGATTAATACGACTGTATAGTATATTCGTGCAAGAGTAGCAATGCTATAACCCTCTGTTATGCTGGGGGGGATATTTATCCTGTGCTTGTGTTTACCATGTAGATTATGACCTTCAGGTTGCCCTTTCAGAAGCACTTTGTAGGTTAATGACAAAAAAATGGAGGGATGACCTTGTTCACCACTGGTTTGAAGATAACTATCTTGCTGAAGCTTTCAAAGAGATCAAGGATAGAGAATTTGAGACGGTGAGGGTCCTTGTTTTGAAAACAACATACTTGACAAGTCTGTATAGGGGCTAGTTTTGGTTGAGTTCAGTCAGGATGTCCTTGTAAGAAGTTCCTACAAAACTGATTTTATAAACATAAAAAGTTATTTAGTTATTTGTGGATGGTGTGTGGTTTTTTTTTCCTGGCAAATATAAAATGGCATATTGTTAAAATAGCTCTTATTTCTAAGTTGTTATTTTACTTCTAAAGCATAAATAAGTTAATTTTTGCGGTTTCTGTTTGGAGGCTTGCTGGTCATAAGTTGGTTCCAACTGTTTGTAGCAACTTCAGTGTTTCTTCCCCGGTGGCCTTTGGCATCACACTGAGCAGTTAAAAGCTTATAACTGGAGTAGAGGTTACACAGCCCAATAGAATAACTCTTTGCAAAGGAAATGTAGCCTGATTTTTAATAAGATGTCATTTGCCTTGAAGGACTGCAGAAAATTTCTTAACCAGCTAAATGAAAGGCTTGGGGATGAAAGAAGGTAAGCTGTGAACCAAAAGAATAAACTGGTGCTGTCATTATTGCAGAGGGGGAAAACTCGGATTGTAAATTGGGTTGGGTTACATTTAAAAAAAAAAATTACATCACATATGTGAATAATTAAGTTCTTAAAGAGATTTTATTCATTTTAATGGTGGTTCTTTTGAAAGTAAAATCAACGATGACAATGCATCACTACTAAAATAGTCTATTCTCTAAACTTCTCCAAGCTTAAGTTACTTCTAGGAATTTATTAATTATTTATTGAACAGCAAGATTAGTAACCAATCTTAATGATTTTATCTTTCGTAAAGTCAGACTCTGATGTTGAATGTATCATGTGAAGTCTGCTTTTCTTCCAGAGTGTATTCATTTCCTTGCATATCTGCTTTTGCTGACATGAACGAGGTAATAGCCCTTAACACTGTGACACCTTCCCTATAGTGTAACTGCTGTTAAAATGTTACTTTCTGTTGTATGTGTGGGTTTTTTCCTCCCTGTTTTTTATTAAAGAGCTTAATTTTCTGGGGTGTGGAGTGTAACCTTCTGTTCTAGTTGGAAAGTTTGCTTGTTTGTCACTTAGCTCCCAACTTACTGCTGCTGACTTTGCTTTTGTATCAGCCAAATGATAGAGGCAGTGCTTCTCTTCATGGTGATGACAGAAGAGAGATCTCTAAAAGGAAACAGGAGGACAGGACAACTCTGATTCCTCTGGCAGAGCTGCTCTCAGACTGCCAGAAAACAAGATCGGCCCGATGCCCGTGTAGGAGAGGTCATAGTCGCAGTTACAGATCCTGCAGATTGCTTTACTGGTCTTTAAGTAAATGTATTTGTGGCACCATTCCTGACTGTTGTATTGAATCAAGACCAAGCTGATGGAAGCCAGTTTCACTGCTTCTGCTTATTTCAAGTGCTCACAAACACAGAAAACTTGCACAGACTCTTTCCTGCCACAAACATGTGAGCGTTTGTGTATTGCCTTTCCCTTGGCTGACGTAGAGCTGCGTCTGACTTTGTGGGTATGGTTGGGTGAGCGATAGGCTGGCAACTTGCAGGTTGATCCCAACTCTTATTTCTGTAAGGTATGCATATGTGTACGCACATATGTAGGAAAACTTTTTCCAATTTCATCTTGTTAAAGCAAACTGAGAATGAGACAGCAGTTGTGGTTTTTTTCTGGGAATGGCAGCACTGCTGTTGTGCTTCCCCAGGTGAAGAAGCCATCGGATGAGAAGCTGGAGGAGTTCTGGATCGACTTCAACACCGGCAGCGAGAGTGTGACTTTCTATGTGGACAGTACCGAGGTAACAGCAAAGCTGATGTGGCCTTGGGTTAGCCTAATGCAACGGGTGCTTGCTCAGACCTTCTGATCTGGTGGCTTTGGTTTTCAAAGGGTGCTCTTTGGGACTCTGTGAGGCTGGCGAAAGAAGCAGTCAGCAGTTACAGCCTGATCGGTAAGGTTTTCCAACCAGCATTATCCTCTGTTTGGCTGTGGGTCTGCAAGACACATGGAGTCAACCGAAAATCTCACCATCACCAAAGAGAGTTCCTGTGTCCTCTCCCCACTCCCCATCGTGCCCTTTGGTGGTCACTGTGCACCAGCTCTGCTTGTTGGACTGTCTGTGGGCCTGTTTAGCACATAACCTACCCTCCCTACCCAAGCAGGGCATGTTGAGGCGTCAGTTTATGGATGTGCTAGGGAATAGCATAATCATCTAGATCCAACGAGAAAGAAATGGGTGAATAGAGTAGTTGGAAATGCACAGGCAAGATGTAAAAGACTCTTAAGAAAACCCAGACACTTATTCAAATATTTTTGAGGTGATAGACTGAATGTCTTGCTCTAAAACAGATTTAACTGCTTTTTTTATGCAGAGGATGATGGAAAAAAGATTGTTAAAATTTACATGAAGATTCCTGCTACTCTTAACAAAACAGAAGCAACAAAAATCAAAATATCTTTCAGTGCTGAGTTTGAAATCTTAAGTATACTTAGAAAAGTCCTGGGAGATGAAAAAATGATGGTAAGCTCTTAGTATGAATTTTTTTCTTTTCTAAACTATATTTTTGCCCAGTGTATATCAAGTAAAAACATTCAGTGTGGGTTTTTTTTAATGTCTGTTTATTATATATATTTTCCCATTGTGGATTTGTGACTCTCCATATAGGTGTTCTTAGTTTTGGCCTGAGAATTAGAGACTTTAGGAAAGAAGTTTCAGGGGACTCAAATTTATGGTTTAGAAGCTGGAAGGTTAAACTGGTTTGTTAATCAATTCAGTGTGATATGATTACTTTTGCTGGGTTTCTGAAGTAGGAAATAAAGCCTATGGCATTTAATTGCCATAATTAATAACTTGAAGTACACACATTCGCTTACATTAGCTCAAAGTGTTACGTTACACAGGATGAGCAAATTGTGACATGAGAACCTGGGCAAGAGAAAAGGGATGCTGCAAGACACAAATTTTAGATTGACTTTGTAGATAGTACTTCTAGATTAAAAGTACTCTACTTTTAATACCTCAAGGTTTTTTTATAAGCTAATGTAAAAACAAGGAGGATGTGTGTGACTTCTTTTTTTTTTTTTTGTAAATGTTAATATGGTTGATGTTTTGTACTTGTGATTCATCCACAGACCATGGGGTTTGCAGAAAACCTTACATGACAGTAAATAGCCATAGTATAGCGGCTGTTATTTATCCTTGTAGGAGCAGAGATGTTTCCAAATGGTCAATTCAACTAGCATCCAATAATTTGCCAATGATTTGTTGCTGATGATTAACAACTGTTATGTTATTAAGTAGCTGACTTTATCTAGTATAAAGATTCTACTTTTTTTAAGGTCACTTTCATATGAGATTAATTCACACCAACAGATAAATGTGGCTGAAGAGGAGTCTGTCCATGCTGGGAAGCAAGCCAGGCAGAATGAAGCAGGTGATTTTTTAAATTATTATTTTATTTTATGAAATGTAAATGCTTCCCTTCTAAAATTAGTATCTTCACTTGCAGTCCACAGCTTGCAGTTAACCACATTAAAAAAAAAAAAAAAAATCCCCAAGCTCAATCTTCTAGCGTTCATATCTCGTGAGCTTGGTAGCTGGTGTTCATGGTGGACGCTGAGTCCCTCTAGCCCAGGGAGCGAGGATGGGGCACCATGGCTGTGTGCTGCTGGGATTGCATGGGCAGGGGAACAGCTCACGGAGGCTGGATCCGTGCGCTGGCGGGTAGCCTGGCAGGGCATGTCTCGGCTGCTGGCAGACCTCTGATATGCAAAGAGTGTGCAGTAGTGTTTCTCCACCTGCAGGTGCAGTGGGATGCACTCATCTAGCCTCCCTTGCTTGCCCAGTGCGTGGTTCATGGTTTGGCTGTGCTGTGTGGGTGCCTGTGGGAGACTCCCCGCAGGAGGGGACAGTGGCATCTGTGTGCCCATGGAAGCACAGGTCCTCTGATGGACCAGTGCTTGGACCTTGGCACTTAATGTGCTCTCCTCTGTGCAGTGGGTGCGTGTGTGGTGGTGCAGCCTCCTCCAAGGCTGCCCTGCAGGGAAGCAACTTCTGTTTCTTTCCAACAATGTGAGGTGGTAGAGAATGGTGTGCTCCGGTCCTGTTACCCCATGCAGAGTGGATGATGCTCTGGAGATGCCTGGTGCTGTTGTGGAAGTGCAGCTGGGGGAGCAGAAATGTTCACCCGCAGTCCCTGTTTGTAGAGGGTGATGAGCAGTGGCACAGCTCCTCTCTGCAGGAGGTGACATGCTGCCGTATGCAGGGGTGTTGCAAGTGCTGCTGTAAATCCGTTGTGTCACAAGGCTGTCTCTGTGTGTGCCCCAACTAGAAGTGTAGCTGAGTGCCTTAAGGTAGGAAAGGCTCTTAGCTGGACCTGGAATAGCCATTATTTCCTTCTTCTCACCAGCCTACAGCCAATGCTTTGTATTTCTTTGAATTGGGCACATTGAATTTTCCATGGTCAAATAGTGTCATTTCCCGTGCTGTCAGTGAACATCTGCAAGATGTTTCTTTCCAGGATCATTGGGCTGAGTTTAATTTTGTTCCAAATACAATAGATGTCGAGGGAACACAGAGCCTGAAGTACAGTCATGACGCTTGGGTGCCTGACCCAAAAGAAGGTCCAGGCCCAGCAACAGTCTGAGGGGAAGGGAAAGTAGCTCCTTCCTTTCCCTCTACCCTGCTCAGAAGTTCTTTTCTAAATCCCCACCACGGCTGTGACCCACAGTTTGAGGAAAAGCTGCTTTCAGCACAGAAGCAAGACAGGCGTGATCAAAATTGGCCTTAAACAGGAAACGTTTCCTCGGATCAATTTAAGTATCAAATTATTTGGGAGGTGGCTTTTTTCTGTATAGTGATCTTTTCTCTTTGAAGACTGGGATATGTCCTTGCTGCAAAATTGGTGGTACTTCAGTTTTTAAAGTGATTATTTTTTGTGTGGATTATTCCTTGGTGTAACTTGCTTAACAGATCTTTCCAGGTCTTCTAAGACAATGAACTCACAGCTCTCTTTCTGCTGCTACCACCCACTATCTCAGAAAATGAATCACAAGTTTGAAGAGTCCTTAGGTTAGGTAGCATTCTTTCTGTGCCTGTGTTAAAAGCAAATTTTGCTTTCTTAGTTACTGTGCATTTCCGATTCCTCCAGGTGAATATCTGAAAGAGCTACTTCCAGCTCTAGATGTCTGAGACAGTAACATTGTCAGTAGTCCTTCCTATTTCCTGCTAGTTACAGCCCAAAATGAGCTAGAACAGGAGTCTTCCAGATTCTGGAAGTGCAGGTGAGGGAGAAGTTCCTTTGTCAATGTCCACCATGAAGCATACACAGAAGTACAAGGTGGGCACTACTACTTGGAGCAATCAAGGAGTACAAAGAGCAGAAAGTAGTTCATCTGTAGTGAAACAGCTTTTGCAGTGGCTGGTAGAGATTCAGTGCAGGGAAACGGAGATGGTGGAAGGTCCTGCTGGTCTGCTGCTTTAGCCAGACACAAAGGGTCGCTCCATGTCTTCCAGAGCTAAGAGTCAAGGTAGCAATAAGATGATAAACTTATACATCTTCATACAGTACGAGGGGCTTAGAAAGGGATAAGCTCAAGGTGCTGTTTATTTAGCATTGCAGTTCTGCACTGGGTAATTTGGAGACACTTGATGTTTTTGTTCTATTAAACATGATCTTGAGATGTTTGTGCCTAATAAGTTCTACTGTCATGCTTTTATGCAAGTGTGTGAGAATGGAAAGGGAGGGGGGTGTGTGTGTTCAGTTACTGCAACGACATTCTCGCCTCATTGCTGTTTTGCAGTGACATCTGAGTCCACTAATCCACAGAGGAGGAAAGATCCTTCAAACTCTGAAAACGCAGAGACTCTGTCAGACAACTTAGCCTCTCAGCACAGCCAGCAATTAACAGGCACCGTAGCAGTAAGTGTTTGGTGTATGGTGAAACAGTCCATGTGCCCCATTTTCCCCTTCCTCCAGCCTGCTTTGTGTGGTTAAAACCTTCTTTCAAAGAAAACTAGTTTGTACCCAGATTGACGTTTTCAAATTCCACCTTATACTGGTGGGAAGTCAGCCCAAACGCTTGCCTCCAGAGCTGCAATTTTGGCAAAACTGCTTTAAAAGGAAGGAAGAAATTTTACTTCCTCTTATAAGGGGATCCTGGGATGCTTTTGGTGAGAAGCTCATAGTATCACTTACATGCAACCTAAAATGATTTTGTGTGGCTAATGATGAACCTGTCATGTAGCTGTTGCCACAGGCTAGCACTGAAAATCTCTGTTCCTAAAAAAAACCCCACTTCTTTGGTCATATGCATGCTCTGTTCATGGTTTTCATGTTTCCGAGCAGAAAACGGTTAACTCTGGTGTCACCGTGATTACAGTGAGCCAGCAGACTGACATGGAAGATGCTAACCAAGGCTCAGGTCAGGCATGGCTCCCTTCAGTTCCTTAAGTCTGACCCAGTTAAGTGTCACCCAGGTGACATGGTGAAGGCTCTGCTTTTGTGGGCCTTACAGCAAAAGCAGATGAAGTGTTTAATAGTAGCTCCAGAGGGTGAAGCTGTAGTTTCCTTGCCTCCTTCAGCAGAAAAGTCCAAAACTCCATCTCCAACGATGAAACCTAAGCCTAGGTGAGTGTCTCACAGACAAAAAGTGGCAAGGTGGGGTGTTTTTCTGGTTTTGTTTTTTTGTTTTCCCTCCCCTGGGCTTTTAATTCATGTGATTTTGAGGTATATTCCATCAGTTATTAAATGGAAAAAAAGATTCTGTTTTGCCACCCTGGCTGGTTGCCCAGTGTTACAGTACTTTGGAGTTGCAGAACGGTGATGTTTGGTTACTGGCTTGGCTGCTACTTTGGTGTGACTTTTCTCTCTCATCATTGATTTAATCTAAATACAAGATGAGCGTACAGCTGTACTACAGAGAGTTTAGCTGTGTAACCGCAGCTCACCAGATATGTAGCTATTCATAATGAGGACCATGACTTTTGTGAAAGATCATGTGAATTTGAGTTTACCTTGGTATTAGTAATACCTTTTTTCAGAGCTTTGCAGGACAGCATTTCTTATAGTTAACAAGTTGGACTTCTGTAGAGCTACTGATTAGCCTTCTTCGCTACACACCTTTTAAACCACTGCTTTGATGCTAATTCATGCAAGTGTTTTTCCCTCTTAGTATTTCACAAACTGACTCTTTGGGCTTTAAATGAACAGCCCCTCAGCACTGCATTCCCCTCATGTGTCCTTTTGTCCCCAGTGAGAAGCCCCTAGAAGAAGAACCCATGGAGGAGTCAACACCAAAGGTATGTTTGACTTGAGGCCCACCTGAGTGAAGAGACATGGGGCAGGGAAGAGATGCTGTGGTGGAGTTGCAGAAGAAAGCTAGGATGGGTTGACCAACTCCTGTCCTTGAGCAGTGTCCTGAGCCCGTGTAGTGACATATCTGATGTAATATGCTATTTAGCACCAGGAGTGAGCTGCAGAGGCAATAGCTGCCAACCTCATTCTAGTGTGGCCCAACCAAGTAATTTAAGCTCAGCTGTTTATTCAGTGCATATACCCACTGGCAGTGGTGTGCTGTGCTTCTGTCCAGGAGCATGGTGTGTGGGCAACCAGCTCGGCCCTGTGTGGGGCAAACTCACATCGCAAGACTTATGTGCGATCTACAAGAGCAAAGGTTTGCTTCCTGAAGGGAAGCAAGTCTTGGAAGTCTGCAGACATATTTATTTTGTACCTGAGCTCTAATGATCCTCCCACACTAGAAGCTTGCAACCTCAGTGATTTAACAACTGAGTAACTGAGAACCATCTGTAGTTGTGTTTCTTTAAACAACTTGAGCGCTTGGAAATTTCTATTGATGTGTCCAGGTATAAAAAAAAATCTATGCACTACATGAGAGAAATTAAATTCCCAAGGCAATAGTTTTAATTTGGAGTAGGTACTTAGCTTATATAAGAAATCACATTTTAGACTTGTTCTTAGGTTTACATTTCCAGGTACTAGTTTTAGCCTTTTTTTTTTTAAATTATTTTTTAACTGACATTTCAAAGGTTTTGTAACACTTGCCCACTGCACAATGAATTCAAAACTTTTGAACTACTTCTTTCTGTATCCTCACCCCCTTGGCCCCCCAATTTCAGTTTTGGAAGTCCCATACTTTCTGGTAGGAAAGAACTTCAGGAAACAGCTGTACCTGGACAGTTGTTGTGAAAGGAGGAACGGAGTTCCCTAGCATGCTTCTCTCTGTTTTTAGCAGGCTCTAGGATAAGAACGTGACTTTGTGTATTGTGGTTTTAGGTCCTGCAACATTTTTCTTTTCAGAAGGAGGCTACCTGGGAAAAGAAAAACAGAAAAACAAGCTTGGCTAAGCAGAGGACTGAAGGCAGGTATGACACACGAGCCCTGTGCCCATGCAGGGACTGGTGTACCAGGTGGTTTTAGACCATTTCTAGCACTAATGGGGGTGTGTGTGTGTGTGTGTGCCCATGGGGAGGGCTGCCTGAACAGACAGCAAAACATTCAGGAGGCTATGAAGGGTCATAACTTGTCTCAGTGGGAACCTTTGGGTCCCCAAAGCAATAAAGACTTCAGAAGCTAACTCTAGTCTGCCAAAAATGCCCTCACATTGGTGATGTTATGTCACGTTGGCTTTTCCATTTTTCCTCACCCAACCGTAATCCTCCCATCCTCCAGTGAGTTGTTACAAGTGGCAGCTTCTTTCACAAATACCTAAGCTTTTTCAGATATTGTTCCAGTTCTTTGGCATCGCGTGCCCTAGAGTTTCAGAATGGTCTCTTTCTCGTTTTGTCCCCTTGCCTCACACCCATACGTTGGTCTGCTCATGTTCAAAGCTAGTGGCCCTGCGGCCAGCAGCCCTCGAGGGTTTGAGGGCCGTATGCAAGCTGTGGTGCTGGAAGTCTGTCTTGTTGCACCTCCTCCTGCACCCTCTGCCAAGTGTTGTGTGCAAGTTGATGTCTGCTGCTGGGCAGGAGAGCAAATGAACTGTATACAAGGATCTCTGCTGTGGTTCTGGCTGTTCCAGGGCTTCCTTGAGTGTCCTGCTTCAGTCTACTGACTCTTAGTTTTTAAAAAAAAAACAACCCAAGTGTTTAAATGATTTTTTTTTGATTGCTTGTAGATAAGAATGGGAAAAATTGATGTAGAACTTCATAATTGCTACAGGTTCTGAATTGTAAGATCAAATAACTTGATGCAGCAAATACCGGTAGTAAAACAGTAGAACTATAAAAGTTCGGGGTGGAGAAGAAGGTCTTAGTTCGGTCGTTCTGCTCCCTCTAGTGTTTCGTGTGAAAATGAGCATTTCTTTCCTTCAGGAAGCTTTAACGAGAAGAGCTTAGTTCTTTAGTCTTCCTATTCTTTCACTTGTAAGAAGAGGAGGATGTACTGTATGTTGAACAAATAATTGTAGGATTTTTTAAATAGTTACGATTTGAAGAAATAAAGGTACAGTTAAGTTTAAATGTTGAAAGACATGAAAACAAAATCTGGATGCATACAGAGACGTGATAAGAGAACAAACACTAAATGTTAGAGTTTTCAAAAGGGAGTTAAATGGATTTTTTTTTTTTCCTCTTAAATGCTTGTGAAATTTTCTTTCCATTCGTCATTTCTTCCTACCTACGTACTGTTACTGGTAATGGGGGAACAAAATGTCCACTATGTAAACAGGGATAGGCTAACTTCTATCTTCTGAATATTTCTCTTAAAATTAAAAATTTACAATTGAAAGAGTGAGAATCAAGGCAGGCAATAATAGAGACTAAGTAGGAAAAGAACAAGTTTGGTGGTTTTTTTTTTTTAGAAGCTGAGAAAACAGTGTTTTTAGGCATATAAAGTATCTGAGTGTTTACTGTATAATGGAGTTCATAGGAGAGGGGGGTGGAAAAAACCCACATTATCCCCCCATATTCTTAGTGAAGTTCTATAGGGTGACTCTTCATGATTGTATGTCACTGACATATATGTTGTCTTGCAGGAAGGAAATCTATGACTTTGAAAACTCAGACTCTGCAAGTCATGAAAAGGTAAACTTGAGACAGAAGCTGTTAGGTGATGCACTAAGGTCCCAGCTGAGCAGCTATACATGGAAGTATTCTATGATGGTGCTATACATGAAAGTATTTTTTTTGGAGCGGGGAGAGTGCTCATCACCTCTTAAATCTTGTGGTGGGTACTGTATGATAAAACCAACTGCAATAGGAATTTGAGCTGTTGCTTGAGTGAGGCTGTGGGATATCTTTGCGATTGAAGGCCAACCTCTGTTTGCATTTTACTGAATGGTGAAAGCAGATTGCTGAGCATCCTTCACTTTGTGCTCCTAGGCTAAACCAAGAGAGACTGAAATCCGTTTCGAGCCACACTTAGCATGTTAGGAATTCCTGGTTAAAGCCAGACATTGCAAAACTTTTCTTGGAAATTGAGCTTGACTTACATTTGCAGGCTGTTAGAAAAATTGAATAAAAGTGAGTCACTCTGCGTTGAAACTTTGACCAGTGTGGGTTTGCCCAGGAAGCTGAAAACTTGCTCCTGATGGCTTCTGTCAAGGTGGCTCCACTGTACAAACCCTTTGGCTTTCAGCCTCTTCCCTGGTGCCAGTGCTGTCACTACTGCCTGTTAATTCAGAGGCGATAGGTGCTTAATGGGCCACCCCAAATTTCTGTTATAAACTGGACACCACCCAGTCTTTGCTACTGCCACTGGGTGTCAGCATAAAACCCTGCTTCGTGGTACCCTGCCCAGTGGCCCAGCAGCCCTGTCCAAAGGCTGTCCATCATGCTGCTACTAGCGGTGTTAGTGCTTAAAATGCCATTTCTTAGGATGTTATTGCTTAAAATGAGCGTTATTCACAAAGCAAGGAAAAGAGAAAGTAACTCCATTTAAGCAGACAAATGTTTGGCTATTATAACTTATGACACTGTTTCAATCAACAAATCCCACTCCATTAAAAAAGTTGAATTTCAGTGCTGGACTTGTAATCCATTGCTCCTCTTGCCCTTTTGAGTCCTAATACATTTTAATTTTGTAGATTATTTTACAGGGTAAGTGAACTTTAAGACAAATTCCTGCTTCTGTTTTAGGTCACTGAAGCCAAAGAAAAGATTCTTGGCCAGAAAGTTTCTTCACAAAATCAGAGGTACAGGATTATACATGTACCATTTATGAACATTTTGGTCTGTGAAAGAAGGGTTCATTGCCTTAGTTAAGCTGTTTTAAGTTGGGATCAAAAAGGCGGTGTGATGTTTCTAATAAAATAGTTCATTGCTTAGCTGCCACAGTATCTGTGGATGTTATCAATACTAATATTTAAATGGGACCTGAGAGAGAAATAATGACTCCTGTCCACTTTGACAATAACAAGACTTAAACTCTTAAGCATCCCTCTTCCCTGATTATATGCCTAAATTACTGATTTAATATTTGAAAAATGCTTAAGCCCTCTGCCTTGCTTTGGCCACCTCCAGTTATAGCAAGCTGCCAGGGACTTGCCACTTCTAAGTATGTAGCCTATTTTTTCTTTTAAAATGTGCTGATTTTCACCTATCCCTAGATTGCTACTTTCAGCAACCAGCCAAAGAAGAAAAACTTGGTTAATGGCTGTGCATTAACAGTTTGGTTCTCCTGCTGATCGCTTAAGGAGCCGCCTGCCATTGCTATTTGGCTGTGCCCCTTCTGCACTGCGGTGATGTGCTATTGCAGCATCTGCTAGTCTAACTCCGGTCTTTATGGATTACTTGGCAGGAGTTATGAAACAGGAAACAAGAATGAGGAATCAAATAAGCTCGAGAGAAGGCTGGTAGGTCATCTGTGCTTTTTCCATCCCTAGAGCCTTTGGTTGCTGTGTGTATCCACCTGTACGAATTGGTTGCACCCTTGAAGAGGCTGAAGTTTAAGGTTTACCCAGTGTGAAGGTGGAGGAATGTGAGCCTGGGAGCCTCAAAATAGCCCACTTGTTGCTACTGAAAGCAGTGCTCAGGGTGCACCAGGACTGCTAGACCAGCGAGTGAATGTCTGTGTTCGTTTTTTCTCGCTGTGCTCTTGGCTGCAGCTCAGGCATGCTGAGGCTTTCCTCCTCGTGAGAGCTTTTTATCTGGATGCAGGATGGAGGGAGAGATGAGGATGGAGGATGCTGCAAACCCCATAAGGCAAAGGGCAAGCACCTGCCTTTTGGTGTTTTTATGCTGTTGGTTTTATAGTTAACTATTGCTGTTCTGGCAGATTTCACAGCTTAAAATACTTCAGGCATTGCACTGTGGCGAGGAAGAAATGGAATAATTCAGTAGTAAATGAAGGGGACCGGCTAGGGGGCTTCTGGGTGGATGGAGGGAGCTGACTGAGCAGCACTCACTCTTCATAGTGTCTTTAGTCCAGTTACAGGAAACATCTTTTCTCTGAAAGCAACAATGAAAATACAAGCACTGGTCAGAGTGAAAAAAGCTGGATCCTTGACTCTCAGAAACAGTCATTGCCAAAATCTCTTGACTACACCCGAAAAAGACCCAGGGTGAGAAGTAAATTAAAAGGTAAGCTTGGTCCCCTGTTGACACTTAGCTATGTGCGACATACTGTACTGCAGATAAGGAAATGGCTGATGAGAGTTTGAGAAAGAGGATTTGGCTGAGTCCAGAACCGACTAGGAGAGAGCAAGCTTGAGGCCTGCGGTGAGGGGTGCCCCATGGAGGACGTGCATTGTGCATCCTTGTGCTCGAAGAAGCGGGCTCCTGTCCCCTGCCCTCCAGTGAATGTACTGGGGTTCAAACGTCTAGGTGGAAATTGGGTGCCTAAATGTCTGTGTGGGTGCAGTCCTCTGTGTAACGGGGCTGAAGAGCCCATGGGTGCTGAGCTGATGGATAAGTTGGTGCTCTTGAACACAAGAAAAGGAAGATCTCTCTGGAGCTGCCATACCTCCTCCCTACAACTTTCCCTCCTCATGTCTCCAGAAATACAGTTGACTGGGGGAATAAACCTTGAAAATCCACACAGTTTGCAGACCAAGAGCAAACCTCCCCTGTGGCCACGCTGCATGGTGGTGTTGGCTGCTGGGACCTCCAAATTCAAACTAAATTGCCCTGAAAGAGTTGGAATGTCTTTGTCCCTCTCATGGAGGATAAGCCTTGCTCAGGCAGCTGTTGGTTTCTGTAGGGATGAAAAAGCAAAAGAAAGTTGAGGGAGAAATTATGCTTTATGCTGTGTTTCCGTGGGAGGAGTTGTTCCCACTCCAGTGCCAGCTCATGTGCCCTGGCTGGGACTTGGGGACCATCAGACAAGCTGCTGAGCCTGCCCCTTTTTTGGCCACTGCTCCGGATGCAGCGAGTTGCATGTGTTTGCATCATTTAGAAGCTTTGTTAGAAAGGGGTTTCGAAGCTTAACACAAGCGTTGTGAAGTTTTCTCTTGTAAACGCCCAGAAAACCGAACTCAAAACTGAATTATTTAGCTGCAATGCAAACCTTAATTGGGTAAGGCATGCAGTTATGTTGTCAGTAACCAGGTAAGCTTTTCTCGTTGCAGTGCTTCCAGTGTCTTCCGCAAGTAGTGGCAGTGACTACCCGACAAAGAAGGTAAGGAGGTGTCATGCCTAGGTGCCTCAGATTTAAAAATATTACGCATGCAAAATGTGTACAAATGAGTGGGAATTAAATAAAGTGGTGTTATATTTCTTTTCAAATGTTCTGATGGACAAATTTTCCTACTAAGTGTTGCTGAGACTGTGTTGGTCTACTGGAGGCTGGGGAAACAAGGAGGTCTTAGGAGAACATGTGAAACTTCATAGAAACAACTGTGTTTGAATCCTAAGCAAGTTGTTCTGAAATGATAATATTTATCTGCGATGGATGGAAAATTGGGCAGGAATTGGCATGCTTGGTGTGACACCTGCCTTGGCTGACACGGGTGTCACTCCAACAGGAACAAATTTGGCTCTAGGGTCATGCCAAGAGCTAGAGCTGCCTGTCTGAATACCTGCAGAAATCCCAGCTGGGTCCTACCAGGCTGTGTCCCCATGCTGTCCCCTGCCCTGTCCTGCCAGCCGGTGCCTTGGGAAAGCTCGTGTTCTCCTCTGTGTTTTGCTGGCATGTTTCAGGGCTTTTATTCAAAATCCCATGCTCGTGCTGAGTCCTGGTTCATGCACTGTCCTTCTCCACTTTCAGCTATAGCTCTAGGAAAACTAACCAGGGATTATGCTGATGGGGGAATTAGTGGACCAGACATACATCAAGCAAAATAAAATACAGTTTATCAATGCCAGGCTTTTCCAGTGCCCAGCTGTTAAGTGCTGTGTATCAAATGTTTTGGAAAGGTCCCTACACAAATACAGAAAGTTTGGGACAAAACTCTCCAGAACTGGTAGTTTCATTAAAAACTTTTATTTTCCCCAGAAACCCTTTCTTTCCTCTCTTGAATAATGTGCTTTGATTCTGCTCATGAAAAACTTCATCCACTATACAACTCTAGTGGCTAAAGGGAGAACTTACACATGCATTGAACTTCAGGGCACAGATCTCCTTCAGTGTTGGAGAGGGCTATCAGTATGTTAGGCATATTTCAAGTGTACCTCTCTCTTAGTGTGTTTAAAAAACAAAGCAGGCAAACAAAACCCTCCCCCCCAAAAAACAAGCCAAAACCATACTTTTGTAGAAAAGTTTAAATAAAATGCATGCTTAGACTTGGTTTTGTTTTAGGAGGGAGCATCAAGGCAAAGAGCTCAAAAGGAGATGCTAAGGAAGAAAAGCACATCCAGCTCCAAGGGAGACGATTTACCTACAGTGGATCTTGCTGGTATTTCTTTTTTAATCTTCAATGCATTAGAAAAGTTGTTTTGATATGTGTGGGTGTGTGGTTTTGGGGTGGGTTTTTTGTTGGGTTGTTTTTTTTTTTTTAATTTAGCCTTTTTCCTTCACATTTTCTTCATAAGCATTCTGCCTTGTGATATTTCTTGTAATGCCTATTAAGGCTGGATAGTGTTTGTAGATAGTCTCTTGAGCAGGGAAAACATTAGCTGGGGCTAATGAGAGGTGAAGGAATGAACTTAACTGGCAGCCAGAAATAAGAGAGCCTTTGGGCTGTGTTTGAGCCACTGTCTGTTCCCTGTGTGAAGAGATAAAGGAGAAGGGTGGTGGTTTCTTTTTTTTCTGCATAGGTCGTTAAATGGAGGGTTCTAGTCAATACAGGATTCAACCTCTATTGCTTGTGTCGTTTGGCTGATCTCTCATGCAGATGAAATGCTCTCAGAGGAGCTCGAAGGGGGTCCACTGTCACTTGATGCATCTGCCAAGAGCTATTCCAGTGATGAGGAGGCCACACAGGTGCAGTACACAGTGCTTAGACTCCTAATCTGCTGTCAGGCTACTTCTCTAAAACCAAAGCATCATGCCGCTTTTCTTCCTATAAGTAGACAAGTCCCTGGCAGCTTGTCTGCAGTGCAGGATGGGTACCTTCTTACTTTGTTGTCCCTCTCTCCTTAGAAATTTCATGACGCATCTGACAAATTGTCAAGAGAAGAAGAAAGTTCTAAGCGGAAGGACTCAGGTTTGTCAGTCTTGATAATACGGAAGAGCTGTTTAAAAAGTAGAAAAGGGGTGTTGATGGAGTTGTCATTTTTCTTTCAAAGATAAGTGAGCACTGAGCTTTTTGAAGGATACTTTTTGCATAATAAAATATCTTCAATTTCTCTGTTTTGTATATCATGCTAGGCTATGGCAAGACGCTTTTATATACATTCCTGAGTTCATCACTAACTCTTAAATCCTGTCCTTGATCACAGGGGAACTACTAGTGTAGCTATTAAGAGCTGGGGATTTACAAACCCAGTGACCCAAGAGAAAATATGTGAAATCGGTAAAAGAAGCCCAAAAACTAATTTTTAACAATTTGAAAGTGCAGTGCAACTTCATTTTAAAAAATAAGTATCTCTGAAAGTTGTTGACTTTTTTTATACCTAAGAATATAGATGTAGACCATCATTATCAGCATTTGGTAAGTGGTAACTTGTATTACTGCTGTAGCTTTTTTTAGGTAAGTGACATTTAAGGACCTTTCTTTAATGAAACAGAACTTGCACAAACTAATTCAAAACTGCAGCACAGTCTCTTTGTGATTGGAAACAACCGAACTTCAAGAAAGTTGAGCAGCAATGGGCTGTCTTCATCCTAATATTCCTGATGCTGATGTAGTTCTGAGAGAGATTGTCTTAAAGTTATTGCTGTCACTGTATGAAACAAGTCACTGAAGCTTTGATCTTGGACAAAAACATTCCCTTTCTTGTGAGCTGGCTATGTTCATGTTCCCAATATGTCTCTTACCTGTTCAGCATTTGCAGAATATAACTTTGCTGCACCAATGTATCTGCTTAATTTTGGGGGAAGATAAGTGCTGAGGACTTAATTTTTATTACTGTTTACTGTACAGTCTTACAGTGGGAGAGGAGTTGATACCATGCAAAGGCAGAAGTAGGGTTATGTTCAGAAATTTCAGGTGTAGTCTGTGACTGCATTTGAACACTTGCTCCATGAACCCTAAATCTACTTCAGTGCGCTGCTTGTGGTCTGACTGTCCCCCTCTGTCCTGGGCTCCACCACCTTCTTGCTCTCTGGCCTACGGAGGCTCCAGAGAGGTGGTTGGTCAAGCACAGACAACTCACTGAACTCAGAAAAGTGGACAGTGAGACAAAGGGATGATTTTTTTTTTGCAAGTTTTCCTTAAAACATGGGCTGCAGCCTCCCTCACAGTGTTCCTAAGTGTTTTCCTAGGTTAAAAGTAGTTGTATGGCAACTCTAGTGAAGCTGCAGAAAAACAAGGCTGTTATGGGTGTCAATAGGTTTTTCTCTCTATTATGTATTTATGCAGGTTTTTTTAAGCAGCAGCTGAAATTAGCTCAGGAGCAAATGAGCATAAACAGATTGTGAGCTTGGGCTGGAAAACAGAAGGGGAAGAAGCTGGGAAGGGTTTTCTTTCTCGTTAGAACAGTGGGCCAAGAAATGAAGTTGCCTTTAAGATGGAGACATGGTAGCTTTCCAGTCATCTGCATAGCACTAGGCAGTCTAGTTGCCCGCTTTTGCAAGGGAAGAGACTTGCTGGTGAAGTCTTGCAAGTGTGATGCCAGACCCTAAAATGAAGTTGCTTGCTTTTCTGCAGGATTGCTAATTCCAGTGGTGGTTTTTGCTTGAGCAGATGGCAGTTACTGCCATGTACCTCATACAAAAGAACAGGTCTGTTCTGAAACATCTTTTGTTCTCTTTCTAGATATATTAAGCAGTACTGTTGTAAAAAAGCCTAAATTTTCCAGTTGGGAAACAAGTCATTTGTCCTCTGACACTTCCTCTAAACCAAGGAAACTTTTTGATCCAGTAGAGAAGGAAGCAGAGATCCAAACAGGTAAAGTCAGGTTGGCAATTAAGGTGAAGTCTTTGTTAAATGTTTTTGGCTTTTTTTTTTTCGTGGAAGCTTGGAGAGGTATCTGTAGGGAGGATATCTTCTCCAAAAGTCAAAATGTAGCAGAAGGTGTGTATTGTGGCACTGCCATTGGATACCACGTACGTAGAGGTGTGAACAAGGAAATTTGGGTTGCCTAACTACAATCCACTCGGGAAGCCACTCGATGCCAGCACTTTCTAGTCTTTCTGCATAGTAATTGTCCAGAGCTCTTAAGAAAAAAAAAAAGCTGAAAAAAGCATGCAGATAATAGACAAAGTAACTGCAAAACACTGCTAACTGAACAGGACGGGGTTAGGCTTTCCTTGAATAAGTAGAAGAGAGGAAAACAGTGGCCTGACTCTTTTTTTTTCATTGTGCTGTGCTTTTGCCTCATTATCTGTAAACATATTGCTCTCTGTATTTGGTTACAATCATGCCACTTCTTCCATGCTGCTTTCTAACAAGTCTTTCTCAATGCATTTTGAGGCAGTTTCCTTCCTGTTTGTGAGCTCTAGAAGAGCAAGACCCAAATCTGAGCTCTCTAACAAATGTTGTCGTTCACATGAATGATGAACCCTTTGGTAGCACATGGCTTTATATTCCAATAAGCCCTCCAGCACAGTAGTATGCTTTCTCCTAGGTCAGAAAATGGATGATGGTGTGGATGATGCAATTTTTTCCAAGATGCTACATGAAGACTTCAGCGATTCAGGGGTGATTACTGCATTTGAAAGCTTTATTGACCAACTAAAGAAATTGTTCTGGGTAATATGCCTTCTCTTAACATGTGTGACGTGTGTGGCATTTTCTCATAGTAAATGGAATTACCTTTTTATCACCAGGGGAGTTGGCGTAAATATCCCATCTATAGTTTGTGCTCAAGAGCAGATTTGTACTGGATCAGCACTTTGTGCAACCGCGATTTTTTTTTTTTCTGAGTTGGTGTTATGTGTTCACACTAAATTTTTAGCACTAGTCTTTGAATCAAGGCTGGAGGTGGTTGCATTTACAAATCAGTTATGATTAAAATGTACACAGTTTGCATTAATACTGGTATGAAGTGGTGCTAACAAAGACCTGGTTTTGTGCAGTTAAGTGTGTTGGAGTATAGGTGAAGTTTGCTTCTTTGCTGGCTGGATAGCACGACCTTGACCTGAAGTCGCGTGAGTTACATAGAGGTCTGTCGGTGTAACTAGTGTGGTTGAATGAAATCAGTTCATATTTGCAGTACCCTGCCTACGTGTCATCTCGCTTCAGTTTAAATTTGACTTAAGATGGTTTCTGCTTAGCTGAAAGGCAGCCCGCAGAGGGCTTTGCCTTCCAGGGAAAGGTTTTGTAAACTAGACTTCTAGGTTTTGGCTTGGGCCGTTGCCCATCCCTAATGGCATGTCCTGTGGTTAGTCCCGATACAAAAGAATGGAGACCAGTGCGCAGAATGCCCTGAGGACTTCGGAGAAGAACGTGTCTGCCCTGCTGAACCAGATACACGAGTGCAGGTAAGCTGTCTGCTGCTGTCTGAAAACAGCTCCAACTTTGCGTAAAATTTGATATGAAAAGAAATGCCTCTTTGTAAGTGAACCTGACAGTAAGCTACTGTACTCATTATGGTTTGTAAAGCAAAATAGCTTGTGTGTGTCTCTTTTTTCTTTTCTGTAAGAGGAGTTTCAGAAGCATAGCTCCTGTGGTTTATTGTGTTTTTTTCTGTAAGGGGAGAGTGGATGGATTAATGCAAAGCAAGCTTGAGTTAGGAGCAGTTGATGAAACAGTCCTTAGACTGTCTTCTGATTGTCATCAGTGTTCACAAATCTGTTTAAAAACCCTCTTGTTACACTTAGTAGCTTCTGTTTCTACATATTTTAAGAAAGCAGCCAAACTCTGATTTACATAATGAAGTGGGGGAAAGGAAAAGTAAGGGTTCTGTTAAAGTTCCATTTCCGTAGATTGTTTCCATGTGCATGAAACAAATGCCAGCTGGTGGACTTTACAGGCACTCACCAGATGGGGCTTTAAGCAGGTTATTTTGCTTTATGGGTTGTCAAATTTCTCAGATAGGAGCTGAATAAAAAAATCAATTATAATAATTATGGATTTGTTGTAAGTGAAATACAAGCACAGCCTGAGATATGAGTAAGTCTATTGGGCCTCCATGTCTGCTACACATTCAGTTTGCAGGATTTAGATCAAACATAGTATGAAATAATAGCCTTTAAAGTGCAAAATCCCTGGTATCAATAGGATCTCTATGAGCAGAATTTGCTTGTCATTAAGGTACATGGAGAAGTTTGTGTTCCAAAAACAAAATCAGGGAACGCTTTGGGATAGAAGATGAGTTGATGGTTGTGAGCTGCTGCCATGCTTTGATGTTGTTAACTAAGTAACCTGGAGCCAACTAGAGCCACAGGATAGTGGGGACAGAGCTGTGTCCAATCTGTCCTACCCCAGTAGGGTAGTTTCTAAAGTCACCATCAGATGATGGCTTGGCATCCCACTGCCAGGAGAAAGGTGGCAAACCTAAGCGAATAAGGGTGTTGCTGGTTAAGGTTTAGAAATCACTGGTATCCTGTGGCAACACCATATTTGTATATCAAACCCATGGTAGGAAAACCCATCGGAGGTTATTTGTGCCAAGATGCTGTCTTCAGCTTGGGAAATCTCTGCTGAAATCCCTGGAGGCTGGGAGAGTGTGCAGGGCAAGTATTGCACTGGGAACCCTGTTGTACGCTCTGTCCTGGGCCTCCATTACTGGCTGCTATTTGAGACGGGCTATTTAGCCAAACTCATCTTCAGTTTGACATGGTACAGCTATTTAAGTGCTCTGTGACACACCTGAGAACAAAACTGCCCCATGTCATTCAGTAAGGATGTTTGCTTCTGCCTAAAGGCATGTTTGGTGCTGAAGGGGTTGTCATCTGCCTTGTGCTACTGCACATTAAAATGTCAAACTTGTTTCTGTTCTCCATCACTAGGCTGAGTAAGCTGGAGACCTTCCAGAAGCTTGTTGTTGAAGAGCTTGCCAGTCTTGAGAAGGAAACTCAAATCTTAGCAAACATGGAGAAGGACGCAGTGGTGTGTATGACTTCTCATTTGCCAGCCCGCAGAGGTACCCCTTCCCAAGTAATGAGGGTTTTCTCTGGGGCTCTTTTTAGGACTTCTGGAACATGCAGTTGCTTAAACTGAATTCTTTCTGCAACCAACAGAAGCAAAGGTATGTCTCTACCAGCTGTCCTGCACGTTCACAAGTCTGCTGATGGTCAAAGAGGGCACTAGTTAGGCCGGTGGTACCCTCGCTGCTATATTGGGAAGTATTCTGATCCCAGTATGGCATCTGCACTTGGTGTCCATTGCAGCCTTGTGAGGATTTTGAATTGGGACTAAGGTGCAATGAGGGACTCTCTGGATGGGAAGTTGTGCAGGACAGGCATGTACCTCAAGAGGCCTGTACCAGGATCTGGAACAAGGTGCTCCCTCTGGTCATGTCTGTATCTTGGGGTCAGAGGAGGTGGAAGGAGGTGATCATTTCCTATATAGAAGATACTGTTGGTGCAAGTGCTGGGCAAAAAGCTGCAAAAGGGGGAATCCTCAGGTTCGTTTTTACTGGTAAATATCTCTGTTCAAGTTTCATCAGTAAGTACTAACACTTCACAGACAAGCTAGCCAAGCCCATTTTTCTTCCAGAATTCAGTCTGTTGACTCAGCCCTGGGTGAAACAGCAGAGAGTTTTGCCAACACTATCCAGAATACAACGGTACGTGCAGTACGGGAGCAGCTCTGTATGGGTGGTGGACTCTGAGCTGTGGCCTGACTGATAAGTGTTGGAAGTGAGGAAATGAAACTGAAGTCCTGGGAGGGGAAAGGTTTAGTTAGTTGATTTGTGGGGCTGGTTCTTTGTGGGACCCCTGGTCCTGATGCATGTAAAGCACCAAGAAAGCAATGTTTGCCCTGCTAGGGACTAGGGAAAGTGGTCAAAAAGTGCTTGCCTAAGGGAGAAGGTAAGGACAAGGACTATCAGGTAGTGATGCTTCTCCTGGGTTCATATCTCAGGGATTCCTTCATCCCGAGGCTGGTTTCTGTGTAGTCAGTGACCCTTAATGCAGTTCTCTTCTGTCACTTTGTCCCACTTGCCCTTGCAGTTGCACATCTGTGACATCCTGTGGCTAGGAGTTCTGCAGCCTAACAACACCCTGCATGCTTTCTCTCATCTGCTTTTTGGGTCTGGGAACATCTAGCCTTGATGCCTCCAAGTTTTGTTTCTAAAAACCAAATTTATTCATTTACCTTGTATCCCAGTTAAATATACTGTTTATGTTCTTAAACTCTTCAGAATCTAATCACTGATTTATGCCCTTGTTTTAATTTGTAGATTAAGCTGAATACTCTGTTAACTTTGATACAATGCTTAGTTTCCATCTTGTCCACCCCATCCACATGTACATGTATTTTTGCTACTGCTGCTGTTCCAGCTTTTATGTGCAGACCCTGGTGGCTTTGGGGGTTTAGCATTCCTGATGGGTTACTATGATGTGTGCAATGCCATGTGTCTGCACTGCACAGAGCTGATGAAGAAATATCCCTGTGTTGAAGGAACAACCATGCCTGTGATCACTACAGTAGACTGGGCCTGGGATTTTAGAAAAGATGCTGAAAACCAAGGGCTTGTTTCTTTTAGCTGTTAAAGCTGGAATCTTGAGCCTTTCCATAGGGAAAAGTTTCCATTAGGAGCACTGAGTTGCTCAGGGACACAGGTTTTTCCCTTACCATAGGTGCTCCTGATGAAGGACACCTTTAAAGAAGGGCAGGGCTGAGGAAAGTGCAATCGTATCATGGAAGCTGCTCATCCCGCAGCACCTTGTTCCAGGGTGGGTACTTGAGAATTAAAAGCTGAATCTAAATGTGCTTCTAGGATCTCTACAGTTTCTTTTCGTATGCAATATAAATGTTTGTATAAACTTTTGAAATGCTTTTCATTATCTTTTTTTTTCCTTCCCTGCAGTATGAACACCCAATGAAGAAGGCAGTAGAAAACAACGTGTTTATTGTTCCTTCTGACTAGCAAACCTCTGAATTCATTAGAGCGCTTTATGCAGCATAGAGAAGACAGTCCTGTGAAGGATGTTAATCTATTTTAAATGGAAAGGGAAAAAAAAGGGGAGGAAAATGATATTGATATTGAGCCTTTCTTTGCTTAAAAAGTATATATGCTGCTGAATGGCCCAGTTTTGACCCCTGTGTTGATAACATAAAGTTTTTCTGCAAAATTGCAAGATGGGTCCATTAAATATCAAAGAAATAGAAAATGAACTAAATATCATGATTTAGCCACCAAACTGATGCATATATGGGCTTTCTTTGAGTATTCTGCTAATGCCTTTATCAAATGTAAAAGCATTTAATGATTGATTCTAAGTAAAATATTGTTTGCATAGGATAACGATCTCCCCATTTCTTTTGAATTGATGCACTGTGCATGCCTGGGGAAAGGTACTCTAGGGTCCCCTACACCCTGCATGGGGTGTGTTAGGGGTAGCCTTTCTCATGTGCATCCAGCACTGTGGGAACTGTTGGCTTGAAACCAGAGCCACTTGATTCTGGATTGCAGAGATAAAAGCACAGAGGGATATACTGGATATTGGCCAGATGCCTGATGGCAAACTGGAGATTGTAGAGGGCAAGAAACTTAGAGCATTGCAGAGAAAATGGCAAGTGAAGCTGGAGAAATTATTTTTAAAACCAGTGACTATTGGCTTCTAGGAAAGTTCAAAGTACAGTGAACAACGTTAGGATTAGATAAACTAGCATCAAAGGTCTCGACAGCAAGTAGCAGATAAACCATGCTATTTAACTTCATCATCTGCTTGGACAGAGTTCCCTAAATCGCGGTTGCTCTTCACAAACTGCCTTTAATGCTGTGGCAGACTTCATATGTGCTAGTGCACCTTCATGAATTTGTGGGAATGTGGCATGTTTCCAAGCTCTGTCTTTCTACTTATCTTATAAAACTAATCTCAGATTGCTGTGTGGGTTGGAGTGGAGGGAATCATTCCCTGCACACAATATACCTTCATGACAAAAGCTCGCTTCTGCTGGGGTTTGTTTCACCACTGAATGTCTTTTGCAGGGCTGAAATTGTTCCTTCTTGAATATCATGCAGGGTAGCGCAACAATGAGAAGCTGCTGTTGCCATCACATAATCACTTTCTGGATATTAGGCTTATTCCTTTAGCTTAAGTGGTCCTGACTGGAGGTGGCAGGAGTCAGGGACTCTACCTTCACCCATGTCAAGGGGTGGTTAGCTCTTTCCTTCTGGGCTGGTTTAAAAGAAGACTGCCCTTCCCAAAGCTCCAGATTCACTAGTCTGCTCTCTCCTATGCACAATGTGAATGGCTGAAGCTATGATTTCACATCTGCTACCTTGCACTTATTTCTTTGAGGGCTGGCCCTGGTGACCTGACTATGCTGCATCCTCCTGCTGCTCTTCAGTGTCTTTCCAGCTGCCGTTTGAATCGAGTCTCTCAAAGCACTTAGCCAAAGTGGCTGTGTCTTTTGGGAGATGAAGCTGTAACCTCCATGAACAGCTCTGCTTGTGCCTGGTAAAGCTGTTTAGTTTTGCAGACCAGTAACAGAGTTTTCAGCCTGCTTTTTGTGTCCCACTGGTGTGGTGGTATGCTGTGGTTGCACCAGCAGTGTCATTAACCAAAACAGGCTTTAAGATATCGGACTGAGCAATCTGAGCATCCCTTCCTATTGCCTGGCTGTACCAGGTCCAAAATAGAAAACCATTTGGGGCTTTTACTACCTGAGTAATAATGCCAAGGTCCTGGGCCTAGGCGTGTGGTAAGGGCTTGCACTGCCCTATTTTTTGTTGTCGTAACCCAGAGTTCACACTAGTGACAATAAAGAGACGCTTCGTGCAATGTTGCTGCTAGTCCGAAGTACTAAGGTGAGCCTTCTAGTAGCTCCCGGGTAAATGCCTGCATCCCATGGTTTTATTACCCATGTCCTGGCCAAGCATGATGGAGGCAACCAGGCCTAACAAGGTGCTTGATGTGAAGCAGGCCTAGGAACTGAGAGATTTCCATGCTGTGGCTGCTCTTGTATACTGAATTCTGCAAAGCTACGGAAACAGTGTTGATAACCTGCTCCCTGGGGCATGTGTCACCTCCTTCGGGGTGGATGTTGCCTTGGCCAGTTTAGGCTTGCTCGCCTCTATCTCCAAGGAGCTTCCCAAAAGGAAGATTTGAAATAGGAAGAGAGTGAGATGTGATGACTGTCTCTGGTTTAAGGATTTTTTTTTTTGAAACTATGACAATAATCGTTGATCTTTAATTTCCGAGATGTTGTTTGATGGCTTTATTGCTCGCTAAGTTAGAGCTGCTAAGCATTTAAGCTTTGTCAGCATGATGGAATAGATGTGTAGCAAGTCTTGTTTTGCTACACTTCCCCACCCTTCATGTGTGTTGGCAGAATGCTCTCTTGGTATCTCCTGTGACTGTCAAAATTTAGCAACATTTTTCATCCAAGTATCTTTGCTAGATAATTTACAGAAACAAGACTCATGCATGCTGTATCTCTTACTAGTGAATCCCCATATAACCTGTCGCTATGAAACCTGGAAGGCAGGTGTTGAGCACTTCAGAGGGCACAGATAAGGGAGAAATCAGGATCTCTTACTTGTTAAAAGTTATCATAATGCATGCACCTACACTTGCTTTTAACTGTTTTATTGGAAAAGTCTGAACCCTAAAAGGCTTCTTTTAGTGATAGATATGGGAGAGCAGAAAGGGATGCCATACAGCTTAGATGTCTCTTACCCCCGCACTTCTTTTTCCATCCCTTTATATAAAATGCTTTACCTGTTGAGAAGCTCAGTGAGTTCTAGCTTGGTAACCTGTGAACTGCCCAAGCTGGGAGGACATGCTGGAAGTTTTTGGCTTTCTTAATGGTCTTTCTATTTGTAGTCAGTAGCAGCTGAGTTTGGAGGCAGCATCTGGGGCAGGAATGACTTTTTCTGATCTCGGACAGCCCATCTCATGCCACTTCCTGCACTGTTAGGTCAGTTCAGCATGTTTGAGCTGAAACCCCCTGAAGGTCTTCAGTCAATTTGGCTTCTGTAGATGATATCTTGGCAACACAGACCTGTAACTGGGTTACCCTAACGTTTCCTTTTGGAAGGTAGGTAGTTGACCTTGGCAGGTTTCCTTTAGCTGCTCACTTATGCTCTTTTAAGTGTTATTTATCCAGCTATTTCTTGTATTTTCTTCCTTTCAGTGTAAATAGATAAAGCTCAATTTTCAACCTGTTCTGAGCCAGAAAACAAAGATGATGCAGGTGCTGAAGTGCAAAAACCATGCATCAGTACCCAGAAAAAGAAACGGGAAATACAAAGTGCAGGTTAAGGACAACTGCTTCATGTGCATTTTAAGCTCTTAACCAGTTTAATATTAAACCCTGTTATAACCCCTGCTATCTTTATGCCATATCTCTTTCAGGGGATGATGCTGTGCCAAGTGCTTTTTTTACCTACACATTCTGTATCAATGCAATGGTTCATCTAAGGTCTAGAGGGCTGCTGTTACCTAGTGTCAAGGCTGCATGAAGGCTACGCAACACCAGCAAAAGGGATGTCCTCTGTGGCTGGGAACGGGCAGAGTGACCAAAGGAACTGTATGTTTGTGTTTGCCCTGGCCTGGGGTCGGCTTGCCCTGCTCTCAGCAAGGTGTGCTGATGTGGGCTGGAGCGCGCTGGGACAGGTCCCACTTCTGCAAGTAGTAGGACTGTGTCTAAAAGAATGGTGCTCTGGAAAATAGACGTGTTTCCAGGAACAGATGAGAGCTGTTGTATATTGGAAACAAAAACAGCAACAGAGCCTTTCCTGGTCATATGTTACAGGGTGGTTTATCGTGAGCAAGAGTTGAGAAAGCATTACTTATAGCCAGACTGAGAGAAGCCCTGTAAAGTTGAGCCTTGGCATGCATCAACAGCCTGATTTCTCTCCTTTAATTCCAGTGTTCCTGGAAGGGCCTTAGTAAAGCTTATTCCTTCCTCTTCGTTCCTTGGGAAGCTACTAATATCCAAAACCAGCAAATCAAACTCAATAGCTTTCTCTCTTCTGCTTTACTTCCCTGTCCTCCCCCCCACACCCTCTGGTGAGCCCAAAACAGCAGGGTCGAGTGTTTGCACATCTCCCCCTGTTTATATTTTCAATATGAAATGAATTATATTTTTGAGATTTTCAGTTGCGACCTGATGGTAGAAAACTGAGAGACAACAGAGAAATCGATCTGAGAATCAAAGGATGACCTGATAGGTAAATATGAGCTTTGAACAAGCAAGTTATTGCAACCTCTCTTTGTTTAAAAAAAAAAAACAAGTTAGCGGGGCTGTGTATGGAGAGTTAGGAGTTCACAGCTGCAGTACTGTGTGATAGGAAAAAAGTGCTAATTAGCTTGGTAGTTCAGTCCAGTTTAAAATTATTCAGAAGAGATGCTATGTGCATGGCATTTCAATGGGCATCATCATATCTAAGTCTAGAAACTGCAAATCGGTCAGAGGGGGGAGTGTTAGTTAAACATAACTCCCCAAAACTCCAGTATCTTATTGGAGAATAGCTTTTGTTCTTGACAATCATGACTCCTTGTAGCGATAACTAGTTAGGCATTAGACTGTGGAGCTATCCTTTTTGTGCCTTGGCTTCTGATATTGCAGTCTTTACAAAGCTGCTAGCTATCAGCCTGACTCACCTGAAAGAGTAATCTTACCTTGGAGGCAGAGATATTTTGTGATGAGTGTCTTATTTCACAGTAAAGGAGTTGGAAGTATTTTTGAATCTTGTCTTGGTGCATATTTGGCTGCTTCAACCTTCATTTGCAAAGGTAGGAAGTGCTGCTTGTGTTTCATACTGGATATTTGTGGTTGAAGGAAGCTTAAAGCACCAGTGGGACTTGATGTCCTGTGGGTGAATATAGCTGTTCCCTTCTGCTTACTTTGATTTTTCCACCAGAAATTCAGGTGAAAGGTGGGCTCAGCCAAATTTAAGGAAACTCTTTTGCAAATGGGGAAGTTGCTTATGTACCTTGTACAGGTATCTAAGCTTCTTTAAAGTATTTGTAGGAAAAATACTGATTTGACTGACTGGCTTGCTTTGGACTAGAGTAGGTTTCAGTACTTGTTGCCAACAGAGTTCACAAACAACAGAAATCTAGGAAAACAATTGTGGCAAACTGTTATGGAGATCATGAGTGACATTAGAAGTGCTGCATGGCACCTCGGTGCAGTATTTACCTATATCCCTTCACCAATCCATGATCTCTGCTTGGTCCATGCTGACACCTAACCAAGGGACTTATTTATCTGAGAGTCTTTAGGCTTGCCGTGGGTATGAGTGCCTTTCCTAGGCTTGGGTGCTCTGTAGGACAGAGGTGCTGCTGGCAGCATAAAGCTCTTGTTGCATCCATTCAGAGGAAAGGCAGTGCCCTGAAAGCACGTTAGAAAGGCGATTGGTACTGCCCTCACATTTGGAGTGTTGCCAGAAGATGAGCTTAGTAAAACACGATATTGTTTTTTTCCATACAACAAATGTTCCTTAGTGAGGGCAGGCATCGTTCAGTTGTGGTTTTGCCTGTTGGGCTGGATGAGGTGCTTCCTCCTCTCCCATTCCCCTGGAGCGGTCCAAGCATGCTACCAAGTAAAAATATGCCTGACAGACTTCATTTTCAGCTGATAGAATGTGGAATTTCCTTCTAAAGTATTTAAGGAGTGGCAGTCCTTGCAAAGAAGTCCAAAACAGAGAGACTGCTGCTTGCCACGAATATAGCTTGAGGTGCCTCGTAAACACGTAGTTGCTAGAATCCCTTCTCAGCCTATATGTTGGTAGGAGCAGCTTTCAGACTGGATCCTCTTTGCCACTATCAGCTGTTACAGCTCTTATCTTTTTCCAAGAATAACACCAGCTTTTTCCATCCATGGTGCTAGACACTGTCTCTGTGTGGTAACATCCAGTACAGGGCTTTACAGCAGCACTCAGAACTGCTCTAGCTAAGTTTGAGATTGTTTTTTATGACCATTTGACTGTGAGAGAAGCAACGGACTCACTGCCCATTTGAGAGTGAGCATGGTAAACATGGAGCATCTCTGCTTTAGCGTTGTCCATTTCAATATCTTAACGCTTTCCAGGTTTCCCTTAGTGGCTGGAGCCAGGTGTCAAGGATTCCTTTGCATGCAGTTTCTGCATTTGATGGACTGGAAACTATTGGCAAACTGAACAGTTCAATCCAGAAACACTTTTTCAGTGGGATCCTTTTCATGAAGGGGAAGGTTGCTGTATAATGCTTTTATTTTTCTTGCTGCCCAAGTGAATAGCTCACTCGTGGCGTGTGGAGAAACCTGATTTCTATTCTCTTCTTTGGTGAAACAAACTAAACCCTATGTCTCCTGTCTTTCAGGATATGTGTGTCAATTAAAAGCCTCTCGTAGCTGTCAAGTTTGCACAGGATTCCCTGTAAATTCACGTTTCTTTCTAGGCTGAGTTGGCTGCTGATTTATTTACTTATTTTTGTCAGGTAGAACTCCTAAATGAGATATTTTAAAGCCTTTATATAGTAGAAACAGCAGGTGCAAGAAGCTGCGTTGCCAGTAAGGAAGTTTGGACTGACTGACAGGATTCCACATCTTGGCAAATAATGGGTAAACCAGGTCACTCGCCCCAGCTAGGCATGTTTGGGTGGAGAGCTAATGTTCTCTAAGTTGTGTCTCCACTATATCTCAACTGTGATGCTCCAGTTAGGCTTCACTGTGCCCTCACGCTCTTGTGCACAGCAAAATCTAGAGATATTTTTGGTGGTGTATGTGGGGCACTACGGAGTGCATTAAATTAAATGTGATTAAAAACTGGGAGTCAGACTCAGTTAAACTAATGAGTGGGATGCAATGTCTTCCTCCCGTGCAGTGTTTGGAAATTTTGTAACAGTTTGAAAAAAGTAAAGACTGTGCTTTTTACCCATTTACAATAGATGAATCAAAAGGATCTCACCAGCCTAAATATGCAAGGCAAGAGAGCCTGGGAACAGGGAGGCAGCAGAACCACACAGGACAATTTTAAGTCTGTTTGGACTGAAGTTTGAGCTGAAAGTGGTTTTCTCTCTGCTGGAAAAGGCAAACTGAGTATGAGATATTCACATCACCTACTTTATGCATCTGAAATAAAACCCAGGAGCAAAGGTGGGAGCCTACACTGCCTGTAGAGCCACTGTTAAGAAGCAGGACTCCCTGGGAGGGACAGGGATGCTCAGTCTACCAAAGAAAGGCATCTCAAGTAGAAAGCGTAAACGTGCTGTGTCTGCGCGCTGTAGAAAACTGTTTCCTATCAACCCAATTAGTGTGTGTGTGTGTGCATGATATGAAGAAATACCACCTGCCCAGTCAATGAGGAGGGCAGAGCACAGCCAACAGTTGTACAAAAAAACACAGGGAAGCTTTACATTGGTGTGCAGGGAGTTGGTGTGTAAAGTTGTTTCTCAGTCTGAGGTGAATGTCCTAAGAGCTTTCTGAAAAAGTTTCACAACAAAAGTGGTCTCACATAGCCACTTCCCAGCAATTTGATGCCTTAAATAAAGGGGAGTGGAGACAGCCTGATAGTAAAATTTGTTTATTTAGTGTTACGTGTTACAGGAAAATCAGTTTAAAAAGTTGACGCTTCTCTTTCTTCAAAGTTGCAGCATTCTGAAGATGTTAAGACAGATCTGAAGAATTTAAAACATACCTGATTCCAGCCTTCCTGGCCAGCCTGGATCTGCAAGGTGAGACCATCTTGGTTTTTTCGTTCCCCCCACCCTAGCCCTTTGAGTTTCAAGTAAGGCATTTATTTATTTCTTTTCCTTTTGAATGAGGTTTCACCAAAACAAAAGACAATATCTGTGGGTTTGATTGCTGTAGTAAACTTTAATACTTAGCCTGCTGACATTGTCCACCTTGATAGTCAAATGTATGCTTTGCCATCAAAAGGTTATGGAATCCATTCAGCCTAAAATCCACACTGAGCCACGAGACCATTTTGTTGCCTGCCTTAGACGAATGGTTCAGCTAGTTGCCTTGTGTGCTCTCATCAGAAGTGTTTGAATATTGCAGTTATTTTGGTTACCCAGTTCATGATGCTGCAGTTTAGCAGCCAGACTGCTCAAATGTACTGCCTGTACTGCAGTATTGTGGGGATTTCAGTTTTCTGCTGGAGCAGAAACGTTTTGTCCATGTTGTAATGGGGCAGGACCTGGCTGGAGACAGATGGGATCCAATGGGACTTCCAAGCACAAATTTAAACTGAACTCCGACCTGAGACACCCTTCTCTGTGTCACTTTCTCCTCTTGCTTTTGCTGGACAAAACAGTCTGTTCTTCCCCCATCCTGTACCACGTCCTCAGCCCCTTTCCTTCCTGTCCATGAGCCCTCGTGGCTGCAGTCTCCCAGGCTGCTCGCAGCTAGGCTGGCTGCCCTGTGCCCACACCGCTCCCTGGGACAAACCTTCCTGCTTTTGCGCCTGCAGTCTCTAAGACCCCCTGATGACAGACCATCTAGAGGGGGATAACTGACCCAGGAGGTGGAAAAGAGGTGGAGGAAAGCAGGATTTGGGACAGCCTCCTCCCCCTGCAGCTGCTTGGTCCCTCTGTGCTGGCTGCACACGTGGTTTGTCCCCTTCCTGCCCTGGGACCCCATGGGGTGACGGGAGGGAGAAGACATGGTCCTTTTATAGAACTGCTCTGGCCCGGGGGCTTGCTGGGCTGGGAAGACTCCGAAAGGTGTTTTTGTTGAGAGAATTTATACACACCAGTTTGGAAGAGACCAGAACTACTTGATTGGGAAAAAGGGAGAGGAAAATGGCCGTGTCTGCTCTTAGCAGAGATTTTGAAGTAGGCTAAATGAGAAAAGGGCGAGGGCAGCTCCCCAAAGCTAACCTTGGGTATTCTTCATTTCTAACCATTATTTAAGTGGGAGGTAAATGCAGCTAACTGAAGCAGAGAAGACGGTGACTGGCTGTTGTGAGACACACTCTGCTACAGCTGCAGACAGCAAACATCTCTTTGTTTTCCCTACAGTGGATTGTGCCTCAGTCCCATCTGTTTCTCCAGTCAGAGACCAGTTTGAATAAGGCCCACCTAGCATGGAAATTCCTATATAATGTGATTTGCTCATTGCTGAATTAACTTCTAAGATTTTCTGTGTCTTCTAGTCTATTAATATGTGGCATGTCAGTTTGCTTCAAATTAGCAGTGTTTGTATAGGATTAACTTTGTGCACATTTACACTCACAGGATTTATCTTCATTAGGTTGTTGAGCTCCAATTTCTTTCACAATCCATTTACTCAGAACTCCTATTAATTTAGCACATCCCAAGTGACTTGTTTTGCTCTGACTAGAGCTCAAAACCCCATATCATCATGTAATACCATGTATTCTAAGTACCATACTGGGCAGTCCCAGGTGCTACCAGCCCAGCCCCCTGAAATAGCAGGCTCCTGCCAGCCTTCGTGGCATTTGAGTCAGGTTGCACAGACGTAAAGCAAGTGAGCACAGTGCATGTCTGTCTGCAAACTATGGGATGGTGCACCTGGGCTCTGCCCTCTGTTATGTCCTTCCCCAGGGCTCCCACAGGACCAAAGGCTGCACCTTGCTCGTGTTCACGGGAGGGACCGTGCTTTGGGGAACGTCTGGGAAGGAGGAGAGAGGGGTATGGTGATGGAAAAGGTATGATTCTCACCTTCCCCCCCCCTTCCTTTTCCTGACCTTGGCCACAGCTTAGCTGAATGTGTTGGGTGCACTGTGAAGCCTTGAAGACCTCTCGCATGCACAGAAAGTGCTCACCGTGTTAGTCTGAGCAGAGTCCTAACCTTTTGAAGGCATTGATGGATTTATCCATCAAGTGTTTTATAAGGCGTTTTTGTGTCAGCGTTAGAGATCACAAGGTTTTATTTTTCATGTGAGAAAGATCTTGGCCTTCTTTGTTCCGATGGCGATCTTTGACAGACAAGTAATTCTACTTCTTTTGTTAAAACCTAAATAGCAGTACATTAACAAGTGTCTGGTACAAAGAATTGATAAATGTAATCAAATAGGTTTTAAGCTAAAGCTTGTAATTCAGTTGTTCTTTTTTTTTTTTAGAAAAAAAAACCATAGGAAATACTATGCTTATTGTGCTTTCTTATTGTTCAGGAATCCATTGGCAGCAGCAAAGTAGTCCTTATGGAAACCGTTCTTGATTTCTGTTGTGACAGGGGTTTCCTTTATAGCTGTTCTTGAAGGTGCTTTCTGGTATGTCTATAAAAGCAAAATCCAAAGTAAATACTCTGATTTACTTAGTGCCCCCCAAGCACTACTTATGGTTAACTGTAAAATGGAGCTATCTGATGTTTGTTGATGCAGATGTGTATATTTGCTTCAGACTGCATTAAGGGCTGTATTATTTTCAATGCTGTGAGTGATATTACCTTACTAGTATTACTGTAGCACTTCTTGATGTCAAAAGAAGTTTTAAGCCCTTTTCACTAGAAGCTCTATGCATGCAGGCAGGCGGGAGCCGTCCCTGCTAAAAAAGGTTGAAACAAACAATGCAAAGACAGAGCTGCTTGTTTCTTTTTTCCAAGGAGGGAGGAAGACTCAAAGCTGCCCAACACAGTGAATTCAGACCTCCCAAGTCCTGAATGTGGTACCTGACTTGCTATACAAGCACAGAAGAGCTGAGCTGCAATGGGGAGGTCATCATTACTGAATAATCATCTCTTGAAGATGTTACTGTATCTATCATTCTTAACTGACATGTATTTTTTAATACAAACATATTTTAAGTGCTGATGCTCATTCTACCTGTGAGTTCATCAAGACTGCTATCCAAAAAGTTCTTTATTCCCCACCCTTGTCAGAGAGCTCTTGGAAGACTGCTTACCTTAACGTAGAAGTTTATGAAGAGAATGACCAGTGTGGCCATGTAGGAGGACTGGAACATGAGGCAGCCAAATGGGAATCCACATGGCTTCACAGCTGCGCTGAGTGTGTGCACAATAGTGAGCAGAAACTGGATCTGTAGAGGAAAGATCATGCATGAGTATTTGCTGAGAAAAGGTCAGTGCTAGCTAAATCAGATAAAACAATGCCACCTAGTCTTGCTCTTTGAAAGTTTGAGTACTCTTGAAAACTACCCCTTTCTGAACCTGTGAATGTATTGAGGGTTAAGTTAAAATGGCACTCTTATGAAATAAAAAAAACCATAAGGGGTCAGAGATTTCTAAAAATATGAGTTTATAGGCCTAGTTGGCAAAATGAAAGCTGTTTTGTTTTAATAGGGGTTGTTCTATCTTCCAGACTGTGTCATGCCAGGTACAGCATTGTCTCTGTTACTGGGCAGAAACTTGAGAAAACTCTGAAGACTCCAGGCTTTAGAAGTCTGAACAGATAATGGAAATCCCAGGTCTGAGGAGAAGTTCAGGTAGGCTGGTGTTTGCATTAACAGAGTTAAGATAGGGACAAATGAAGCAAAAATGAGATGGAGAAGAAATTGCAGAAGACTGCATTTAGGACTGTGAACTACAGCCCATGCTGGTGCATCTGATTCTCCTCAGCCAGCTGAGCGTGCCCTCAATCCAGTGTGCTGAGGTGCATTTCAAACAAGGCAGCGTGCTTCAACTGCAGGGGTGGTCTATGCTCAAAGAAGCATTTGCTAAACGCATTTTTACACAGGCATTTTTAAGCTCACTGCAAACATCTGAACTCCCAAATGATATGAACAGGCCCTAAGATAAAAAAGTGAAAGGAACTTTATTTCATATCAAGCCTTATATCTTGTTGATAGAAGCTTTTGATGTGGCTCAGCTCTTTGGGGTACAGCAACTGCTGGAGTAGACTTTTAGAAGTCAGACCACTTCTGTCTTGTCTAAGAGTTTATTTACATAATTTTCCATTTTGTAGTTGTGCCACAGTGTAGTGGGTTAACCTTGGTTGGCTGCCAGGTGCCCACCCAACTGCTCTCTCACTTCTGCTCCTCAATAGAGTAGGGGGAGAAAATAAGATGAAAAAACTCATGGGTTGAGATAAGGGCAGGGAGGGTAATTAGTAAAACTTGCTAATTACCATCACAGGCACACCAGACTTGACTTCAGGAAGATTAATTTCTTGCCAATTAATAACAGAGAAGGATAGTGAGAAATAAAACAAAACTAAAACCACCTTCCCCTAAGCCCCTGTTTCTTCCCAGGCTCAGCTTCACTTCTGACCCTTCTACTTCCTTCCCCCAAATGATGCAGGGGGAATGAGGGTTGTAGTCAGTCCATATTGCTTTGGTTCTGCTGCTCCTTCCTCCTCATGCTCTTTCCCTGTTCCAGTGTAGGGTTCCTTCCATAGAGGACAGTCCTGCACAAACTTCTCCAACATGGGCCCTTCCTATGGGCGGCAGTTCTTGAAGAACTGCTCCAGCATGGGTCCTTTACATGGGGTGCAGTCCTTCAGGAACGGACTGCTCTAGCCTGGGTTCCCCACAGGCCACAGCTCCTGTCAGGAGCCTGTTTCTGCATGGGCTCCTCCATGGGCTGTAGCTTCCTTTAGGGCATGTCTGCTTGCTGCAGCGTGGGGTCCTCCATGGGCTGCAGGGTGGAGATCTGCTCCACTGTGGTCCTCCATGGGCTGCAGGGCAACACCCTGCTTCGCTATGGTGGTCTCCAGGGGCTGCAGGGAAATCTCTGACCCTCCTCCTCTGACCTGGGTGTCTGCAGGGCTGTTTCTCTCATGTTTTCTTACTCTTCTCTCACAGCTGCTGTGCAGCATTTTTTTACCCTTTATTAAATATGATATAACACAGGTGCCCCCAGCTCTGCTGATGTGCTCAGCTTTGGTCAGCGGTGGGTCTGTCTTGGATCTGGCTGGACCTGGCTCTGTCAGACAGTTTTTATAACTTTTTAATCAGTCCATTTGTCATGATTAAGCAATGTGCGTTTTCTACACAAGGGATAAAAATAATGGAATTTTACAGACTGTAGAGTTTCTACTGCATTGTAGAAAATATTTTTGAGCATCATTTCCTTTATTAAGTTATACAAGCTGTACTAGTGACTTATTCTGTATGATAGCTTTGTTATATTTGAATCCTAACTGCCTTAATTCTGCAAATTACAATATTTATCTATCATTCAACTCTGGTATTTTGAAGGATTTCTGGTCGTTGAAAATGAGATTAAAATAGATACATACCAATTGTGCCTGAGTGAGGTATTTCTTCCACCACAGATACTTGCGCATAGAAGGGATGACTGATAGTCCATAGTAAGAATACATGAGCACGTGGATAAAGCTATTCAAAGTGGGTCCAAAGAAACCTATAAAAATCCAACAAGGGAAATGTTTTATATACCAGCTGCTAAAAAGTGAGAGAAGGTGATATTGTTAGCAATGTCTCCTGCATATGGTAAGTCTTCCCTCTGTGCTTAACCTTTGCTAAAGACATTCCTGATGTGAAGAGATGCTACCTTAAGGACAACTGACAAACTGAATGCTACTTCCTATAGAGTTTTGCTCAAGCTGAATATTGTATTTTCATCCCATATTTTTCATTTTCTCTACTTTCCTTTTCTGTAGTTTACAGGTTATTGCTTTTGTTCCCTTCCCAAACACGCTTTGTATGAGTCTCTCCATTATCGCTGTAAGCTTTAGCCGCCGCTGTGGGTGACTGTGCTGCTGGTACCGCAGCTTAGCGCCCTGGGAGGCACCTGCTCTCCTGCTCCCTGATGCAGTAGTAAGGGCTTTACTCTGAATTAAACTAGCCTTGTGTGGCTGTGTTTGAGCACCGCTCTCGTTTTCTTCAGTGGCTCTTCTGCTAGATGCAGATTTCCAGAATTTCACTCCAGATAATACCTTGCCACTCTAATTAGCTACACTTAGTAAATACTAATTCTAGAGCAAATGAATTACCTTATGGACTATTGAGAAGTAGCGGCACTACTCTATCTGCTGTATGCTCATGTGTTGGATGGCAGTGCTTGACAACTACAATATGGTGTCACCAATTGTTTTGATTTTTCCACTGATTAATTACTTAATAATTACTGATTGATTACTTAGCTACTGATTTTTCTACTCTCTTAATTATAATAGTGCAAAGTGTGGGGAATATGTTCAGACACAACAGAAAGCACAAACCCCCACTAGTTTGTTTACATCTCTGTAGAAACAGCTCATAATTGTTATGAAACCCTTGATCTCTGCTTCCACTTCTAACAGTGATTTACTTTGATTTTGTTCTGTCTGTAATAAGTGCCAACAAATGTGAAGCCTGCTTTTTGTTCTGGAAAACACCTGCAACAAGTTGCTTTACAAAATATTACAGTGGACTGAGGTGACTCCCTTTAATAGCTCAAAGCAAGAAAACTGATTGTCGTCTTGACTCCGATAACAGTGCCAGAGGAAGCCTCCGGCTGCGTGAAGCCCTGGACAAGTGTGCATGTTGTGAGGCGCCTGAAGTAGTTCTCTGCTGTTTGGACTTAGTATACAAATGCCAAGTGACCAGCCTGTGGCACCGTACATCTTCCCCACCTCTGCAGAGGAGATGATGACAATTACAATATCTTCCTAAGAGCCAAGTCATTTAGAGATTACTGTTGTGAAATTTATTGAACCCAAAATAATAAGGCAAAGGATGCTGCTACTACTGCTATTTCAATATGAAATGTAAAACCGTATCAATCAGTTCTGGCTGTCCAGTAGTTCTGCTACTTGAATGAGATGTATTCTCATTTAAAACAAAACAAACTCAAACTGGTATTTTAATTAGCGATCACGTAAGTAAAGTATCTTGCTAAAGCAGAATGTCAGATTGATGCATACAGGAGTCAAACTTGTACAAATGCTATTGAGTTCATTTGTTGTGATTGACACCGACTTTACTAGGGTCGTGATTTCTTTCTACATCTGCTTTTGGAGTAGGTCTTGTATGTGACCACTCTTGTGTACTACTCAGCACTGTTATCCTGTCTAAAAGCGGTTTGAAGAGAAGTAAATATGAGGGCTTGTGGCAGCTAAGTGGAAAATCTAGGACCTAACACTCAGATTGATTTCCCCCCCCCCCCAGCTTTTAACCATGCTTTTAACTTTACTGTAATCTGCAAGTGTTCGGCAGTTCTGAAAGGCTATGAATGTTAACGGTGCTGTCAGTGACATGCTTGCTTTGCATGGTGATGTGATTCTTTTCCAGCAACAGGTGACTTATACCCCAGGTGATGAAGCGAACACAGACTTACTTTGCCCACAAGGTATCCAGTTCAGAACACACCACCAAATGTTAAACATAGTGGCATGGTGATACACGTGAAGGAAGGTGATCTGGCTGCTTTTCTTTCTCAGCACAAAGAAGATAGTGTCCATGAATTCAATTACTTTGGAAAAATAATACCACCACAGCACCTTGGCTACCTGTACAAGCAAGAACAAAGGTTCAGGAGATCAGTGTCTGTCCATAAAAGGGCTTAAATATTGCTGTACTTCATCAGTCCCTAGGCATGCAACTTCCCAAAAGGCATTAATGTCCTATTGAAGGAGGAGCACAAGCTCTAGCTTCAATTTTATTTCCCTTTTGAATGAAGTAGTTTAGAAAAAAATGCATCATTTTTAATGTGATTGTATAAATATATAATTATCTAAATCTAATTTAAGAAATATAAACTTTGACGAAGGATTTTCTAATTGTTTTTTTCATCAAAGATACAGTTGTGGGGTTTTTTTTGTGTTTAAGGGTGCTACCATTTATACTTTCTTGGCACTGAACAGATTTTGCTGGTAGCTTCTTTTTAAATAATCCAAATTTGACACTCAATGGAATATACCCTCCTCTAGAGTTGAGACACTTTATCAGAGCTCAGGATATGTCCCAGGACAGTTAAAGACAGTTAGTTAAAACAGAAACGGGCAAAACACCTTGTTGATGGGAAAAGGTGTTTAACTGTCCTTTGTCTTGCTATCACACAGACAAATTTTGAGGGTTGGGGAAAATTATATAAATTAACCAATATTTCTGCCCTTGAACTCTAATGTTATCTGGGAAGTAAGCCTGACATGGGGAGTGACAGATGTTTAATACATGGAATTGCTGTAATGCAGAAATAAGGGTTGAAACTAGATATGAGCCAAGCCAGCAAAATGTCTCTGCAGTTTTCCAGAGTTTAGAGTTGGGCTTAAACTCTAGCTGCAGCCCAACAAATGTTACATTTTAGATGATTGATTTTTGTGCCAAGTTTTTACATGATCCCTATTCTCTGTTTTAATAGTTAGGCAACGCTGTTTTGATCACAGATCTTGATATATGGCTTTTCAAAAATACTCCCTGTCATGCTTTCTACAGCAAGGATGTGTCTGTATTAAATCAGAAAGATGACACTTCTTGTTTGCTACCAGCTGTTAGGCAACTTGATTAAAACCCTCATGTTAAAGATGTCCTCAGTAACATCCTTATAACTGCTGTGAAGGCAGAAGCCTTGCACCGAGGCTGCGGAGGGAAGGGCTGCTGCGGTCTCTCACCCGGATGTCAGCCTCCCCTGCGCTGTGGAGGTTCTGGCACTGCAAATTGTAGCCTCCTTCCCACGTGGCAAGGATGAGCTGGAAGAGAAAACAAGGCAATTATATTCATGAACAGACGTAGCAGTTCACTTTTACCCCTGCGGTTGTTCTGTGTTTATTGAAAAAAGCAGCACGGAAGTACGGTAGGTTCCTGGTCCTTCTGTGAGCTGATGCTCCTAAACCAGGCAACTTACTAATATCTCCTGTTTTGAAAATGGAAAAGTCATCAGGTTGTGTTGGAGATATACACTGAAATGGTACACCTTTTACATTTCTCTAGCTTTAGAGCCTTCAAGGCATCCATTAAAATCTCTCGTTACTTAGTGCAGTGATGCTCAATCCAAAGCTTGTGCTTGAATATTGTATCTCTGTCCTGAAGCAGTATGAACACAGCTTAACATAGCTACTTGTGCAAAACCGTCCTTGAGAAAAATTCCCTGATGCCAAGCAAGCAAACAGAAGGCAAATCCAAAGTAGTGCAATCGGAGAAATATTTCCTAATGCCATACATGTCTCTTTATCCTACACTGTTAAATGCAGGAGGAAGTAGAGGAGAGAGGGCATAGTGCTGAATGGAGACATGAATAGACACGCAAGCAACTCCTTAGATTCAGCGCATGTCACGCTGGGAAGCAGACAAAGCAATGAAATATCAGGCTACTGCACTGTGACAGAGCAGAAAGTTTCTAGAAAGGTGGCTTTTGATGTGGAATATTTTTATAGTAATGACCACCTAAAGCATTCAGTAGCCCTTTTGGAACAGGGAGCATAATCTGTTGTCTATAAATGCTATGTAGAGTCCATCGATTTTTTTAAAAAGATCTTGCTTATTCCTGAACGTGTGAAAAGTGGTTTTGGGGGCCAAATTGAGCAATTCATGTTCTGGGGTCTGTCTCCTTTTCTACAGAGGATGCAGTGAGTGATGATGGGAGAAATACATCAAAGTGTTATGCTGTAAGCAGAACTGCAGGATGCTGTGCGAAGTGCTTTGCACACGTTCACAAGGAAGGTGTGTATCACTGTCTGTACAGACCTCTCCCTCCACTTGAGACCGAAAAGTAGTGTCCTGTGTTGAACGTGTGACAGCCTATACAAAAGTGAAGCAGAGATATTCTCAGACATCAAACTGAATTAATTCCTAGAGTAAATACATTTTAAAAAATTTATAATATTGTCTGGAGAATTAGCAAATAGCCCAGAATGCTTGTTATAAATTCACATTAAAAAGCAATAAAACCTGGAGATCCAGGGTCATCTATTATTTTTCCTCTGAATTGCAATTCTGTGATTGTCCCTGTAATTCTAACATAGCTGGTGTATGTGGCCAAAATAACCCATGGGGGTTGCGGAAAGAGATGAAAAGACAATAAATGAGTGTTTTGCAGATAACTGCTATATAACAACTGAAACAAATCCGCTCCTTTTTGGAACAGCCTGTGTTTTGGTAGATTCACCTACAGTGTGTGCCAGAGGTCACCAAACCAAACAGGATGGGACTGGAGTCTAAAAACAGGGGCAACAACACAAGCCCAGCTAGAGATCCTCATACAAATGCTCAGTGCAGCTGAGATCACAACTTGTCTTGCCAAGTTGTCTCTGCTTGGGTGTTGTGCCTGCAAGCATGCAGGGGTGGGACATGTGGGCTCCTCTCCTTTTGCTCCTGTGGTGGGTGGGAAGGGGAGGCATGGATTGCACCTCTCCAACTAACTTAACCTGCAGAAGAGAAGGGAGGCAAAGAGAAGGGTGCTTAACTCTTGGGAGTTAAAACTCCTCGAGAAAAGCAAATTATGCCACTTCATTTCCCTATTATCTTTCAAAAAGCAGCTGAGTTGAAAAGGAGTCATTTCTGTTCTCTGAGTAGGAGGCAGAGGGCATGCAGTTCCCTAGCTGTCCCTCCTGTGGCATGTCCTTGGTCCCCAGATCTGTGCCTGTGCTGTAGCTGGCAATAGGTAGCAGCTTCACGAGGGATGGGGAGATGTTACTGTATGGGTGCTTCCCTGGGTAGCTCCTCTTGGTGCCTTCTTTTTGCACTCTCCTGCCTTGGATTTTCTCTCCAAATGAGAGGTGACTGTGAGTGATCCCCAAACCGAGACTTTTAGAATAGGCAGGTACAGCATCATTGACAGGCTGTTGTTGAAGATTTGCTCTTAACTCTTTGTGACTTGAGAAACGCTGAAGAAAATGGAATCATCATCTTGTTCTTGGCTGGGAGCAGTATGGTCAAACAGTGATGGAGTATCAGGAGCTCATCTGGAGGTAGCATCCTGGATGCCAGCAGGCTGCAGTGGTGACATCTGGGAGCTTTGGTAACGCATGGCCTCAAACACGAGCATTAACAGCTTTGCCAGAAACCTCTGCTGCTAGTTCTACTAATAGGAGCAGGAAGTAAATGATATTGCCTCTTGCTATTTTATTTTTCTCAGTCAGCTATAATGAAATCCTTATTGCCTTTATAGGTGGGAAGAGGTGATAGTGGGACCATCTCTAGCCCTTGTGATTGCAGGGAGTTGAAGTTGTGACCTAGGAAACCTCAAACCCCTAAAAACAAATGAAGAAGAGGTGACTGCTTTTCCATTCTTGTGCAGGGCACTGTCATGGACTAGGGAGGGCCCCTTCTCCTGATTTTACTAATGAACTAAAAATTGCTATTGCAAATGCACTCTATTGCTTTGTTAAGGTAAGAGATAAAGTTTACCTTTTGTTGTATTTGTACTCTACGTGATGTTTTGTAACTTAGCTCTATTGATATGGTGTGCCTATAACATTTTTTTATCTAAAACTCTTAGACAATTTTACCTTGAGAGGTATGCAATTTTTAACCTTTTTTTTCCCAAGATTAATTACAACAATTTCACCTGATTGATTCTATTGCATTCTATATCTGTAAATTCATACCTTTCCTATGCTTAAATTGGTCAAATTTGTTCATTTCTCTTTTAAGGTATCTTTGGGAATCTGTTTTTTTTCAGGTTCCAACTGCAAAAACACTTTACTCTTTCAACATCTTTTTCTCTTCCTTTAACAACTAACTTATTTTTTGCTGTGCTGAAGATACCTAACCTCAAAAAATTTTCTGCTATGGTAGGTGAAATGTTGGTTCTCAGAAATTTGCTAGAAAAAATTGCTATTTTAAATCTTTTGATTAGCCTGTTTTACAAATGTTCTGATTTGTATATGATTGCAATGGACATTTTCAAAAATATCTTTTCTGATTTGTCTTCTCGTGTGTTAAAGGTTAGGAAACTTTCCTGCTGGTGCTGAACTGACCTGCTTGGTCGTATCTCAAGATTTTTTTCAAGTATTCCGTTCATAGCTCTTGTGTTGGAAAATGAGATGAGAAAACCCTTAAAGGCTCAGAAATAAAATAAATATTTCTTTTCAATATCACAAATTTTCAACTTGGCATTTGAGAAATCTGCAACTCATCACAATTGGTCAGCATGCAAATGGCGAGCAAGCTTTTGGGTAAGAACATCACTCTCTCTGCAGGTTTTTCTTTAATTTCTTTTGTTTATTCTTCCATGATTCTGAATAATGCCAGATTTTGCAGATCATATTGTGTGCCTATTCCCCAGTCGTTTGACTTGGCAGAAGAGTTCCCTCTGATTTGTGTCTGTGTTTCAAGAGCCAGCACCTTAGAGTGAAGATCTGTTTTGACTGTCTTAACCTTGCTCTTTCATGTCAGCTTTTCTGTAGCTCAACGTTTCTATTCTCTGCTGTAGGTGCCTTACGCACTGCTGGGTCTCCTTTAGGGAAAAGAGGAGAATCCACTTTGAGTTTTGATTGCTATACTTTGCAAGCCAGTTTTCAAGATCTCTGGCTATCTTCCCAATAAAAAATTAGTGGGGAAACTGGGAAGGCAGAAATTACTTTTTTTTTGGGATCCTGGTGGCCCTAGGCCATGTCTTTCATGTTGACTATCAACGATGTGGAAGGTAAGCAGCTTACCTAACGGTACCAAATGAGACCACTGCATATCTGGAACAGAAGCTGGTACCTCGATACAAGATGTTCAGTTACTAGGTCTCTTTTTTCTCTGATACCAAACTCATATGTTACTTGTACTGTTTCAGTTACATTCCCTTTCACACACTCTCATGACTGCAGAGCTGATGGTATTATTAATCACGCAGAGATGGTGCAAGTGCAGAATGTATTAGTGAGATGAGAAATCTCCTCTCTCTTTCAAAACTCTCTAGAAAACAATTCTTTGAATACTTTGCATTATTGGCAGCCTATCCTGAAAATAATATTAACACATGCATTGTTTGAAGCTATTTGGAAAAACAGATCACATAAAGAGGAATCATAGAATTGTTAAGGTTGGAAAAGACCCTTAGCATCATCAGGTCTAACCGTTAACCTACCACTGCCAAGTCCACCACTAAACCATGTCCTCAAGTACTGCATCTACCCGTCTTTTAAATACCTCCAGGGATGGGGACTCAACCACTTCCCTGGGCAGCCTATTCTAGTGCCTGACTACTCTTTCAGTAAAGAAGTTTTTCCTAATATCTAACCTAAACTTTCCCTGGCGCAGCTTGAGGCCATTTCCTCTTGTTCTATCGCTTGTTACTGGGGTGAAGAGACCAACCCCCACCTCTCTACAACCTCCTTTCAGGTAGTTGTAGAGAGCAATAAGGTCTCCCCTCAGCCTCCTCTTCTCCAAACTAAACAACCCCAGCTCCCTCAGCTGCTCCTCATAAGACTTGTTCTCTAGACCCTTCACCAACCTCGTTGCCCTTCTCTGGACACGCTCCAGCACCTCGATGTCCTTCTTGAAGTGAGGGGCCCAAAACTGAACACAGTACTCGAGGTGCGGCCTCACCAGTGCCGAATACAGGGGCACTATCACCTCCCTGGTCCTGCTGGCCACGCTATTCCTGATACAAGCCAGGATGCCATTGGCCCTCTTGGCCACCTGGGCACACTGCTGGCTCATGTTTAGGCGGCTGTCAACCATCACCCCCAGGTCCTTTTCAGCCAGGCTGCTTTCCAGCCACTCCTCCCCAAGCCTATAGCATTGCCTGGGGTTGTTGTGAACCAAGTGCAGGACCCGGCACTTGGCCTTCTTGAACCTCATACAGTTGGCCCCGGCCCATCAATCCAGCCTGTCCAGGTCCCTCTGTAGGGCCTTCCTACCCTCCAGCAGATTGACACTCCCACCCAACTTGGTGTCATCTGCAAACTTACTGAGGGTGCACTCAATCCCCACATCCAGATCATCGATATTGAACAGGACCGGCCCCAACACTGAGCCCTGGGGAACACCACTTGTGACCGGTCGCCAACTGGATTTGGCTCCATTCACCACAACTCTCTGGGCTCGGCCATCCAGCCAGTTTTTAACCCAGCTCAGAGTGCACTTGTCCAAGCCGTGAGCAGCCAGCTTCTGCAGGAGAATGCTGTGGGAGACGGTGCCAAAGGCCTTACTGAAGTCCAAGTAAACAACATCCACAGCCTTCCCCTCATCCACTAAGCGGGTCACCTTGTCATAGAAGGAGACCAGGTTAGTGAAGCAGGACCTGCCTTTCATAAACCCATGCTGGCTGAGCCTGATCCCCTGGTTGTCCCGCACATGCCGCATAATGGCACTCAGGATGATCTGTTCCATGACCTTCCCCGGCACCGAGGTCAGGCTGACAGGCCTGTAGTTCCCCGGATCCTCCTTCCGACCCTTCTTGTAGATGGGTGTCACATTAGCTAACTTCCAGTCATCTGGGACCTCCCCGGTTGACCAGGACTGCTGATAAATGATGGAGAGTGGCTTGGCAAGCTCCTCCGCCAGCTCCCTCAGTATCCTCGGGTGGATCCCATCTGGCCCCATTGACTTGTGGGCATCCAGGTGGAGGAGCAGGTCGGCGACTGCCACCTCTTCGACAGCTGGGACTACATTCTGTGTCCTATCTCCATCTCCCAGCTCAGGGGCATGAAAACCTCGAGGATGATCAGTCCGACTATTAAAGACTGAGGCAAAGAAGGCATTAAGTACCTCAGCCTTCTCCTCATCCTTCGTGGCCAAGTTTCCCTCCGCATCCAACAAAGGAGGGAGATTCTCCTTAGCCCTCCTTTTGTTGCTGATATACTTGTAGAAACATTTTTTGTTGTCCTTGACAGTGGTGGCCAGTTTAAGTTCTAGCTGGGCCTTAGCCCAGCCAGGAAAGTGCTGCCTTGTGAAAAATTTCTGCTAAGTAAGTGACGCCCTGTTAATTAGTAGAGTTTTCATGTTTTGCTGTTGCCCTAATGTTGTTCTTAACAGGTTTCCATTTTTACACCAATAAATGATCTTTACTCATCTACTTGAGTATAAACAGCACACCGAGGATGGAGTAATGCCGGACACAAGTATAAACTGGGAGAGGAGTGGCTGGAGAGCAGCGCTGCAGAAAGGGGTCTGGGGGTGCTGGTTGACAGCAGGGTCAATATGAGCCAGCAGTGTGCCCTGGCAGCCAAGAGGGCACACTGGGGTGCATCAAGCACAGCATAACCAGCTGGTCAAAAGAGGTGATTATGCCCCTGTATTTAGTGTTGGTGTGGCCTCACCTTGAGTACTGTGTGCAGTTCTGGGCCCCACAATTTAAGAAGGATGTGAAGGTCCTTGAATGCATCCAGAGGAGGGTAACAAAGCTGGTGAAGGGGCTGGAAGGCATGTTCTGTGAGGAGCGGCTGAGGACGCTGGGCTTGTCTAGTTTGGAGAGGAGGAGGCTGAGGGGCGACCTCGTTGCTCTCTACAGCTCCCTGAGGAGGGGAAGGGGAGAGGGAGTTGCTGAGCTCTTTTCCCTGGTATCCAGTGCCAGGATGCATGGGGATGGTTCAGAACTGCACCGGGGAGGTTTATACTGGACATTAGGAAGCATTTCTTTGCCGAGAGGGTGGTCAAACACCAGAACAGGGTTCCTAGAGAGGTGGTCAATGCCCCATGCCTGTCAGCGTTTAAGAGGCATTTGGACAACGCCTTTAGTAACATGCTTTCACTTTTGGTCAGCCGTGAATTGGGCAGGCAGTTGGACTAGGATGATTATTGTAGGTCCCCTTCAACTGAAATAGTCTATCTGGTATATTGTCTGTCTATCCAGAAACAGTTCCGAAGGGGAAGCCAAAAACTAATAATGAAATTAGTATTAAAATAATTGAAATTCCTCTCAAACATTCATAGTGGGAGGATGAGCACTAGTGTCCTTCTTGTGGAAAGGATGGAGCAAGAAGCATCTTGACATTATTATGTGTATGATGTTTTACTAGGTTTTCTCTGGGACTCCAGCCCTCAGCCCAGTTAAAACAACTTGATCTGACTGCTGCAGTTCAGCAATGGAGGTGTTGCTAAACTAAGTAAGGAGACTAATCTGTTTATGTAATGGAAAGACAGGTTTAACTTGCAGTGCTGTGACTTACCTCTTTCCCTTGGCCATAGGCGGAGATTTTTCTTAGTCCTTGTGAATGGCAGCTCCTCCCTGCATCTACAGACTTGGACAAAACCATCCTAAAAGCAGTTATCAGCTGGCCACATCCCAAGGGAAAGGAATCTAAGCAAACACTCAGGACAGTGTCTCAGGAAGGAGAGAGGAATGACTTTGTTTTCTTTGAATGTTTTATTTTAAGTGAATTTTAGAATGCAATGCCTCAGAAGATTATCAGCATCTAAAAACAGAGGCCAGAGATTCATCATCTCACCTGACTTTCCTTTTTTAGTTTTTAAAGGGAGAAATCAGCTCCTTGACTGTAACATGGCTCAGTTCCACAAGCATGCGACATCTGAACTGTCTTCCTATCCCCAAGAGGCTGGGGTGAGGGCATGCTGCAATGCTACTGAGGCCATTGCACTTTTACATAATAAGTAGATGAATAGAGGAAGGTACTGTTACTCATCCTTGATTTATCATTAAATCAGTCTTAAACAATACCTAGAAAGCTTTCAGGCAGGATTTCTGGCTAGGATATTAAACTGTAAAATCATCTGTGAATAGTATTTGTTGAAGAGTATCTCTCTATATAGGTTGCTTATTTTTAGATGAGCCTCCAAGAATTGTGGTATAATCCCAGGTTTTAGATGGATAGCTGAGATGCAGAACAGCCTGTGTTTCCAGATTGCTGCTCTTGTGTCTTGAAGATCTTAAATACGCTGTAGTCTGGCAAGACCATAAACCCCATAGGGGAAGCAGTGTGGGCTAGATTGTTAAACTCAGGATTGAGGGATTCTGAGAGCCTAGTCCCAGCCCTGCCACTTGGTCAATGCCTCAGTTTCCCCAAATGTAACACCTTGGTAGCAGTGTTGCGCCAAACAAGAAACAGGTGCCGAATAGGAAATACCCCACAAGATTTTTCACAACTAAAATATTTTGTTGTCCCTCTTTATGATGCAGTTGAGATATTTTTTTTATCAGGACAGAAATGTAAAGAGAGCATGCTTTGGGCTACTCCTTGGTGAGGCTCTCCATCTCTCCTAGTTAGAGGTCCAATAATTGCATGTATGGTGTCCCCCCCAAAAGATTGGCTAATTCTATAATGTACCAACTGGAGTTTGCTATCCTGACCTACAATATGTACAGCTGGACTCCATGTTGGATCTCTCATCCTGCTGGAGCATCCTAACTAGAAGGATACTGCTAATTCTAGAACAGAGGAAGTAAGTGGTCCCATGCTTTCTTCTTATTTTGAGGTCAGGAAGTTTGTATTGCAGTGACAAAAATAAGAGCCCCTTCCCAAATGAAGTTTTGATAAATGTCTGAAAACTTTTTTTTGTCAACAAAAATTCTTTCAAATGTAAAGTCATGTTGTTGAGAAACTCCCAGCCAGTTCCATTTAATACACCTTAAATAAATGGGAGACTGCTAGAAGGATTAGCGAACAAATGACTTTAAAATGACTTGAACTTAGTTAGATAATTGCTTTGTGTGTTGCTGTTGTCTGGCATAGTGGAATAAGCTAAAAGAAATCCCTTCTAGGCTTATTTTCCATGAATATTTGATTACATCTCCTATTCTGAATAGCTCCTGTATGTTACTTTGTGGCACCAGTGATGGTATCAGAAGCTTTGCACATGTGAAAAACCTCATCATACGAATTTTTACTCTTGATTTCCAATATAGTTCTATTAAATTCTATTTGAATGTGCAGGTGAGATCCAGAGCACTGCCTTTTTGATGAACAAGTTAAATGTTCTACTTAAATGCAGAGCTCAGAAAGGTCAGTAGGAAAGACACGGAGAACTCGGAGGATGAAAACTGAGAAGGTGAGGACAACATGTCCAGCTAGAATAACTGCAGGCAAGAACAGCAAAGTCAGCTCCTCAGCTCTCCAAATTATTTGTTTAAGATAGAAGAACACCTGGGAATTTAACTCTATTCAGACAAAGTTCTCACTTGCTCAAAAAAGCTGTTTGCTTTTGTTCTTACATTTCACTGCTTTACGCTGCACTCTCAGTGACCTTTTGCTGTCCAGTTTTTTTTTTTTCCTGACTTCTCCCTTCTTCCAAATGATAGAAAAGTACACCCAATCTCTGGTGTCTGGTGGCCCTGATCATGCATTGTGCTTCTGAGCTTTCCCTGCTATCAAAGGATACAGAGAAGGCAATTCTGGTACTCCTGGGAATCCTCACATTGTCTTGGCACCTGTGGATCTGCAAGTCATGACTGTAATTCAGAAATCAGACTTACTGTGGGGTGAATTTTCAACTCCTAGAAACAGGTAAAATGAAGGTAATTTACTCCTTTTTTTTATCCTGTAAGGTAAAAGACTTTTCTTCTGGCTTCACTAAAAAGGTTAATGCACTGGGCTTGCAATAATTGTGCAGTTCTGCTCTTTCCCCTTTGCTCCAAATGGAGGGGTTCTCACATGCAAGTCCTGCTTCCCCACATGGATGTGGTTGCTTGCTTACAAATCCTATGGATTTGTAATAAGTCTGTGAAGCTACCTGAGGATACAGGCAGCTTGACACATCACGCCACCCCTACGCTAATGACACATATCTCTAGATCTCCTTTTTAATCTGACCCAGATGGTGCTAGTGTCCTGGTTTTCTCAGTGCCTGATCAACAAAAGGACTTGGGTGAAAGCTTGATGACTATCTGAGATTTAATTTAAATAGGGCAGAGGTGATACTTACTGCTGGGGAAAGCAGCATAAGACCATGGTAGAGATGATGTCTTTTCCTATTAATGAGAGAAGGTATCGTCACCTGAGTAATTTCACAATTCAGAGATCAGCATTGGTGGTCTTTGTTTCCAGTTTTAATTTATCATTGGAGTTGTGACAGTTTTATCCTGTGGTGAACTTCAAAACCTTATCTTGGCCTCTAGTGCCTCAGACTGCATCCCTGGAGTGTGGTTTGTGAGTTGACTTGCACATGAAATAATTTTAAAATATGCAAAGATTGCATTTCACAGTAAGCTGGTTTTCTGCTCATAGTTGGTACTTTCAGGATCTTAGGCAGAGATTTTTTGTAGAGGAAAGGTATGGTTTTTTCCTTCAGTGAAATTGCTAAAAGTTTTGATTTTTTAATTTTTTTTAACTAAAATAAAAAGTTGGTGGTTGTTTTTCTTTATGCAGATTCTTGGCAATGTTACTAGAAGTTGTTGGATCAGTAGACGTGATCTGAGTCTATGAACACTTAATGGTACGGAAGAGTACACAACCAATAACAAACCTCTGATAGAGGTTTCTCTTGCAGCAGCAAGGTTGGAGGGAATTGTCTTTTGGCCCCTCAGCAGTGTACCTGCAGCCTGCCTAATTTAAGCACGAGACCTGTGTCTAAGCTTCAGGTACTTGAAAAAGCCATGCTCCAAAACCAAGTGCCCCACTTCTCCATTATATTCAATGGGGAGATGTTAAAGTGCCTTTGACTTCAAGAAAATCCATTTGCCTAACTCGGAAGTCTAAATTAAGGTCTAATAAACTGCCCTTCTGGGAGGCCTTCAAAGGCACTTAACTCTTTCTTGACACATCTTAGTAGGATGAGGGCAGCTGGGCAGAGTTTTTTTTCTGTAGACCTTGTCCTTTGCAGATAGTAGGGGTATCTGACCTTATGCTAATGGCACATCTTAGAGTTGTCCTGGAGCTGTTCCTCCAAGTACTTTAAGGATTGGTTGACCTCAAAGCTCATGGAGCTAAAATCGGCTGCCGAAGGTGCAGTGCATGGAGCTCTTGCTCAAGAGAGGAATGTGCCCTTGGAGATTTAAAAAACAGAATTTTTGTTATGACTCCTTGCTATAACCTTTGTCGTCTTGCCTTGAGGTCGTAGAAATCAACTGTAGTCAAGCAACACCTAAACTAGGTCAGGAGATGAAAGTGCGGAGATGAAGAATTGCAGCACAGGTAGCCCCATCAGCTGGTTTACCATGTTTCTTATTAAAGCCGTCATGTGGGACAGTCTGCATTTGGAGGCACAGCCTTTCTTTTGAATGAGATATTTTTCTTTTGAGCGTATAAGAAGCACCTACTCCATTCTGGAGCTATCACAAGAAAAGGTGTATGGCACCTTATAAACAAACCCAAGAAGAGATAAGAAGAACATTGCTAATAACTGGGGTTTTTTTTTTGTGGTTTATGTCTATTGTAGAGCTTCTTATTTTGTGCTTTATCTCTGTTACAGAGACCAGAGGAGTTCGGGTGCAGTGGGAGGATGGAGGAATAAGACACCTGTTATAGATGTCTCTAACTAGGAATTAATCCTGAATCATACTCACTGGAGAGATCAGCTGTGTTTGCATAAGAAACCACTGTGCAGATAGCTCTAAATATAGGTAACTCTTGCCTTAAAGAGCTTACTGTCCATAAAAGAGAGAATAAGGGCCGCAGAGAAGCTTCGGAAATGAGACATTTTGAAGTGATGAGTCACCATAACTTTATTCAGTACTGAAGATGATTTCTGCTCTCCCATTTGCCTGTTTTCCTTCAGCAGGGATGTGCAAGCTACCTCAGGCGGGTCTGCAAGTCTTAACTTCCATTCTGCCCCTTCACAGGAGAAGCTGTGATAGGAACCAGATAAGTAGACTATGAAAAAATACAGAGCTACTATTATGGAAGAGTGTTTTAGTACAGTGTAAAACCAGCCTGGATGACAGTCCAGAGTGAAATCTGCAGTAAAACAGCTGGCAGTGCAGATCAGTCGTAATGTCCCCCGGGTTCCCGAAAAATGCAGAATGTGGAGCTACAAGCCACTGCCAGCCGTGCCCAGGTGCAGCCTGGGAGGCATAAATCAGCAGCCTCCAGCTACAGAATCGAAGTCTAAAGGGACTAATCTGAGGACTAACACAACTTAGTGATCGTCTGCAGCAAAGTTAGCCTTAGGAAGGACAGGGCAGTGAGGTGGCTGAATGGGAGCTGGCTCAACACAATTCCTACAAGGATGTGAAGGTGGCAAAAACGAAGTTTGCTTCACTGATGTAAGCGAGACCTGCTAAAATTCTGTTTGTTCATTCATTTACTTGTGGCAGGCCAAATCAGCCTGCGAGGGGATGGGAACAGTATTTTTATTTTCTATTCAGTTAATCCTTTTTGCTGAGTCCTGCTGCTGAAGACAGTTATCTGTATACCTTCAAGCAAAATAGGGATTTAAACATCAAAGTGCTAATTTGAATTCTGGAGGACAATCAGTATGGAGTCATCAAGCCTTCCAGCAATTGTGCTGGTTTCTCCTTTGCTCTGGGCCTGATGCTGCACTCTCAGACACCCACAGCAACCGCTGAAGCCAGCTGGAGCTTTGACCAGGACGAAGCTCTGTGTAGCACAATTGGTCCTTTGCACAAATGCACAAATCTAAACTGCTGTTCAGCTTTTGACCAGGCCAGTCACCTGGTGTTTAGCTCAAATTAATTTAAAACTTGAAATCTTTGGGGTCCTGTTTGGCTTCTGCAAAGTTTCTTGTCCAGCTGACAGAACAGTTGGTCCTTGTTTTTCTTGTGGAAACTGCTGTTGTGGCTGGGAACCCAGGGAGCCAGAAATGCTGCGAGGCTGTGTAGGCAAGGCAGCAATGTCAGGTCACACCTCCTCAGGTCACACCATGAAATCAAGCACATCCTTCAGCCAGGGCTTCTCATGCCCGGGGTCACTTTGTAAGCCAAGTCAGAAAATATTTTGTGGTTTTTGTCTTCTAGTGTTCATTTTTTAGGGCCTCAAGTGATGGATGTTAACACTTTAATATTAAAAGTAACTCAGTTATCACAAGGCTGAGAATGGGGAGCTCCCAAATAATATCAAAATAGTGACTTTTGGCTTCTGCTCTGCACTGGGGAGGTGAAAACACACGTCTATGCTGAGGAGCACTGTTTGGGTCCTCTGCTGTTGCAAAATTGTCAGATGCATTCAAATCTCTCTTCTGGTTCTGAATGGATCCTGATTTGTGTGAGCATGTTCCTTCCTGATAAGTACTTGGGAAATAATCTGTGTGACCATATTCAGCCTCCAAGTGTCACAGCACTTGCTTTTGGCTGAAGTGGCAGGTTTCTAACATCTGTCTCTTACTGTCTGACTATACGAGGAAAGCTTCTTAGTCAGGAGAGCAGAAAAATAACATTGAATTGCCAATACCATAAATAAACCGGTACTTACTCTCATCTATAAATCTGATCACATTTAAGCATGGGTATTTGTACATAGCAATTCCATAGATAATCATACAAATAAAGCCCAATCCATGGGCATATTCATGGGTGCTGAAGAATGAGGTGCAGGCATGTTTGAGCTGAGCGACTGCTGCAGATTCAAATTCATGCTTGTAGACCCTGTCCTGGTAGCGGCCAGTTGTCCCCAGGTGTGGACTGTAGCTCAGGAAGGACAGTTAAAACATGCCGAGATCTAAGCTGAGAAGGTACTGTACAACTCGCTGCCCGATTGCTAAGGGACTTTTCTTGATCTTAAATTTACTTTGCTGTTGATGTTAAATTTCCAAGCAAAACTACCAGTTGCTAAGATATTTTTGCTAAAAACTGTATATTGCTCACCTTTCTCAGCTGCGCTGCATGGAAGAACACTTACCTCTATGAGCATGTACAAGGAGAGCAGTGTAATCCCAAGGTTGTATACAATGAGGTGAACCCTGAGAGAGAAAGGAGGCCTGTCCTTCATGAACTTGTTGCCCAGCCATATGCAGAGTAGGTATGCTCCAGTAAGGAAAAACGTGGGAAGGTAAGAGTCCAAAAGGAACCATCCTCTAACCCTGGCATCTGAAAAGAAACACATGCAGCAGGCAATTAAGGCGGCTATGGTAAAGTATTGCTAAAACAAGGCAGATCACATTGTGAAAAAAGTCTGTTAAAAGCGTGAGAGAAAATCTGCCATGCTTTGCTCGCAAGAGCTATCTGTTGCTTTTGCCTCCCCATAACTGCATAGTAATTCAGAGAATGTGTGCTGAAAACTGCATGGAATTCCCTAATCGTTTAAGGTCACTTAAATCTCCTCGTTTTAACAGGAAAGAGAAAATGAAAAGAAGAAAACATTCCTATATGCTTTTTAAAATTTAATGTTTTAACTTAATATTTAATTAAATCATATCTTAATCTGCTTAACGGACAGTTTGCAGATAGTATTAAATACAAAGTATGCACGTAAAGCTGCCAGTTCATGTATTATTTTAATCCTGTATTTGCCATGTAAGTATGAAGGTATCTGACATTTGCTAGAAAACATGTATACAAGGGGAGAATTTTTCAAAGACATTAAATATGAAAATGTGAAATGTTATGAAATTAAATACGAAAAACAAATGGCAATTGTTTACTTTGGTTATCAAAGATACTTGGCAAGGCAAGGGCTTGCTTTCTCACAATTTCTGGCCCATTTGCCTGGTTGGTCCTGCTCACTTTATGTGTCCCACAAGTAACCCTGTTGGCTGTAATCAGATAGTTCAGTGTACATGAGCAAAGCCTAAGCCTGTATGCCAATCTGGAGCCACCGCTTTGTTGTCCTATGAGCAACTGGATGTCATGAGCCAAAGGAGTGTGTTCGTTTGGTTGGTTGGTTGGTTTTTTTCCCAAGATGGAGAAAAATTTAGAGTTAATTTTCCACAGCAACAATCTTCAGACATTTATCCGTGAAAAGAACACGGGGCATCATGGCTAGTTTTTCAAAAAGGTTACTCTAAATCTGTCACAGTTTATGGAGTAAGTGAAGAAATAAGTCAGTGAGAAGCTATTGTGCAGGTCACAGTAGTTCCTTCTGCTCTTAGAAACTGTTTTAAATTACTTAGCTTATTTTTTACAAAGACAAAGGTTATGTTAAAAATTGTAAAAGAAAAAAAGGTATTCACAGTGCCTGAAAAAATCTTTTACTATTTTTCTGCCTGCATTGAATTTGGAAAGGACTGGGCAATGCGTGATGCACAAACCAAATGTGCCCAAGCATTTAACAAACTATTGCCGATTGTAATTTTGCTGTACTGTATTTTTTCCCCGACTATTCTTTCCTCAGAAATATATGCATACAGGTATATGTAAAGTGAGATTTTAAGTGAGTTAGAGTAACCTGCTTATGAACAGGGCTATGAACATCAGCTTTCTTTTTTTCATTACAGTCTCCCTCCACTTCCCGCCTTGCTTCCATCGCAGTGGCTGTAACGCTCATCTGTTGGATTTGGGCCCCACATGGGATGTTAGCTCTTTTGCAGGAAAGACTTTCAACGAGACCTAAACTACCATGGAAGTCCAGTGCTCTCCTGGTTTTGACTCTCCCTTCTGGACTCCCAAAAACCTCTAGGAGAGGAGAGCTGTAGGATTAAAGCAGTTGCAACAGCATAACCATCTATGACAAAGCACCATCTTTCCTTTAGGGTGGCTGTGCTTTGCTGTGCATTACCAAGCTAGAATGCCTGTTTTCTGTCTTTAGATCTCAATGTCTATTTAAGATCACCTCAGTGTGAGAGTAAAACACCTCCAACAGCCCTCTTAAAGTTCACAAGCCACGTGTGAAGCTCTGGAATGGATGTTTTTGAAAGGATTCTGCTCCCATATGGTCTCCAAATAGGTTCTCCTCCTATACAGGCTCTAAACAAGACACAGGAGTCACACGACAGGTAAAGGTTGTGCATGTAAGTGTTGATCTAGTGTATGTTTTAGGAGCATAAGGATTTGATTTATTTAATTGGTATCCTAAATGATGATGTAGAAAGCAGTCATGTCAGCAAGGCTGCTATCTAAAGAAGGGTCTTCCTATCTGAGGGTTACAACACTTGGTGCATAAAGGTTACTTGCGCAAAGGCCAGCTGGTATCAGCAGATAACGAAACAGCATGTTTGCTCAAAGCGGAAAAGTAATTGGAAGAGGTGGGAATACAAATTAAACTAAAGAGCATTAAATGCTGCCCCAGTATGCCCTCAGAAAGTTTCCACTCTGTTGTGAGTGGCCACAAGCATGTGGGCTGATCCATACAAAAGCAGAACTCGTGTGCCTGTTCAGGCCAGCATGTCAAGTATATTTAAGTTCTATACTATTTCCATTTCAAGAGAAATTTTTAAAACGTGTACCCTTACTGATCATTTTCCACACCGACCTTGGTACCTTGAAGGGTAAGACAGTTATTGGCAGAAAGTGGTTTATAAAGGGTAGCCAAGGAATGTGACTATTTTGTTTCCACTTACGCTTATCCCTGAATGACAAGATGAGGGAGGTTTTTATGTGGCAGGAAGGGAGAGGAAAGGGAGTGTATTTAAAAAAAGTTATTGGAAGAAGGAGAGATCAGAAGTATTTCTGTTGACTGGTTTGATCTCCATGCTCAAGTACTCTAAAGGTATGCTGTCAATAGGAGAAAGGATTATTTTTACCATGTTGAACCCACACAGCATCTGAATTTGAGACCAAGGCAGTGAATAAAGCCACAGTGTGAAAGTGCTGGACTACAGCAGGGGAAGGAGCAGGCGCCCACAAGCTCTGATCGCTCCGTGAATAAGCTCATTCACAGTCACTGGCCACGATGTGCCAGACCCTTGGGGTGAAATCTTGGCTCCTTTGAAATGAGTGGCAGGCCTCCCAGGCTCTTTAAAGGTATCAGGCTTTTATCAGTGAGGTTTAGAAACATTTTGATTCAGGTTTCTCTATAGCTTTGGCCAGTTGGTGTCTGAGTAGATTCAGACCTTTTTAGGTGCAGATGGTTTTGCACCAATGCCTTGCTACTGTTCATACTCAATTGAGGAAAGGAGGAGTGCTTATTACTTTATCATAATTTTATTAAAATCTACTTATTCTTGACCACCTCTGTTTCTTTCACAGATAAAACAAGCAACCAATTAGCTAGATTTAGCTCCTGCAATTCAATATTCCTTAATTTTGCATAACACCAAACAGTACTTTGCAGATGAAGGCGACTCTGGAAAAATGCTTTCTTACAGAACAATATAGCTATTTCACTGTTTCTCATTTTGCCTTGAGCCTAGATAATCTCCTATGCAGAATAATATGGACCAACACCAAATTGTAAGAGCGCTTCTTCTTAAGAGATGGAACCAATGGGCACGTATATGGCTTCTATTCCCTGCTTCAAAGGGCTTGGTCTGTTAGTTCAAAAACAAACACGGAGGTAAATTTGTGTACAAAGCCCAGCTGACACCAGTGAACAAAGGCACAAAATATGCCTACATAGAAATCAAATTCAGATCTTTGATAGTACGCCCCTTATTCTAGTAGTGCGGTACTGCAGCTTGTGTTAACCGGCTACTGCCAGCGTGAGCAGAGATTGCCTCCGGGAACTAGCGTGTGGGTTTCTGTCTCTTCTTGTGCCCTCAGCCGTATCTGGTAACGATGACTAAAACCAGTACAGTGGTACCAGTATGTCAGGAGTTACTACCTAAAATATAAACCATAAATATGGGATTGATTTTTAAAAGAATAGAGCACTTTTATCTGTCCTTTTAAGCCATCTTGCTGCTGAATGAAGTGTGCACTGTGGATGAAAACTGGTGGAGGGAAAGAAGGGGAATGGCTTGTTGGTTTTAGACGTTTGGGGAGGCTCTAAAGAAATTCATTAGGTTTTCATTTGTGGGGTAATTCTATCCAATTTAAAACTGTTTGCAGTTTATTGTGAATTATTTATGTGTATAAACACATTGGAGGGAGCTATGCTATTCTCAAAATGTATGATACTGTGTCATTATACCACCAGTTAAATTAAAGATAATAGCGAAGAGGCACAGACAAACAAATGCGATCTTCAGCATTGATGTCTGGAGAGGGATGGTGATGTACTTGGCAAGTAATACAAATAATACTTGTTTAACTAAAGTGCTTTCTAAAAGCCCAAAGGGATCTGTGTGGTATTCTGCATTGGATTAACTACAGTTCATTCCTTCAAACAATTTGTTCTGGTCCAACAAGGAAAGAGGAATGAAGGAGAATGTCATGTCCATTGGAAAAAAAATTAGTAGTGCTTTTACACTTGTGATCACATTTTTTTGTTAATACTAAAATGTACTATTGTAGAAGCCATTAATAAAACTTGTTCTGTTTTAATCACTTCTGCTGCAGTTCCCAAGCTGTTCGGTTTCTTCACCACAAATTTTTCTTTCAAGCTTCACATCTATTGCAGAGATGACAGAAAACATTTTGTAGCCATCCATCCAGCTAAGAAAAATGAGAATTTCTTGCTTTTAAGAATGCTACAGCTTTCTTTTCCTTGTTCTCCTAATTAAGCAAGAACAGATTCTGGGACCTGGAGGACGTTATTGCAACAAAATGAGAATACATAAGCATATGTCTGTCCACATGGGCAGCAGTTCTGGATTTAACCATGGGGAAAAGTTTGCAAGCTATTCCTGAAGTTGAATGTCTAAGCCCAGCCCTAGCAGCAGCAAGGTGGCCTTACAGGGACCTTCTCTGAAGATTGTCTGCTGTCTAAGCTCCTGTCTTACCCCTTTCCTCTAGTTGCTTGGCTTTCTTAGCCCTGACTTTGATGCTCTGCCCTCACCTTCCATAGCATTTCTCTTTCTTTCTGCAGTCTTACTTCAGTTGTTTGTTTGTTTTTAACTATTACTTGTTTCAGTCCTAACAAAGCATGAAGCACCTCCAAGCTACAGTTATTCAAGTTATTCTTGTTGAAACTGTTTTAGAAAGCAAGAATAGGAAGTAGAAAGTTGCATCTGTTCTCCCACCTTGTCTATTTGGTTTACTGAAATTTTGGATGTGATCCTGTGGGGTGCTACAAGTCCTTTCTTGCCTTTGCTCTGAGCTTCCTTCTGAATTAGGCTATCTGATAGGTAGCTGGACCAAACAATAACTGGATTATGAATGAGAATCAGTCCCAAAACATATCTTCCACTTTCAGAAAAATCCAGGCTTTCAAGTTTTTAAATCTACGTTAGGATGTAAAACTGAAATACTTTGATATTCTCAGAAAAAAAGGAGTGATTTTTTTTTTTTTGTTTCAAAAAAGAAAATGCAGTTTCATTTCTTCTTTCACCTTCAGTACAATCTGTGATTGGTTTTAATTTGTATTACAGATAATATTATGTCAAACAGTCAAAATAAAAATCTATTGGTTTTCTATAAATGCAGTGCATTGATAGATTTCCTAGAATAATGGTGTGTTCCTGCAAATACTATGATTCTGCCTAGTCTACATTTTTCAATGAGAAATTATTCAGATGATAGAAGATTTTGACTACTTATATTTATTAGAATATTTTTGAGTGGTAATCTGGATAGGTATTATTTCCTAAAAGGGCTACAGGTGGAGCAGCTTACCTCGAGGTCCAAACATATAGTCCACAAATGCATTTACTTCCTGGTCAAAAGCTTTCAGGTGCTCCTAAAAATATAAAAAGGATATGTGACAAAGACGTTATCTCATGGCTCACATAGAGAATACAGTTTAAAAAACCCCAACAAACTAGCAAAGAGCATGTCATGCTCAAGTATTTCCAAAGTATGCAACATTATGTCTATTAAAAAAACCCCAAACCTCTTTAAAAATTAATTTAGGGCAGATTGTGGTCTAGATAACAATAGAGGCCTTGTTACTGGAAACTGCCCAAACTAGAACTCTTCAGGAAGGGAAATTAAGGCTTTACAAATGAAAAAGAACAAGTAGCACAGCAAACCCATCTGTGATGGATGTCATTTTCACTCTAATATAGATGCTTTTTTGTTTTTGTTATGTTTCCTCAACTGAAATATTTTCTTTTTTGCAGAGAGGAGCTGGCGATTCCTTGGGTAAGCTTCACAAAGCTGCCTGGTTGCAACCAGCCTAGTGACAGTGCATCAGCTGAATATCTTGATGCTTCACTCTTGAAGAAGGAAACCTTTGACGTGAACCAACTGAGATTTCCCTAAATCAGGCACTGAGTTCCTAAAAAAAGTCTGCAGGAGAACCCAGACCTCCAGTAATGAATTTCAGGTCATGTAGGGAGGGAGGAAGAGGAGAGCTACGTTACAGAGACATTGTGTTTTCAACAAAGCTGCTAAACTGGCAGGCTTAGCAAGTTTGTGTCTGTGATGGAGCTGGGAGCTAAGCCGCGGTCAACGCAGTCCTTCCCTCAGTCAGATGTGGTGGCCTCCCCAAAATACTTTTTCCCAGACTCCCCTTCTGGGCAGTGGCTTCCTGCATGCCAATGCCTGAACAACCCTTTGCCACAAGCCTGAGGTCAGCCAGGTTCTTCCTCTTCTCCTTCCACCAATGCCCTGCTGGGCTTGATGAATTAATTTCAGCGCTGAGCAAATGCAGCCAAGCTGAGGAGAAAGACACAGGGTGATGCTGAGCATCTCCACAGGGCAAGATCTGCCAAGGGCTGTGTGAGCCTTTGAATGCCAGATATTTTCACACCAGCCTGGGCTGCAATCACTATTACCAGATCTGCCTCGTGAAGAAGCACATTTGCACCCTGGCAGGTTCAGCCCTGGCCTCTGCATTCCCCTGCTGGGGTTGGGTTGTGGTCCGGGCAGGGAGAAGCTCCTGGCATTCCCAAGCCTCTTGTGTTTCTGACCCTCTTAAGTTTCGGTTCTCAGGATGTTCAAAGTGGACAGATTTTTGTGTGAATACATGGCAGCAAGAGGTTTTGCGGCATCCCAGGCTGTAAGGTCTGTCTCTGTAAGATGCTGTTGTGTTCATCTTATCTTAAAGAAAAACCCAACTAAACAAAATTCCCCAAACTAAAACTATATACATATGGGTTTTTAACAAAAAAAAAAAAAAGGACTTGCTCTGAAAATGGAGAGAATGAAACTGATGATTCATGATACAAAAAGATTTCTCATACTTCGCAGCACTGAGGAAACTAAATTAGCTTTTAGGAAAGGGTCCTGACGAGTGCCCCTGGAGAAAGGCATTTTCTCAATTTCAGACAATTTCCTCAGCAGCCTAAGGATGCCTTCTGCCATAGGAAGTGGCTCTGTTTCCAGGCACGGGACCTGTGCAAAAGATCTGCTTCCACTTTTACATCCTTGAGCTATGCAGGTTTTCTGCTATTAGTTCATGAAAAGGTACTGCCATTTGGGGAATGCCACACTGATGTTTGTCTGTGATGTGCCCACCTGCTGCATTAATTTGAAACGGAGCTAATACTGTGCTTGATGGTTTTGTGGTTAGACTTAACAGACTGCTTTGGAAAAAATACTTTAATGGATTCCAGTGACTTGTAGGAACGAGCATGCGAAGCTACTTGCTTTCATGCTTACATTATATAAACAAATCTTACATGTCAAGGACAAAATAAGAAACCATGTATATTCCTTTTATATTAAAATACTGTAGACAAATCTACTCTCAGCTGCATTGAAATGGAAATTAGGGACTGAATTCTTCTAACAGTTAGATGGAGGAATTAGAATTGTAGAATAATTATTAAGGAGAAAGAGCAGAATGAAGACTTAAAAAATTAATAGAATCATAGAATTATTTAGGTTGGAAAAGACCTTTTAGATCACCAGGTCCAACCATAAACCTAACACTGCCAAGTCCACCACTAAACCATGTTCCTAAGTGTCACATCTATCCATCTTTTAAATACCTTCAGGGATGGGGACTCAACCACTTCCCTGGGCAGCCTGTTCCAATGCCTGACAACCCTTTCGGTGAAGAAATTTTTCCTCATATCCAACCTAAACCTCCCCTGGTGCAACTTGGGGCCATTTCCTTTTGTCCTATCACTTGCTACTTGGGAAAAGAGACCGACCCCCACCCTCTACAACCTCCTTTCAGGTAGTTGTAGAGAGCAATAAGGTCTTCCCTCAGCATCCTCTTCTCTAGACTAAACAACCCCAGCTCCCTCAGCCGCTCCTCATAAGACTTGTGCTCTAGACCCTTCACCAGCTTCGTTGCCCTTCTTTGGCCACGCTCCAGCACCTCGATGTCCTTCTTGAAGTGAGGGGCCCAAAACTGAACACAGTATTCGAGGTGTGGCCTCACCAGTGCCAAGTACAGGGGGACGATCACTTCCCTAGTCCTGCTGGCCACACTATTTCTGATACAAGCCAGGATGCTATTGGCCTTCTTGGCCACCTGGGCACACTGCTGGCTCATATTCAGCCAGCTGTTGACCAACACCCCTAGGTCCTTATCCAACGGGCAGCTCTCCAGCCACTCTTCTCTAAGCCTGTAGCGTTGCACAAGGTTGTTGTAACCCAAGCACAGGACCAGGCCCTGAGCCTTGTTGAACCTCATACAATTGGCCTTGGCCCTCAATCCAGCCTGTCCAGATCCCTCCGTAGAGCCTTCCTACCTTCCAGTGGATCAACGCTCCTGCCCAGCTTCGTGTTGTCTGCAAAATATACCAAGATTGCTTTTTGCATAGGTTGCTGTTTTCATTGATCCAACTTGTGACAGTTGACCTCTTACACGTGGCTAGGATGAACAGACAGCATGCTGAGTAGATGAGCCAGTCTAAATTTAAATCTACCTCCTTATAAATGTGCTTAAATGACACAGTGGGGACTTGTACCAGCTCCCAACCCTGCTCTAGTCTATCTTAATTAGCACTAGATCCATTCGGTGCCTGGTTTGCTTTCATTGGTAATTTGAGAGTAGAAATTTTTCTAGGAAGTGCAGCAAAAGAAACAAATATACTTCTTAAGAATGTCCCAGCATTTGCCTCCCTTTTAGCTTTTTAACAGCTTATCTTAGTTTACAGGAGCAGAAATAGAGATTTACAAGATATAGATTTACAAGTTTGTTAAAGGCAATACATTTGTTTGTATACCTAATACTAGTACTAACAGTCTGGAAAAAAAAAATGCTTACTAGAAAAAAGGTAGGTCATTTTGTGTGACTAGTCTTGTCACCTTCCTGTCAACACCGTTACAAGAGACCATACCATATTTCTGGGTTTTAGAACATGTCTTTAATCGTGCCTCTGGGCAGATTACATGCAAATACCTTGCTCAACATGATCTGTTGTATTTCTAAAGAAAAGCAAATAAAACCAGCCTGCACAAAACCACGTGCTCAGACAACTCACACTTCTCTCTGCCAAACCACTGTAATAGCCTCTATCAATGAAGGTATTTAAGTTACAAGGCTAAAGATTAATGTGTATTTCATGTTTTTCTTTCTGTTGTACAGGACATTGGTCTGGGCATTGGCAATGCTAGCAGTTTGGCAGGATTTCAGACAGATTTGTGGAAGATCTATTTATCTACACCAATGAAAAAGACATTTGGTTATCTGAGCAAATCAAATCACCCAAATGGAAAGATGGGGAGGGAGCAAAAGCCAATGATGCTAAAGCAACACAGAGCTCTCTAATGAGTTTCAATATTTTTGCAACAGAAATGGAAATAAGTGACTAAGTAGCATGGTGTGCATACGTGAATTACTGTTTTCATGCTGATTGCATTAAAACACTATTTCAAGGTCAGCAGGTATGGAAAAAAAAATCACTTCTCATTCTATGCTTATATATCTTTGTTAGTGTTGGTCTTCACTGGGAGACCAATGTCTACTGGTTTTCTAATAGTCTCAGTAAAAGTAGTATAAGCTATGCAAAAAATTATGTACATGCTATCTAAACAGTGCAGGTATCAAAATACCTTTGATTTGTCCAAAATACCTTTGATTTCTTAAAATACCAGTGATCTGTTGTTAGGCATTATCTACTGCCTGCTGAAAACACTGCCTCAAGTCATTTAAGTTTCCTTTTATATAGCTATAAAAACCAGGCTACCTGGATCCAATATAAACCTGTAAAAACTCCTTTCTTTTATAGAAGCAAGTGGATGCTTGTCCCTGTCAGCTATTATTCCCAGTGACAATCTTCAAAAATCCCTCAACTACTACTTTAGTGAATTAATACCACAGTTTAGAAACAAGGAGTTTATAGCCAAAGTAACTTGTTTGATCTTTTGGGACCAGGAATGACCACCAACAGGCTAGGGAGCCCACCGAAAGTCCGAGGTCCTAGTGGCTGCAGTCACAAACCCTTCAGAAGGAGAATTTGCCCACAGGCATGGGGTATCCATAACCCATGTTAGTCTAAGGATGGATATTCTAAAATTAAAGGCTCCTTGACATTCAGAGACAGCGATACCAAGCTTTTCTGAGCTGGGATGAGGAAATCATATTCAAAATGTTCTTCATGTGCATAAGGTACCATTACGGACAATAACTGTGATTAAAAGACAAATAAAAGGTAGTTATTAAATATATGAATACACGCTGAGGTATGTTTGTGAGGCTTTTTGTTTGATTATACAGATTTTAAATGGCTTTCTGAAATAAATTTCTGACAGATGAGTAAACTGCACTGCATCTTACTTATGCTATCTGGAAACCTTTTGTATTAGTGGGTTTTTTTCATGCAAAAGCTTTGAATGTCATTCAGTATCTCAAAAATCCAAGATAATTTGTTGCTTGTTCTTATGCTACCATACAGGAATTATAATATTCTGTATACAAAGACATTTCAGGCTTCAAACAAACACCAGAAATGGGTGCCAGCCTCTGCTCTCCAATACAGCTCCTGGAAGTAAATGTGGTATTTGAAACAATCATGATACAAAATACATATATTAACTGTATGGTTATTTTTATTATTTAGATGGCAATGTTTCCTTAATTCCCTGAAGATTTCTGCTCCATAAATAATCAGTGACTAAGCGGTACTGGAATTAATCTGAATTTATCAGCATGTTTAAAGAAACTAATTTTCCATGCCTGCACCTATTTGAATATACAAATATTAAAGAAGTATTGGAAAACTGTGGTGTTGGCTCCAGAACGGCTGAAACGGGATGAAATGAAGCAAAGGTAAGTCTAAGTTAAATCTCAGGACTGTGGTTAACTGGTCATAAAATTAATTTTTTAGCTTTTTATTGCTCTTAGCATTTAAATTTGATCTGGAACAAAGAGGTACAATGGGGGACAATTTTTCATCAACAGATTGTTTCAGACCACCTTTTGGGTTTTTGTCATCTTTATCTTCTATGATTTGTGTGTTATATCCTTAGGGGAACTATGTAAGTAAAAAAGTACTTCTTTAGGGATTATTATACACAAACAGCAGAGAAAGACGAAGCTGAAGGTAGAAAGATGAGCCAGAGGTTGCTATGTGTTGTGTCACTATAACAAGGGGGATATTCAATGAAATTGGGAGACAGGACATCCAGAAATTCATAATAAATTGTTGCTTTATGTAATTTATAATTAATATATGGAACTCCCTGCTAGATAATCTCATTGAGAGTAGGAACAACCTGGAATGAGCTCATGAGAGAAACAGACAACTAGCTGGGTGATGAGGCTGCTGCTACATCCCATGGATGCACAAGGAGGGAGGGAAGGAAAAAAATTAGCTGGAAGGGACATTATCTCAGATCTTCTTTTTTAGCATTTCAGATTAATCGTTTTAAGAAACAGAAACTGGACTCCTTATTTGATATGCTAATCTCTGTGTCCCATGTCCTGGGACATTCTTTCAATTCTGATGGCTGACCAAGATCAGGGGCTAGCTATATTACAAAGCCTTAATCAGTGCAGCTATATTGCCAGAGCTCCCAGTAGAAGCACAGCCCTCTGACTGTGGTAAACTGGGCTGGCTAAACAGTTCTTTTGCCAATGTCAGACGCATCCACTTGGGATGTTTTTGGTAGTGTAGCAATCTCAGTGCCTGATTCCTGCCTAACAAGCAGCGTTGCAAAGCCAGCAGACTTTTGTAACTGGATCTGTCCTATGAAGGCATGTAATTTGGTGTGACAGAAGTGACCAAAGCTAAGCAGTGCTGCAGCAAGGGAAGTTCTGCTAGTGGTCTGGGTCCAGTGAGGTGCCCATCTAATATGTGAACAATGTTTGGTAATGCTCCTATTTTGCGCAAGATAACCAAGAATAGCTAATAGCAAGAACACTGATGACTCCATCTAAAGATATAGTTATTATGAGTTCCAAGAGCAGAGAGATCTGTATCTTTGGTTTAGAAATGCAAATTGTATAATACATTTTAATTTAATGCAAAAATCTCTGTTTGAAAAATACGGTATGGAGGAGAAAAAAACAAAAGGCGGCTGTTCCAGCTTTAGCACAGAAAAGAAAAAATGAATCATCTTCATATATTTCTCTTCCTCTTTCCTTTCTTCTAAAAGCTTTCACAATAAACTGTAAGCACTCCAGGAGAGAAAGATGTTGTTATTCTGGTCAGTAAATTATTTAAAAGACTTCAAGAACAGCTTTGAAGGTAACAAAGAATAGCACTGCTTACACTTGAGTAACACATAGTATTTCTAAAAGATTTCAGTAAGAGCCATGTCTGGTCTGAAAACAATTTATTTGATTTTCAATGTTTTTCAACCAGATTACATTTTATTGCTATTATTTTCTCATACTATGCAATATATGCTCCATTCCACTGCTAAAGCTTGCATGCATATGTGCAAATGTCTGGATATTTTCCAGTTGATATTACCAAAGTCAGCACCTTTTGTGATAAAAAGGGCAATATCTTTGCAGCTGAGGGTTATTTTTGCATGTATTTGGAAATACTGACTGCAGGTTGGCATCCAGCACAATGCTGGTAGCTTGCAGGCCTGCCTGTTATCTGACAGAGTAAGTCAGTGGGGGAGCTGATTCATCAAATAGGCTGGTTTTCTCTAGAGGGGATTGAGAACAGCTGTTTGAACAGTGATTACAGCCAAAAGTGCGGAACACCTTCTCCTGTGCTGATTTAGTCACTGCAGAGAAAGCTGAGTTGATGATGGTGTTACTGAGGGTGAAAAGATAAGAGGAAGGTGGCTGTAAAGGAAAGGGAGGCTCACAGATTTTGCCTCATAGCAACTCAGGTTACACTACCCGTAAGAAAATGCTATGTTTTCAGTGGCTTCCTCAATAAGAAGATCAGCTAGCAATTTCTGATATGAAAAATTATGGAAGGATGTAAATTTTGGTAATCATGGGAAGACAGCTAAATGTAGCCAGAGGTTTTATCTTCAGCAGTTACTGCATTTGGGCTGTCTAGATGGCTGTACTTTGAACAATAGATAAGATTTTTTTTCCTGAAATATATAGTTTCTCCTCTGTCCTACGTTCTTGTAATTTTTGAAGTGAAGGTGCTTGTGTCTAAAGGTTCTTTTATTTTATTGCTATTCAGAGAATTTCACCATGTGGTTTACCAATGCTGTCAGGAAAGGGGTAGGCTGCCAGCAATATCTGCACCAAGCCTGAAGCAGAACATTTGGCTTGCCTAAGTTACCAGGAGCATGCTGAAAGATGCTACTTACACAGGCAAACTGAATTTCTTCAATTTAATTTTGATTTTTAGGTCTGCATTCTCTCTACTCGAATATAACTTGCAAGGAAGAGTTAAATCTTCAAAGATGTCTGGGGTGTAGTGTTGTGGTGCGTGATTCTGAGGTGTCTTGATGAGCTCAATGGTTCCAAGTCAGATGTCCAAGCTCCCTACGCAAGGCACAAGACCTGGGTACCCGGCTCCCTGTACTGTGCAGACAGATGGGCTTGGAGAGGGTACGAGAGCTCCCTTTCTGGAGGGTGGTACCTAAGCAGCTGGCTGCCTCCTGCTGCTTGCAAATTACAGCGAGTGGCTGTTTCTGGAGCTGGGTACCTACACGAGTCTTTCCCCTTGCAAACACAGCCAAGATAAGAAAGTGGTACCTGTGTGCAAGCAGCAGCCAGGTGCTCTTGTGATACCAGTGTTCACACCTGCCCTCTGTCTAATCTGTCAATGGGCTTTCAGCTTGTATTCTTCATCTGCCCTGAGCCTTAGACTAGCAGTTAACTCTGGAATTTATTTTTCTTCATTTCTTCTACCACAGCTCTTGTCTCCCTGAGAAATACTTCAGTATATGGCTGAGCAGGGACTGGAATCCAGACGGTGAGATGAATGACTTCCGTTCCAATTTTTCCTCTTTCTTTGATGCTAGTGATGGCTGACCATGCTCAGAAATTTAGGGGGATGTCCCAGCCCAAGTGGTTAGGGAGGTCATAAAAAGATGTGAGATACGAGTTCAAGTTAAGTAGAAGTGCATTTAGAAGCTTGGTCTCCCATACAGCGGTGAGGGCTGAATGCTTTGAAGTAATGGGAATGATAAGGCAGTCAGTTTGGCGGCATTGCAAGTACCTGGTTTTGGTCTGTATGTGGCAATCTCAAATCCAGGCTTAGAAAATGATGTCCCACAGGGAAAGGAAGGCAAGTAAGGCACGGCTCAAGAATGCTCCTGGGGTTTAGGAGCTCAGACCAGTATAGTTATATACAGAAATACAGGTGCTGTTACTACTGGAAACAACTAGAGAATTTAGGAGCCTCCAACATCATGTGGCAGCTGGGTTCTAAATTTTGGGCATAGGTACCCTGAAAAAGAAGTTCAACGGTTGAAGGAATAAAGCCAACAAACAGCCCTGTGCAGCATCTAGTTCTCCCTTCACATCCACCCCTGGTTTGCCAGCATTTTTGTAGGGCTCAGTAGTTTCCTAGCATGTGCGCTTCAAACAACCAAAAATCTACTGTCATGATGTTGATATGTCTCAGATTTAAACTGCAGTTTTGAAAAGGAATCAAGAAAAATGGCATTTCAAAGCATAACTGCTAGGCTGTTCATTTTTTTTCTTGATTTACTTTGACTTAATGTTAGCCCTTTGCTGTAATTTCATTTTCAAAGCCATTCTGCTTTACCTCTAGAAATAAAAGCATCACTCAAACTGCTCCTTCCATCCTGCAGTTGCAGTCAGTTTGGAGAGGAGAAAAAAAAAAAAAAAAAAAAGAGAAACCAAACTTGTTAGTATTTTCTTCATTAATTACCTTTACTGCAAGCTGTCCTCATTAGGCCTGGGCTTGCAGAAAAATCTTAAAATGAACAGGAATCTCTCTGTGAGACCCATAAAGAGGGCTCAGGAAAAATATTCTTTGCTCCAGTCTAGATTGAGGACCGCAGCATTTGTGCCTGTTTGTGTTTGAAAATAAGGACAGTAGTATGTCATCCCGTACTGTAAAATTACGTCCTTAGCATGCCCATGCTGTGTAGCAGACTGCAAGGACTGATGTTGGGGATCTGCTGTACAGGGAACACCTCCTACCCATTCTTTTCTCCCATTAATTTTTTTGGGGGGGTATTGCTATGTTCCAGACACACCCAGCATAGTGCCTTCAGTGACACTACGTAGACTATTGATTCTCAGGCTAATTTTATAGGGAAAGGCAATTTGCTATCAGATGTCGTCTTATCCTTGTGCTGCCTGATGGCAAGGAGAGTGGAGTTCTACGTGCTGCCTCCCATAGCTTGTCTGTGAGTCCCATTATGCTGAGGTCTGTGGAAGGTATCTGCACATCTCTCTGAAGGGAAAGGGCTTCTTTGGGGCCTGAAGGCTGAGAGGTGTGGCCACTATATGCTTAAGCAGTAGCAGTCTTGAAATCTATGTTTTCCTTGGAGCACAGGCAGGCAGTCCTAAACATGCTCCGTTGCAAGGGAGGGTGAGGCTCTTTAATTAGTTTCTCCCACCAGCTGCTCCCTAAATGTTCAGGAATAGTATTTCAGAGTGCCTCTTTCTTCTGTAACAGTTTTCTTCATTATTTTACATAATCCCAAGCTCATATTCAATATTAAAATAGTCTCTGCCTGCCAGCGTTGATTGCAACAGTTCAGCAGAAATCTTTCCTCTTGATAATATACCTCTGTTCTTTGGGGAGTTAGAAATTGGTCTTTTGGCTAATGTGCACCTAAGCCAAGTTTCCCTGTGGTCTCCATGTACCACTGGTGAATAACGCCACTTTTATGCAGTTCCACTTGTGCTGATGGTACTTTTTGTGGGTGTTTCCCTGCTGAACCAGACTGGAATATTAAAAGCAATAGGAACTGTGAACGCAGAAAACATCCCTCCTCATTGCACAGGGTGGAGAAACAGCAGAGATTCTCAAACAAACAGCTCCCATGGGCAGATCTAGAGGCTTCCACAGAAAAGAGTAAGGCCAGAAGGGACATACCACAGACTTGCCCTGAGTTAATTCCCATTTTCTGCTAAAGCAGCTAGTAGTGGAAAGTCAACCTCATCCTTTGCTATCTGCTCCTGTGTTATCTTCAGTATTCTAAATAAAAGTGCTTTCCTTAGGTGAAAGGGAAGCAGATGACTTTGAGGCTTGAAGGCTGAGAAACTTCCACGTCTTCCTCTGCGGAGTGTGAGTTTGGGTGACCTACATAAGAGTCAGAGGACACAGCTCTCTTAACAACCCCCTGCTTAGGCATCTTACGGCTCTCAGGATATTATTCACAGAGAGCATTAAGAGAAATGGTGGCCTACTAAAGGCAGAGCCTTTGCTGTGCCGCCCGCGTGGCACTCGTACCCCCTCACACTGAGGAAGCAGAGCCCTTCGGTGAGCTTGCTCATCGCCCCCCCAAATCAGTGTGTGCTGTGCGAGGGGCTCCCTTCATGTGGACTGAAATGGGTGCCTGATGCAATTTGTTGTTGGTAGTGATGCACCTTCATCACTGAGTTTAATACAAATGAGCAGATGGGAGTGCTAGGAGCGGAAGAGGGCTTAGTGATGGGAGAAGCAGCATGTTTCCCCATCTCCCTTCTGCATCTCGGCCTAGTTTCCAGCCATGCTGAAGTCAGTCATAGTGGAAAAATACACACACAGAGCTGTGCAGCTAGATGGGGGAGTTTGAAAAACAGCAACAACCACAAGCTCCAGGTTAATGTGCTGAATGCTAACAGAAAGCTAGCAGGACATATCAAAAACAAGTTGAGTGCATGTTTCTCTCAGAGGTTCAACACCTTTGATTTCTGTACCAGGACCTGTTGTTACTGATGTTTACTGGTGAACCTGCCCTTTCTGGGAATCACCTCTGATGGAGCAGGAAGAAAAACGCTCTTGGACTTGGCTTCCCTGCCTGCACTGGTTGGTCCTGGAGCAGAACGGGGCATTGCAGCCTTTCAGTACTTAAAGGGGGCTTATAAGAAAGATGGGGACAGACTTTTTAGCAGGGCCAATAGCGATAAGACAAGGGGTAATGGTTTTAAACTAAAAGAGGGTAGATTCAGACTGGATATAAGGAAGAAATTTTTTACAATGAGGGTAATGAAACACTGGAATGGGTTGCCCAGAGAGGTGGTAGATGCCTCATCCTTGGAAACATTCAAGGACAGGCTGGGTGGGGCTCTGAGCAACCTGATCTAGGTGCAGATGTCCCTGCCAATTGCAGGGGGGGATGGACTAGATGACCTTTAAAGGTCCCTTCCATCCCAAAGCATTCTATGATTCTATACACCTGCTTCAGGTTTCTGAGCTCCAAGGCTTCAGCTGGTCACCTCGGGATGGGAGACCAACCCAAGGAGACCAACTATACTTGGTCTTTTACACAACACGCCTGCACTCCATTCCGCTCATGGTCGTAACCACAGTGCAGATGCACACGCCACATCTGCTGTAACACATCTCATCCTTACCTATAGCTACAATATCTGCCCTCAGTGCTGACTGTTTTTCTTGTTTTTTACAGGCATAAATCTATAGGCAACCCTTGCTGCTGCTGTGATGCTTCTCTAAAACAAAAGCTTATGGAACACTAAAATTTTCTTGTTCATGAGGTGGTTTTGGGAAATGCAATAGATGACGACCCAACGCAATGAAAGGAAAAAAATTAAATTTACTTTTGGGCTTTCCTAACACTCACCTTTCTAAAAGATTGTCATATAAGATGAAGATCAAACTGTAAAAGCTTTGTGTGTGTGTTTACATTCTCTCTTCCTAACGAACAAAAAATATCCTACCTTTTTTTTTTCCTTGCCCCTCCAAAAGACTGGGTTTTAACTCTTGAGTTAAGGCTTCACAAACTGTCATAGTTCTTATGTCTCTCTGAAAATGCTAGGTTCTAGCTGTAGTGAAGTAGAATAGCAAGTTCTGCCTTGTACTGCTAAATTTATAATAATACATGAAGAAAACCCAAAACCAGCATGTACTGCTTTAATGCAGTTGTATTTGCAGAGTGAGTTGTGCACCATTTTAATTCGTATAAAACTCCCGAAACCATATTGCCTGGCTGTGGGGGTTGCCATCAGAAGTGGGCATTTTGTGAGCACCTCAGTTCTGCATGACAGGCCTTCACAGCCAGGAGGCTCCAGGGAAACCCTCTTCTCTCAAGCTTTGTCAGTTGTTGCTTGATGGTTGGTGTGCTCCCGTTGGAAATGGGAGTTTGAGCTGTTTTCAGCTGAGGAGCCAACATACTCTAGGCTTTTCAATTCTGGAGAAATGGCACTAATATTTAGGCTCCTTCTGCTTTGGGATTTTTATTTTTTTTTTAACAAGAGGTCTTTTTTCACTTGGTTTTGCAGTCCTGCTCAGTGCTACGCACGCTCATCCCACACATAGGAATAAGGACCTTAGGTGGAGATATTAATTTCCCACACATGGGAATAAGGACCTAGGTGGAGATATGGAGAAGCTTTACAGGTTCTGTCCAGACTCAAATCAGGCTGAAGCACCATCGACGCCAAAGATGAGTAAGCCCTAAGAGGCAGAGCAATTTTTCAGAAACATTGTAAGTAATTGAGCTATTTCAGTATCAGTCTTTTTTTCTGGACTATTCAACCTGCTAGGAGTCATAGGAAATATTAATTTCTCACATAAAATAAGGTAAGCCTTATCTCACCAGCCACAGTACTGTCAGATCATATATCATTGTGAGATAAATTGTTCTTACAAAATTAATCAGCTATTTATTTAAGTACGAGGAAAAGGAATTTGGAAGGTTTTTGCACTACCATTTCATGGGATGGTATGAAAGTGATTTAAGAACCAATTAATATTTACTTGGTTTCAAAAAAATCTATTAATAATTTAAGTACTTGAAAGCATTCAGCCTATTGCACATTTTTTCATCGTTTTGTCTTGTAAAAGGCTGAGTGGTTGTATTGTCTCCAGGATGAAAAATTCCCCTTCTAGAATCAATGCTTGCAGGTTTTTCCTTCTACAATTTCAAAACTTTTTTTGCTCTGTTCTTTACAATCATATTAAGTAACTGCTAAAATAAAATATGGCAATGGCAGCGCTCGAAATAGAACTGATCTGGCCTTAAAAGAAGAGTGGAAAGGAAGAGTGGCTGCTGTGGCCCAATTTGCAGTATGTGTCAGTCATGTACACTCCTGAGAACCATATCTTTATAATCCATCCTCTTGCTTGTTATCAGAATTTCAAGATGAAACTGTCACCAAAGCAGATCAGTACAATCCTTTTGAAAGTAATCCTGCTCAATTCTACCTGCTACACAGGGGAACATCAGCTTAACTTGTAATTAAGGAAGATTTCTCTAGGGAGACCTTAGATGTGGCCTGTCAGTTCCCAAGAAAATGGTAGCAATTATTGACCTCGTTTTTCCTTTGCTCTAACAATCATCAGATTTAAAATGACAGTATGACCTGAAATGGAGCATAATTCCTGTCAGTGACAATGTGACAAGACCGTATGACTGCAAGGGAATAAAAAGGAGATGAATCAAAAATGAAAGGGTAGATAAAAATTCTGCCTCCTTCTAATAGCCTGAGTGAATAAATCACTCTCTCAGGCAAAACAACAATCCTTGGGAACTGGTCCTGGCTTAAATAAGAGAAAGTTTCCTTTGAAGCAGGAAGGTCCTTAAGTTACAAGCAAAGAACCCCAATGAGGTTTTTACAGGGAGGTTAATTCTGTTACGGTTGCTTCCTTAATGGTCTGTTCAGCTCTTGTTGACTTTACAAGGGGTTGGGAAGACAGATCAGTACAGAATTATTTTTACATCAGCAATATGAAAGCCTGCACAGCTTAACATACCTGCTTCCAAAGAACTAGACTTGGTAAAGGATGCCTAACCAAACTATATAAAGAAGAAGCAGTATATCACTTCTCATCATATAAGAGCAAGACAGCCAGCTGCACATTGAAAAGCATGGGAAAATAACTCTACCAGAGCAAGGGAGGGTAATTACCCTTTTAAGGCCTTGAATTTACCAGATGATTTGGTTTTGGAACAGCATATTCCCCTAAGATGTGCCTGGGTATACAGCATCTGCCCAACACGTGCCATGCATGCAACTACACAGTTTTTGCAGTAAAAAGCTTGCATCCTAAATTTAGACTCGTATAATGAATAAACAAGGTGGGGACAGGGAGAAAATGAAATGGTAGGCGAGAATTACAGTAACAAGTTTACAAGTGTGCTGGTTTTGGCTGGGGTAGAGTTAATTTTCTTCATAGCAGATAGTATGGGGCTATGTTTTGGATTTGTGCTGGCAACAGTGTTGATAACACAGGGATGGTTTAGTTACTGCTGAGCAGTGCTTATGCAGAGCCAAGGCCTTTTCTGCTTCTCACCCCACCCCACCAGCGAGCAGGCTGGGGGTGCACAAGAAGTTGGGAGGGGACACAGCCGGGACAGCTGACCCCAACTGACCAAAGGGATGTTCCATACCATATGACATCATGCTCAGCATATAAAGCTGGGGGAAGAGGAAGGAAAGGGGGGATGTTCGGAGTGATGGCGTTTGTCTTCCCAAGTCACCGTTACGCGTGATGGAGCCATGTTTTCCTGGAGGTGGCTGAACACCTGCCTGCCGATGGGAAGTAGTGAATGAATTCCTTGTTTTGCTTTGCTTGCTTGCATGACTTTTGCTTTACCTATTAAACTGTCTTTATCTCAACCCATGAGTTTTCTCACTTTTACTCTTCTGATTCTCTCCCACCTGGGTGGTGCTCAGTTGCTGGCTGGGGTTAAACCACGACAACAAGGAAGCTCAGTTTTTTCAGTATGCCATATCTTGATAATTTTGTTTTCCTTGCAGACAGATTTTTGTCGCTGCTGAGAAGCTGATTTTGTAAGTCAGTATAATGCATGCAGGGCTTTATTTTGTACTTGGTGTACATGTTTGGCCATTTTTCTAGAGAAAGCAATAGAGATGAACAGTCAACGTATCCTTTCTAGCACTCTGAAAATCTCTTAATTTTCTACTGTAACAAACTTCAAGATCTAAGATGAATAGAAGATCCTAAGCCTCTGCACAGGATCTCATGGCTTGTTGGACAATGAACCTTAAAAAAAAAAAAAACCAACAACAAAAAAACCCCAAAAGCAAGAGCTCTGGTTTTCCCACAATCCTGGCAGTGCAGTAAGACAAAGGGCACTCTATGCCGAAGAAGTAGGTTTCTTGGTTGCCGTCCCAGATGTCTGCAACATAACACTGTGTCCCCACTGCAGGGATTAATGTGCAAGGGACTGCCTGCCCCTCCTGTTACAGGCAGGGAGGATCAAAAAGGATTTTCTAAAATGTGTTCCCTGACTGGGGCTCTCCCCAGCTGAACGGTTTTGCCTGACTTTCTTAAACAGCTTGTACTAGTGCTGTGGGGCACTCGCCTGCTGGGGGTTGACAAGGCAGGAGTATTTGAAAACCTGCATGGGTAGCATTTCCAGTTCCTCTGGGCAGACATAAAAGTAGGGCTGTGGGGTTCGCTCTTTAAAATACAATAAATTAATTTAAACTAAAATATACAAATATAAACATATAAAAAATAAAATAAAGCCTTAGGGTTTTTTTCTTTATATCTTATACTCTTTGACAGACAATTGTCAGCAGCTCTTCAGAAAACTATAAATCAGAAACTCAACTTGCAAAATATTAACTAATTAATTGCTTAATTAAGACTTTCTCCTGCAATGCTAATTCCTTTTATAGACACACTTTTGCTAAGGACAATAGTGGTAGAAGATTGAATACAGCCTGTGAAGCACGTAACAAAAATGAAAGATGTTGAGAGCTGTTGGCAAAACTGTCAGCTAGATACATATGTATAATTAATGTACATATACATATGTGTAATTAATACCTGTTTTCAAACGAATAACTCATTCACCTAGTCAGGATGTAGGGAGTAAAATAGGCTTCTAATATATAATGCTAAAGGTACTGTACATAAGAAAATGAATGAAATGCAGCACATTTTTTTTGCATCATCAGTGTACTGTATATATAGTCAATGTATTACGAATTTCTGAAGTTTACTACCATTAATTTCATGCCTCTAAGGTATTTTAAAATCGCCATAGATACTGAATGTGTACAGAAGAATATTTTAGTATAAAAACTTCTAGGAGCAAACAGACAATTATAGCATAGGATACCTTCATTTTTCAGAAAAAAAATAATGGTCCTGAAAATACTTTCATCCTCATGGGCAAAACCATCTCCAGTTGATCCAGTTATTAAACTGCACTGAGCTCCTTATTAAACATAAATAAAACCCAAATCAGAGCTAGAGAGCTGTTGTGTTTTAGGCACCATGAGAGTCGCTGTGCTGGCTGTGGAGTTGGGTTCCTGTGCACCAGCTTCTCAGCTGTGCTTCCTTTGGGCTGGGAACACCATCTCAGATCTCTTGGCAGTGCTGGCTGTACGACTGCTACATATTTCCGTTAAAGTGACTCTGGTTACTTGAAACTATCCAAATAGGTGTTCTTAAAATACGTTATGCAAAGCTCAGGCAAGGAGCTGTGCAGGACAGTGACCTGCAGCAAAGGGATGGTGCTGTGTGACTGGGAGCAGTAATATCGTCTACTGGCACAGCTGGAACAGGAGCAGACAGATGTTCACATCCTTGGTTGGCTTTTGTAGTAACTTGCTTAGTATAGATTGCTCAAACCAACTTCCCTCCATCCTGCATTTTTACTGAGTTAAAACACTAAATTCTTGTTTTCATAAATTTACATGAGGTTACAGTCATGCTTTCAAGATTTTCACTGCCACAGTAAAACTAGAAGTATATTTAAAAGGAATACCTGTAAGTTGAGGTTATTACTGACCTCTGTGAAGTCAGAAAATCCAGAAAGGAACAAAGTGGGATTAAACCCCACAAAAACATATCTATAATAATGCCTATGTGTTTGCTTTGTTTCCCAAATCCTCTACTGAATGTCTTATTTAATCCTCATGTAAAGCTACTGAGATGAATTCTGCCCAGCTGTATTTCCTTTGTAGGAAACTGTACCTATAAACATATAGTCAGACTGGGCTAACTACCTTCCCAAAGGCACAATGTATCAAAAGCTACCCTGATATATACCCTGTGTAACCTGCTCAAGTTATTGAATTATACAAGACATAAACCAGGACATATCCCCATTCCCTTGCCTCGTGGGAATGGACCTGGAGGAAGCAGGAGATTTACAAGGGGGAGTGCTCGTTGCATAGTTATAACCCGACATGTATGGGTAAATGCTATGCTGGCTGCTGTAGAGACCAGCAAAGCTCCACACGGGTGTAATGGTCCACTTGGACAGACTCACTGGACCCACTGACAGGAGCGGAGCCTTTGTATTTTTAATTTCTCTTCAAAACTTGGAACGAAGGAATCTGGCAAAGTCGCTTAGTGCTGCAGGTTAACGTATGTGTGTGCGTGTTTTCTTTCTGTTGCTCTCCATTCAGGGACTGGTAAGATAGGTCACGTTGTAGCCTGCCTTAGCCACAGCCTTAAAAGTAATGGCACTCAATTTACAGATTGTTCTTGTTCTTATAGTTTGGGTGAAGGAAATCCACTTGTGTTTATTTGCCCATTAGAGAAGTGGGCTGTTCTTCTTTTGCAGTCATTTGCTATGCCATTTCTTGCCTAGTTGCTGCCCAAACACATTGACCCTTTGCTGAACTATTTGTAGGGATATAACGGGAAAAAGGGGAAGGAAAAGAATGGAAGAGGAGGAGGTGTTTGTAGTATGCTGCTGTGGATTAGAGATCCCAGCTTCTAAGGTTTCAGCCTTAATCTTCCAACACATGCAAAGCCTTTTAATTTCACTTTAAGGTCATTACCCACGTACAAAACAGACTAATGGCTGTGTGAGGAATGCAGGTACAAAACTCAGTACAGGAAGCTTTTCAGTTAGTTATAATTCACTCTGGGAAAGAAACCTGAGGTTTTAGGTCAAAATATCTGTTTATAAAATCCAAAATCTGTACATTAAACTTAAAATCAAACAGATTGCAAGCTTATGAGTTTGAAAAGTAAACCCAGTAAACCCAAATTCTGAAGGATAAGCATGTCACAATATCTAATATTATGTAAAGAAAACATGCCTAGAAGACATTAATTGCTTCAGTGGGTATGCTGGTCTTGCAATACATTTTGTGTTTTCTTGATTATGGCCAGTATTAGAAGATCGGCTTTCTCGGTAGAGGCTTTTCACACAGCTTTCTTCATCATTCGGGGAGATCATCTGATAGGATCAGCCTAAGCTGACCTATAAAATCAAGTGCCGTCGAAGTTGGGCATTTCCATGTGACATCACATCTACATGAGAACACTGCGCTGCAGTGACTGCCACACTGATATGGACTGATTGAATTATGAATTCATTCTTAGAGCAAACAGCCATTAGAAAGATAGAGATCATGTGGAAAAATATTGGTTCCCTTGATGGTTAAGTATCGATGGACAGATAGCAGGTAGGAGGAAAACAGACTTGCTGGCAAGGTCAGCTTGAACTGCCTGAGACCTGATATAGATCACAGGCACCGATCAAGTACCTCTTTCCAGAAAATTAATATCCCCATGAGCTCAAGTTTCCGACAAGTGAAGCAGATGCTCCAAGTCCCTTTACTGTTTCAAAGAAGGAGAAGCATCACTACTTACTTTGCATTAAATGTGCGTTGTTGGGAATAACTATTTGAAGAGATGATAATTTCTTACAAGTAAACGCAATAAATATATTTGTTTTACAGGACAAGTTAGAAATAGCATTGATGGTACCTGCAGCTGATTTAAGTATCACTACAGATATCCTTAAAGACAGATAAAATGGGAAGTTTGTCTCCTCAAAAAAAAAAAAAAAATTAAGGGAAGGAAAACTAACTAGCAGACACAGAATAATTATTTGCCAGCAAAACATGTTGTCTGACAGAAGGGGCAAAGGTAGTGATGGTAAATTTAGTTATTAAATATCATAGAGAATTAAGGGATTACAGAAAAAAGCAGCAACACGAGACTTACATTTCCCCTAGAAAACAGACTGCAGCAAGAAATACACATCTCTGTTTAAGTCTCTGTGATTTGTAAATGTGGTGAGGGAGCAAATGTGCAATAGCCATGAGAGTTAAGTAAGCAAGCAAAATAAAAGAAATGCAACTACTCCTAGTTTTTAAGAAAATTCATCTACTTGAAATTATTTCTTTTAGCAAGATGCTACGGAAGAAACCAAGAGATGTCTGAAGATGTCCTTTGGTACTTTTCCCAGTTAGGTCTAACTGTGTTATTTGAGGGCTCTAATTGAATTTAACACTCCTTCATTCAGACTGTGCACATTTCTCCTACATAATGTAGATTCAGTTACCTGCTGTATTAACCTGAAGGTCTGATCAACTGAATGTTGGTCAAAATATATCCCAAACTGGCTCATTGAGTCAAGTCAATTCTCAGACCTCTTCTAATTCTGGATTGATGAATAAGTTCATCATAGGTGTTCAATGATCTCACTTTGCTTTCTGGAACACATCTGCCCATGTTGCAGTGAGTACTTTCATTGCTAACTTATATGACATCATTATTTCAACAATATTGTATCCTCTTCACTTAGATAACCACCTTATTGCATCCAATGAGAACTCCTGAGAATTGCATTTGCATGTGTCTATCAATGCCCTTCATGTTTGGAGGAGGAGCAGTGAGGGGTGGGGGGGGGATGACTTTGTAGAAGAAACAAGAGCACATGAACCCCCAGATTTGCTGAAGACTAGGAGGCTGGTATGGGTTTCTTGTTTTCAGCTGGTCAGGATGTTCCTTGTCCTACTGAGTGCTCAGGAGTTGATGAGTATTTTTGAGTGCTTGCAGTGCGCATACTGAGTTTCAGCAAGACCTAAGGTTTAATGAGCCAGAATTTTGAAATACTTACACTCCTTTAAACTCATGAAAACAAACCTGGAAGCAAAATGGGATAGTGCTGTGTTGTTTCTCCCTTGTACACCTGTCCTCCTGACATTGTTCTCTGGCTTGGCTTTCAACTTTGCACCTTTCCATCAAAACACTTTCTGATCTGAATTCTGCCATCTCCCAAAGGTGTCTGGCAAATGGAAGGAAATGACTTCCTACTTGATGAAAAATAAATTATTTTGTGAAAAAAATTTGTATTAAATGCAGTCCTGAAGGGATATTTCAGTGCTACTTGATTTGAAATAAAATTATGCTGGTAATTTAGTAAATGTAAAAGAGGAAAAAAGTGGTGCTTTTCCCTCCAGGGTAGGCTATGGGGATATTTTTGAGTTTTTCTTTTAGTTATTGTAAGCAAAATAACTTTCATCTAGTTTTTTTATCTTTCAAGGTTTTTTGCAGATACTGTTAAAATGCAGGCTTACAAAGTCTCCAGCAGTAAGGAAGAAATAACTGCATTAAACCCAAAAGGTTCTCAACAGCGCTTTTCACTGAAATGGAAAGCTACTGGTATTTTGCAGAGGAATAAAGATAAATGCTACCTTTTCTATTTCTCTGCAAAAGTTGCCTGTTTTTGAGCCAAACTTCAAATGTGTTTCAGCACGAAGAAATCACAAGCTGTATCTCAACTTTCAAAGGGGAGCATGAACATCCTCTGATGCTTTTGACACATATCAGAAAAATAAAAAAAATCTTAGAGAGGATATGTAACCAACCTTCTGCCAGAAAAGAGAGCTCTGGAAATTGAAGAGAATGACATAAAACTAGAGACATGCTATACTTTGAATTGTCTGATTTTGGGGATGGACTGATTCAGTGCTACCTTCTCATGACTCTTAATCATCACGCTTCCAGATAAAGCCAGTAGCTCCAGTATTTGAAGACGCAAAATTTCCAAGGGTGCTTTTGAAGGTGGATCCAGAGTCTTCTAATACCTTTTTCAATGGAAGGACCTGATTTTTTGGGGGGAGATTTGGACTACTTAAATAATTCATGTAAAATAAGGTGTCTACTATTTGGAGAGCGATGATAACTGCTGAAATTGAAGGCACCTGCATACCAGCAGGTTGGAAGACATCTCTCATTTCTGCTTTCAGCAGCAGTAGAAGGTGGGAAGAAGAAAGGAATTTACAAGCATTTTTCTAATCTGAACTGTTTTTTGATATGCTTGTTTTCGGATGTCTTTGATTTTTCTTTTTCCTCCATAAGCTTGTGATGATGAGGCTTTTGTCTGGCTTCATGCATATCTTTCTGTCAATATTGAAAGACACATCTCAGAAAGAAGTCTGCTCAAGACTCCTAGGTAAGAAGGGCTGATTTTAACCCACAGTTCAGTCTCTGATGTAACAGCAAAGTGACTCTGTAATGCTACGCCAGGGAAGTGCTGAGAGGAGAGATGCAGCTGTTCCTATAAGCATTGCACAGAATATTTTTTTAATACTAGAAAAGCTCCTGAATTTGGAGAGTAGGGTAATTTTGAGTAGCCAGTCAATAGTGCAAACTGATTAAACTACTTTGTACATAAAGAGATTAGAATAATAGATTAACAAGCATGTAAATATGAAAATAGCCTTCAGGGTTTTCCCCCTGGAATTGCATGGAGTATTGACAAACACTCAAAAAATTAAACTGTGTGCATAATAAAACACTGTTCTGCCCCAAATACCAACCTCTAGCAGATGCAGAACTCGCACGACCTCACACCTGACCTCTTAAACTGCAATAGAAGTAACTTGGCTGGCTGCAGCCAGCAATCGGAGAGAAAGTGGGTGTGGATGGTGCTATTCAGAACCGCCTTACCAAAAGATGTGCCAATTCCCTGACATGGAAATCACCCTCGACATCATTGCCAACCATTTATTCCCTGCCAGTTTGAAGGCACATTGCTTTTTTGGAATGGTTTTATCCATGCTTACAGCAAAATGCAAGAAACAAAGTATTTTTTCACTTCAAGCTGGCTGTGAAAATGCATGTGTAATACAGGGAAATGAAGAAACAGAATCTGATGCCTGTTTTCCAAATTGTCACTTGGGAACACAAAACAACATTTGAAGAGGAAAATATCTTCTTGTTCTGTTAACTGGTCCCTAATTTTTTTTTCTTCCCTTTCTCTCTTAAATCCTTGAGGGCAAGAACCTGGATTTCAAATGCTAATTCGTGTTTTGGACTTCAATCATGATTAAAGAAGACTGGGTGAGGAGAGGAAAGGAAATGACAGTTGGTTTTCAAGTTCAATAAGGAAGACAAAAAGAGAGTATGGAAGTTCTCTTATGTCTCCTCCTCCAAAACAGTTCTAAATTTACCTCTTTTAAAACCTTAAATCAGGCTAATGAACTCCAAGGACACCTCTTCTTAAAAGTGTATGGAACCCCAGTAATAAAGCACAGTCTGCTGGCACGGGATAAGAGCTAATTAGCTCCCTTCCTCCGTTAACCCCCACAGTAGGTATCCTAGAGTTTAATCCACATATAACTGGAATTCAAAAGCCCAAAACTCTTAAACCCATTATACCATGGAAACACCCAGACTGACGCTTTTCTCAAAACAAAATAAAAATGCTAATGAGACTGCTGCATGGTAAGACCCTAATAACACAAAAATGTCTGTAAACTGCATCAGTTATTGTTGCCTAGTGGGAATAAAAACAACTGTAAACTTTTCTTCATGCGTGTAAGTTACTCCCCCCGTTAGGTTGCTGTACCACATTGTCTTTGCTAGCTACAAAGTGTCATGAATGGTAATTGCTGGCTATAGCGTACTTCAGGGGGCCTTTAAGAATGAGGGAAAGAATGGTTTTGTTGAGCTTCCTTATGCTTGGTTTTAGGATATCTATTTAAAACTTGGCCACCCTACTTCCAACTTCCATTTCTTGCTGTGTTTGACTTTCAAATAATGACACAGAATATAAAGCACTTCGTGTTTCATTTCCATATCTGTCCTTCTTAGGGGAAGAAATCCAAATGTCTCCTAACAGTGATGAAAACAATCTTAATTTTTTAGTCTCTAATTATACATCTTCATGTAGCAATTTCTGCCACATGGGGCTTGATTTCCTTCAGTTTGGGACACCTGACCTTTACTATTTTATCATGGTTAGTTTTGACTGAGGAAATGCAATGCAGTTTAAAGTCGTTAGCTGGAAGAACTTAATATTTTTTAAAAATCACTCAGTTGTTGTTAGATTGACATCTAATCAGAGTACTTTCAGTATTAATGCCAATATAATGTTAATGATCACATTCTTGAAGATGTAGGATGCAAAGTGTTCCCTTACCCTCCTAGACCTGAACATAACTAGCCCTCAAAAACTGAAGTGGTTTTTGCTGTTACTTAGGTAGCTAAGAAGCCCCAGAGAAGACGTAAGAATTCATTTTATTTCATATTGAACTCTACTTTTCAGCTGTGCAGCAGTCCTGTGGGTACAGGTGCAGTCACTCAGATATTGTGGCCCATGTATTTAGCATATGATAGGGCAAGCCATGGGGGGTGTATGCAGATAATGGATTTATAAGCTCAGCCGTTGCCAGGCGCTTACAAATTGGCTGATAAATTTGATATGCTTGGAGTCTGAAGCATGGCATTTATAATGCGGCAGAACTGCAGGCCCCAGTCTCACAAGGTGTTTCTTCTCTGTTGCAGCTGGGCAATCCTTCTCGTGCCCTTCCACCACTGCTTCACAAGGCAGACTCATCCTAACAGCTTTCTGGCTCTGAGCAACCAGTGGTACTCTTAGTTTCATCCTCCTAATTTCCCTCCCTTCTCCTTTACCTTCTTTAATTACAGGTCAGGCTGCACTTGTGACATATTACTTTATCATTGAATATGGACTTCAGGCTCAATTTGCATGAGATTTGTTTCTAAATGCCTGTCAGTGCCTCAGCTTCTAAATCAGTTTTACAGGCAGCGATTAACAAAAACTTTCATATAGCATGGCATGCAAACATCAGGCAAAATTCCTACCTGATGTAATTCTGTTGATTTACACTCGAAACTGGCTTAAATCAGGGAATAAACCAGCCCTTTATATTTTACATTTATCTGGAGTTTAGTAATACCTAAAGAAAATACTACTGCTGGGTTTTTTGGGTTTTTTTCCTCCCTCAACTTTTAACTGAGTCAGCGGTTCAATTTTAAAGTGTTTGCATCTGATTAACTTTTTTCTTTAATAAAATCAAGAGATGCTATTAAAGTAAATGAATGTAAAATCAAGGGCCTGATGAACAACAGGAGTCTGTTTCTTTTGACAGGTCAGAGTGCTTGTAATGCAGATACAATGATCACTCTTGAAGAATCAAAGGATCTTTCTAGAGGTGAAAGGAATCAACAGCAAGGCCAGCACGCCGGTTTTTTGTAAGCAGGTATCTGTAAGTAACTATGCAAATGAAACACTGGATTCTTACTTCAGGTCATGGAGGTTTTTTCTAACCAATCCCTTGTCGCTGCATCATGCGCAAATAGCTTCAGCGCATCTTCTTGTGTTTCAATGCAAGTACTTATGTCCCTTTGTCTGTTCTATATGCAGTTTCCGAGCATGTTTTCTCATAGTTCATTAATTCTGTATCAGCTGGCACAACCCTGGCTTGCTGCCGTGGTTCTGGGTGGCAGGGCTGCTGAAGCCTGCTGCCTTTTCCCTCTGATGGAGCTGGAGAGATCTTGTTGGCAGTGGGTGCTGTAGCACTGGCTTCTGTGCCAGTCATAGATTTGGGCTGGATGGATCTCTGTCTACAGAAAATCTTCTCTTCCAGTTTGTGTGTCAATGTCCAGGGACTCCAAAGGAAGGGGCTGGAACATCATCTTTGCAATACTCTTTTTCAGGAGGTGCTCAGGGCAATTAAATACTGATGGATAATGATGCAGGGTTTTCTTTTGGCTACCGCCAACAAAGAAGAGAGATTTGTTGCTGTCTAGGGCCCTTTCTGTATGTCCTGTAATCAATGTATGCCCACATCAAGAACCATACCCTGATACGGTGGCCACGATGCTTATGAATGCTTAGCAGGGGTAGGTGTCTTTCTTCATTGATTTCAGATTACACCGGTTATCAAAGTCTCTTAGGGAATTTTAAAAATATTCTAGCTCCTGTCTATATAACCCCTCTGCAACTGGATTATTGTAGAGGTGCAGATACTCGAACCTATTAAATACAGCTTCGCACCGGCCTCATGTTTATGCTTACCTTAGTGTTACCTAGCCTCTTTGTAAGCATTAGTTGCCATGCACTGCGCAAGGTTATACACTCTCTTACTCCATAAAAGTGGGATTTGACCCCATGGAAAATACACTGACAAATCAAAATTTATAATCGGTTTAAAGTTCAAGGGTGCAGCCAAATCCTGAGCCAGTGTAATTTGACCTAGATTCACTGAAGTAAGTAGAGCTGCAATGAACTACATAAACAGAAGAACTGTCCCACTGTGGTTGCCCTCATACGGTGGGGATGACAAGGAAACACTTAAAGCCTGACGAAGGCCACGGTTTGCTGCTTCAGCAAAATGAAGTTTCAAAAAACATGTTTCCCTATGCTACTTTCTACAAATAATAGTGGTTTAACAGCCAGGATGCTGAGGAAACTCTCTCAGTTGAGTTGAAGGGACACTAGCAACATACACCTGCTTATTTCTATGCCACTAGAGAAGGGAGCGCTAAAATACTGTTCCCACTACTTGGCCCCAAAATCTACATTTGTCATTCATCTGCTCCTGATACCTTTGGTAGCATCCTCCCGTGTCCGTGTGTCCCCCCGCCCCCAAGCTCCAGGTCCACCTAGACATTGATGTGCTGTAACTTTTAACCCTGCATTAGTGCCATTGCAGCAGTTTTCATCAAAAGTTCAATTTTATTTTCGGTAGCTAATGCTCCAAGGACACTCTTTAAAACCTTTAGAGCCAAAGCACCCTTCAGCCTTTATATCACTTTAAGGATTTTCCCAAATTGGCCATTCTGCCCCCAGAATGCCTGTATATATGAGTAACAAGGCTTGTGAAATCTCAGCAGCTTTTCAACACTAAGGTTATTGGAGAGACAGAAGAGTAAAACTTGCTAACAGAAACCCATGTGTAGCTCTGAATGGTGATTTCTGGATATTGCTGCCAGCCATTTCAAGAATAATTTCAGGTTAATTAAACAGCTCTAAGAACCAGAAATAATAGGTTAAGGAGAGGTCTCAGCTATCATTTCCATTAGTACAAATACAGAGTTGCCAGTGCTTATGTTACCAACAAATTTTTCCTTGATTTGCACCAGTAAAACTGACTTCATCTCAGTCCTGGAAGGAGTCAAAATGAAATATTTTAACTGGTTCAGGCAACTTTAACTTTCTTTCCAGTTGACTCAGCACTTCTGAGCACCTGGATGTTAGCTGTACAACTTATCGATAAATAACGCACATTACTTGCTCTAACACCAGGTGTCTTTGTAACTGCCTTCACTGTATCATAAGGAAGACATTATCAATGGCCGGTATTAACTTGGGCTTTGTGCAGTTATGGTAATTTAGTCATATATTTTGTATTTATGTCCCACTCTACATGATAAGAAATAGGAATTCAACAATGTAGTGGAAAGTCATTCTGGGGGTCCTAGACAGCATAAACTGCTGCACCATTTCTGGCCTTTTTCAGTAGGGTCTTTTCCTATTTACCATCCCAAGTCCGAGTTGATTGCAAATACATTAAATAGGAGAAATAGATTCAAACTGACAGCCGATGGCTACACGACTGTTAGGAAGAGGACTCAAGTTAATTCATGGAAAGACTATTTTAATATTATTACGTCTGAGTCGGGGGGGGGTGGATTTCCAATTGATTTTTATGCAAGGAAGGCAGAATTTACTACATATGATGCAAAGACATTTGAAAAAAGTATTTTTGTTGTTAAATCATATGAAGGAAAAACTAGGCTCTGTTGTTAATCACGTCCCAAGCTTCTGATATGACAAGCTTGGACAAGTTATTCAACCCCACTCAGACTTTAAGGCTGCAGAATACCTGTACGATACTGTCCTACTTTGTAAAGTCAGCGTTACACTGAGCGCACTGCTGTTTATGAACAGGATGAGCTCCTCTGGGGAAGTTGCTATGACTGCGAGGACACGATGTGCTATGGGGGAACGGTCCTACTCGCTACACAGGTGACTGCGTTGGTCCACTTTAACTCTCTTAAGCGCTAAACGGGAATCTCAAACCCTATTGTTCGTTCATTACACGGAAAAAAGAGAACGCATTCCACTACAGACTGCATGACTAACACAAGAGCTTCTACTAACGCACCGCGGGAATAATCTGTTTATGCAACACGCTCAAGCGCACCTCGCAACAGAGAAACACGCACCCGCTTGGAGCGGGGAAGGGCGTAGGGGCCGGGGGTGCACGGCAGCCTGCGGGGGGCCGCACATCGCTCGCTCCCTCCTCCCACGACCCCCCTCCCTCCATTCGCCTCCCTTGCACGGCTGCACACGGGGCTCCCCCCCGCCGCCTCCGCCGCCGCCTGACCCGCTTGCGGCCGGCCGCGGAGGAGCGGGGGCGAGGGAGGCAAGAGCAGCGGCGGCGGGGAGGGGGCCGCGGGGCTGCGGGCGGCCCGGGGGGGCGGGGGGCAGGGCCGGTGCCCGGCGGCGGGGGACACTCACCATGGCGGCGGCGCGGCGCTGTCCAGGGTAGGGGCCGGCGGGGCTCTGCCGGCGCTGCCCGCCGCGCCCGCGCTGCCAGGCGCCGCCTCCTCCCCGCCTCCCGCCGCCGCCGCCGGGGGGATCCCGGGGCCCCCGCCCCGCAGCCGGAGGGCAAGGAGGATGGGAAGGTGGCGGTGGTGCGGCAGCCGGGCGGGGCACGGGGTTAGAGATGGTGCCCTGCCGCCGGCCAGGCGTCACCGTGGGTGGCGGCCATCGGCCTTTGGCAAAAGCGATCGGAAGATTCAGTTCGGAGGGGTCTCCATTGGCAGGAGTAGATGGGGGCGCTGGCTGGCTACCCCGATCCTGACGTGTCCCGGTTACGTTCAGAATAGAATCATAGAACCATAGAATCGCTTAGGTTGGAAAAGACCTTGAAGATCATCAAGTCCAACCCTTAACCCAGCACTGCCAAGTCCACCACTAAACCACGTCCCTAAGCACCACATCTCCACATCTTTTAAATACCTCCAGGGATGGGGAATCAAGCGCTTCCCTGGGCAGCCTGTTCCAGAGGTTAATAGCCCAGCACTCGTATTTGCCGGTGAACAACTCTGACCTGAAGCCCTGAACCTTCCACGCACCATGCCAAAGTGAGATCAGTGTCGCCCTGCCACCTAACTGTGGCATCTCCCTGGAGATCTGTCTGTTAAGGAGGAATTGATAAGCAAATGTTTATTTCGGTTGGCTAGGGAAGAGGCAAAAATCACACAGAGCAGGAGCTACTGACCCCGTCACAACTCTGCCACTGATATAAAAGAGAAAAAGGTCAGGAAAGAAGAGAGGCTTTGTGCTCGGTAGAGCAAGCACAAAATTTCATGCCTTCAAAACTGATTTTTGTTCTAAATGCTAACAAAGCCTTACATCGCCTATAAAACATTTATTTAAACTATCAAAGCTTATTGAAAATGTCCTGCTTCTTTCCCCCTGTTTTTAATAAAGCAGTCTTTGGCATGTGAAATCAAAATAATCTTTCTTAAAATATTAAAATTCTTTTTTTTATTTTATTTTCTAAATGAAAACTTGTCAAAAATGGCACGTTCATACGTGCGCTCCCATTGCTGCCCTCTCAATTCTGCCTGTTCATAGTTTTGTTGACCAGCGCTCAGAGAACAGTCTTTCCCGGTTCCAGTGGCACAAGCAGTGGAAATAAGCTCAGGGGACCACGTGTGGTGCAGGACAGGTGACATCTTCACAAACTAAAGCGTACTTGATGTATAGATGGGCTATATTTGTCCAAAATGTAGCGCTGATGTCTAAACCTCAAGCCTTCCTTCTGGGTAGGCTCTTTGTCCATGTACTACTTCACCCTTGCTTTCTCTTGGATCTAGATGCAGAGATACTCCAAAGGCTGTGAGAATGGCTGTCTTCCCAGGTCCTGGTTTTGGCTGGGGTAGAGTTAATTTTCTTTATAGTAGCTAGTAGGAGGCTATGTTTTGGACTTGTGCTGAAAACAGTGTTGGCAATACAGGGATGTTTTAGTTACTGCTGAGCAGTGCTTATACAAGGGCAAAACCAGCACACCAGGGCTGCCTGCCTGCCCAGAAGTGATGCTGCCAGAAGCTTCACACGAAAGCGTGTCCTCATGTAACTTCTAGCCCACTTTTATAGACGCAGACTTGTTTGCTTGAGCTTCCAAATTCCAGCGTGGTAGTCTACACTGAACTGCCATAATTCCTGAGGTTGACCTGCCAGCCTTTCCTCTAATTCATCTTTTTGATAGGTTAGTCATTTAATCCTGTGTGATTACAGACCATCTTGAAATATTGACGAGAAATACTTTTTGATATCCATTCTGTCCCCAGAGAAGTTGTTCCCTAAGCAGAAAACTGTCCTCTTTGTCCAAAAGATTACTCTTTAGGTGCTGTAGAGCAAGGAGCAGTTTGGAAGCTGACTGACAGAGAAACATGGTAGTGACTCAGTGCATTGGAATGCTTCAGCCTCACAATTTTTATTCCAATTTCTTTTTAGTCCTAACAGGCTGGAGTTAGGGTGTCAGGCCAAATCCAGACCTAAGAACATGGTAATACAAAATATTTTTTTCTGTATTCTTGCTTTTCTTTGTCTAAAACAGAAAGGAAACATATGTTCAAGTTTGGTAAAGATGTAACATTTCGAATTTCTTGAGTTCCTTATACCTGACACATCATATTAATACTGACTAGTGTTGTTTCCTTCTATAGTAGCAATTTGATTTTTTATCAAAACAATAATGTCTCCAATGAAGTCACACATAGGAAGCAAATCGGATTCTGGTGGCATCTAAAAGAAGCTGTAATAGTATTACAGATATTTTTAACACCTACCTAATGACCTGAATTTGGAGATTTAAGGGCTATGGCAGGATTTGGATTCATCTGTTTTGTATGGAGGGCGATGGCATGTATCTAGTTGGATCCCGGGCACTGAGCACAGCAGACCTCTGCCATGCACGTTAGCTTTGAGTGGTTGCTGAACAGCATGTTCTGCTGAGAGGAAAGGCAGAAAAATAAGTCAACATGTGGAAAAATGGAATTGCTTAGTTCCAGCTGAAATTCCCTGGAAACCAGGACAGTAAGTGGAGGCAATTAAAACAGGATTTCATTCTGGGGCGATGCTGTTACACAACAACTACTGTTCACAGTGGAATACCACAGGGAGTTAGCTTGAGTCCTGCTGGTGTAGGGGTTGTGTTGGTTGGACCTCATCACAAGCTACCTAACTTACAGAATCACAGACTGGTTGAGGTTGGAAGGGACCTCTGGAGGTCAGCTGGCCCAACCCACCTGCTCAAGCAGGGCCACCTACAGCCAATTGCCCAGGGCTGTGTCCAGTCAGGTTTTGAATGTCTCTCCATCTTAGGAAAAGCACCTTTGAGTTGCAATGACTTCGGAGCTGCCAGGTCCCACTGGGTTTGCAGCTCAGCGGGAAGCAGACTGGACAGACTGGACTGATCATCCAACTATCGGCAACTGCCAGCTCCTGCTGAGTTTCAATCAGGATAAAGTTTTAGTTTGGGAAAGAAAAGTGAAATCTCGATCACAATCTCCTCCAAAACTCCAAAGCAGCTAGCTCAGATGAAAGAGGTTATCTTTCTTCTGTTATCCATTCATTTTCTCATTTTATTGGCACCGAACAATGGTTATGTACCTGAAGATCTCAGTTCTATTAGTGACATCACAGGGAGTTATGAGGTTAATATGTGACAGAATTTTTGTTAACTCTCAGTGAGTGCTTAAGAACTGTCAGTAATAAAACTGCATTGAATCAAATCCGAGTAATCAGACTAAAACGAAAAGATTTTGTAATTTATCAAAACAGATTTGCAAGTTTGTCCTCTTGTTTTTCTCTGGTATGGTTAGTTCTTTCTATAATGTCATTTTTTCTATGCTTTTTGTTTTTGCAACTATAGCTGGCATAAGATGTCTGTACAGCTAAAGCTAAAACTTGTATTAAATTGCCAGCTACGAGCACGCAAAATAAAAACTAAGCCACAATAAACTTATTCCGGAGGAAGTATTGAGTTGAACAATTGCGCAGCCTTGCTGTTTTTGTAATAAACATTATGTTTTAGCACCCTCTTTCGGAACAAAGTAATACTGCCGGTATTTACTCTTAAAGGCTTTGCTAAAGCAATTGCAAGGTGTCCAGCAAAAGTCCTTGGCTGCAGTCACAGATACAGTTTAGTTGTGTAGTTTCATATTTTCTAACTTACATAAATAGAATTTTCTCATCCGTCTTATCCTTATCATCTTTATCTAAATAGTCCGTATTGTTCATATAAGTCAGCCAAGAACTGGGAAAAAATTGATGGCTCCAAACCAAAACCTGAAGCTGAGCTGTTACAAAAGACCATGTTTAGATGCGCTGCTCCTCATCGTCCGCACATGTCCTCTGAGGTGCCTGGTGGCCTTAACTTGCTGTGAATTGTGGCTGGACCTGAATGATCTCTCTCATACCTGCTAGTATTTAGTGTTCGGGTGGCATGGGGAGGTCCCAGTCTGGGATCACGGTCTTGCTGTGTTGAGACCTACACCTGAGTCCTTCCCCAAAGGGCTCACGGTGTGATGCATAGAGGTGTAATGCAGAGGGGAAGGGGTGGAAGGAAGCTGTTCTCTGTACTCCTGCCCTGGGAAACAGTCATGTATTAATGCCAAGAGAAAGGTAGTGGGAGGGAGGTCAACCAAGTGTATTCTGAATAGAAGAAAGGGCTACGCTTTGCACCTTCCACATCAACCATCTGGCTAGCTTCTGGGGTACAAGCAATAGGCAGGCAAGCTCCTGTACGTTGTTTTGGCTCCAGCAGTTGGAATGGTTGCCAGTTACCTTCAAAGATGTTGTATGTGCCAAGAGAAGGATTAAAAAATTAGGACACTGTAGAACAAAAACTGCCTGAATTACTTTAACTTGCTCTTCTTGTGCATATTAATTTTAATAAGCCTTATTTACAATAATAGCCTTTGGCAAGACTCCTGCTTCATCAGTGCATGGTGCAGATGATAACAAGCAAACAGGAGGCCATGAATGATGCAAGAGTCTGGAAAAGGAGAAAAGATAATCTTGTTAAAGTGGCTGAAATTCCTTTTCAGGACTAGAATACACAGTTTATATAACGTAATTTCCATGTGGTTACAGGGGGATCATTTAAATATCTTTTTTCTACAGCTAGTCAATGATTTTATTCTTTCTGCTGTCTGCCTCAGGGTAACTGAATGTAGATCTGTCGAAATCCTGAGCACTTACAGCTGCACCTGACATCAGCGAAAGCTGTGCTACAAATAAATTAAATGCAAGAGAAACAAGAGATTTTCCCCACATGCCAGCTGAAAAGGAGGCCAAAAGGGGCACATCCAAAAGCAGCTGATACTTTGAATGCATATTTCAGCCTCAGTCCTCTCCCTGGTGAACCAGGGATAATAACATCCCTCACCTTGTCTTGCTACGCAAACACAAACACTAGGTAACTGACTGCTGTGAAACAACTGGTTAGTCCAGATGCATTGACTCTCACACCCTGAAAATAAGGCTTGTGCTTTCAGCATCTGCTTCTCTCTTCTTGTCACTAGTCCTTAGCTCTCTGATCTGCAGCATTGCATGGCCTTGCTGCTCTGTGGAAGCATGTCAAATGCTGCTGCTTTGACCTGACCCCTGGTCTGGTGCGCTGTTTGGCAGAGGCCCTCCAAATGCCTGCTCACCAGCTCTGTGCTGCAGTCCCTTTGCTGCTTGATGACCTGACCATCCTCTTTCCTCCACCCCCAAAACATATCTCAGTGCATAGGTGGTTGTACACACTGAGAGAGAAGGCGTGAAAAGTTTGATCGGTGTTGAGCATCATAGGAAAAAGTATTAAATGTAGAATATTGCGTGTAGCAAGTGTGGCAAGATAATGGATAAAAGACCATAATGACATCATCAGTGAGTTTTTCCATCCTCTTCAGGGAATGGATGATCTATATTCAATTCTGTAACTCCATATTGCACATATACCTATAAGGAACTGGATAGAACAAGCTTAGGTTTGTATAAACAACCTTATTTCTGAACTTCAGCGATTAGAAAGCCTCATCTGTCCAACAGTAATGTTTTTTTTTCTTTTGTGGGATTTCATGGGCTTTTGAAACATAACAATACCCACAATGGGAAGTTTACATGGCACCAGGCCTGCTGGAGGCAGATGGGGTTCATCTGTCGCCAAAGGGGAAAAGGATTATGGCTCAGGAGTTAGCAGGCCTCATTGATAGAGCTTTAAACTAGACTCGAAGCGGGAAGGGGATAAAACCAGACCTGCTAGGGATGAGCCCAGGGGTGGCACGCCTGTGTTGGAGAAGAGATCGATAGCCCAACTCAAGTGCATTTACACCAATGCACGCAGCTTGAGCAATAAGCAGGATGAGCTGGAAGCCATTGCGCGGCAGGGAAACTATGATGTGGTTGCCATTACGGAAACATGGTGGGACGACTCGCACAACTGAAGTGCTGCAATGGATGGCTACAAGCTCTTTAGAAGGGACAGGCAAGGAAGGTGAGGTGGAGGGGTAGCCTTGTACATCAGAGAGTGTTTTGGCTGTCTTGAGCTCAACAAAGGTGTCACGTCCCACCTGGGGAGGAGGGGGGAGGAGTGACAAAGATTCGCAAATCCTCTCGGTGTGGATTAAGGTGGGCCAACACTCAAGGTCCGTACACAAACACCAGCTTTAATAGAAAGCTTCTATAGAGACAAATATTGAGTACAAATATTCGATACCCGCCAACCCTCTCACGGTTATATCCACTCCAGCTACGCGGTTTTATGGAAAATCAAGGTAGGCCATACAATACTTGACTACAATTTAACAACTTTTAACAACTTAATCACCTTAGAAAAAGTAAAAGAGAGAGAGAGAAAGAGAGAGAAAAGAGAATCACCAGTCCTGGATCCAGCGTTGGTCCTGCCAACAAGGGTATTCGGTGAAAAAAAAAAAAGAGGAGAAGAGTGAGGAGAAGTGAAGGGTTTCTGCGCAGGGTGCTCGGTGATGATAATTCCACAAATCATGCGTGCACGAGCATGAACACGAACACACAAAAAACCAACCCACATGAGCATGAGCACACGCACATTTATCAGGCTACATGATTAGTATAAACCCGCCTAAATTTACACTTATTGGTTAGTGATTAACATTTCATACACTATTGGTTTACTGTATTTAAATTAGCCTCGCTTGCTATGTAAATTAGCACGCATGCTCCTTTCAGGTGTGGGGGGCAAGTCTTTTCGGTCCTGAATTGAGTCGGTGGTCGCGATCTCCCCTCGCCACATTTACCTTTCACCTACTTTCTGCAGTTTTATCTTCTCTGGCCACAGTCCAGTCTTTGGTGCCAAGATGTTCACTTTTATCGGCTTGTTAGCTCTTCCTCAAGGTTAGAGCCGTTAGTTTTCCACAGTTTGTTACCTTTTAGCTCCCTCTCAAATTCCTTTCCTAAGGCACAAGTGGTTAGTAGTTTTGCTAATTGGAGAATTACATCAGCGACCAGTCAAACCAAGAGGAGTGATACCAGGACTGTCCCCAGGCAGTAGGTGTGGGGGGGGAATGAGACGCTTCGCAGACCACGGGGAATGGGGCCAAGGCAAGGCCGCCCTGTCTCCACAGGACTCCCTCCCTCACCCTCACTCCAGGGTACTGTCCAGTCCTGGGTCCTAGTGACCGTCGCTCTGTATTGTGGTTTTAGCACCCAGGCTGTTTGAGACATCTTGTTGTTTTACACTAGCAGTTCTCTACAAAAGGTAATGACAAGGCTGAGTGCTTATGGGTAAAGATCAGGGGGAAGGCCAACAAGGCAGATATCCTGCTGGGAGTCTGTTATAGACCACCCAACCAGGATGAGGAAGCAGATGAAGTTTTTTACAAGCAGCTGGCTGAAGTCTCAGAGTTGTTCTTGTGGGAGACTTCAACTTACCAGATATCTGCTGGAAATACAACACAGCAGAGAAAGCAGTCTAGGAGGTTCCTGGAGTGCGTGGAGGATAACTTCCTGACGCAGCTGGTAAGCGAGCCAAACAGGGGAGGTGCCCCGCTGGACCTGCTGTTCACGAACAGAGAAGGCCTGGTGGGTGATGTGGTGGTCGGAGGCTGTCTTGGGCACAGCGACCATGAAATGGTAGAGTTTTCGATTTTTGGAGAAGTAAGGAGGGGGGCCAGCAAAACCACAACCCTAAACTTCAGAAGGGCAGACTTTGGCCTGTTTAGGAGTTTGGTTAACAGAGTCCCTTGGGAGGCAGTCCTGAAGGGCAAAGGAGTCCAGGAAGGCTGGATGTTTTTCAAGAGGGAAGTCTTAAAGGCACAGGAGCAGGCTGTCCCCATGTGCCGCAAGTCGAGCAGGCGGGGGAGAAGACCGGCCTGGCTGAACAGAGAGCTCTGTCTGGAACTCAGGAAGAAAAGGAGAACCTACCACCTTTGGAAGAAGGGGCAGGTGACTCAGGGGGACTACAAGGATGTGGTGAGGATATGCAGGGAAAAGATTAGAAAGGCGAAGGCCCAGCTAGAACTTAAACTGGCCACTGCTGTCAAGGACAACAAAAAATGTTTCTACAAGTATATCAGCGACAAAAGGAGGGCTAAGGAGAATCTCCCTCCTTTGCTGGATGCAGAGGGAAACTTGGCCACGAAGGATGAGGAGAAGGCTGAGGTACTTAATGCCTTCTTTGCCTCAGTCTTTAATAGTCGGACTGATCATCCTCGAGGTTTTCATGCCCCTGAGCTGGGAGATGGAGATAGGACACAGAATGTAGTCCCAGCTGTCGAAGAGGTGGCAGTCGCCGACCTGCTCCTCCACCTGGATGCCCACAAGTCAATGGGGCCAGATGGGATCCACCCGAGGATACTGAGGGAGCTGGCGGAGGAGCTTGCCAAGCCACTCTCCATCATTTATCAGCAGTCCTGGTCAACCGGGGAGGTCCCAGATGACTGGAAGTTAGCTAATGTGACACCCATCTACAAGAAGGGTCGGAAGGAGGATCCGGGGAACTACAGGCCTGTCAGCCTGACCTCGGTGCCGGGGAAGGTCATGGAACAGATCATCCTGAGTGCCATTATGCGGCACGTGCGGGACAACCAGGGGATCAGGCTCAGCCAGCATGGGTTTATGAAAGGCAGGTCCTGCTTCACTAACCTGGTCTCCTTCTATGACAAGGTGACCCGCTTAGTGGATGAGGGGAAGGCTGTGGATGTTGTTTACTTGGACTTCAGTAAGGCCTTTGGCACCGTCTCCCACAGCATTCTCCTGCAGAAGCTGGCTGCTCACGGCTTGGACAAGTGCACTCTGAGCTGGGTTAAAAACTGGCTGGATGGCCGAGCCCAGAGAGTTGTGGTGAATGGAGCCAAATCCAGTTGGCGACCGGTCACAAGTGGTGTTCCCCAGGGCTCAGTGTTGGGGCCGGTCCTGTTCAATATCGATGATCTGGATGTGGGGATTGAGTGCACCCTCAGTAAGTTTGCAGATGACACCAGGTTGGGTGGGAGTGTCGATCTGCTGGAGGGTAGGAAGGCCCTACAGAGGGACCTGGACAGGCTGGATTGATGGGCCGGGGCCAACTGTATGAGGTTCAAGAAGGCCAAGTGCCGGGTCCTGCACTTGGTTCACAACAACCCCAGGCAATGCTATAGGCTTGGGGAGGAGTGGCTGGAAAGCAGCCTGGCTGAAAAGGACCTGGGGGTGATGGTTGACAGCCGCCTAAACATGAGCCAGCAGTGTGCCCAGGTGGCCAAGAGGGCCAATGGCATCCTGGCTTGTATCAGGAATAGTGTGGCCAGCAGGACCACGGAGGTGATAGTGCCCCTGTATTCAGCACTGGTGAGGCTACACCTCGAATACTGTGTTCAGTTTTGGGCCCCTCAATGCAAGAAGGACATCGAGGTGCTGGAGCATGTCCAAAGAAGGGCAACGAGGGTGGTGAAGGGTCTAGAGAACAAGTCTTATGAGGAGCGGCTGAGGGAGCTGGGGTTGTTTAGCCTGGAGAAGAGGAGGCTGAGGGGAGACCTTATTGCTCTCTACAACTACCTGAAAGGAGGTTGTAGAGAGGTGGGGGTCGGTCTCTTCACCCCAGTAACAAGCGATAGAACAAGAGGAAATGGCCTCAAGCTGCGCCAGGGTAAGTTTAGGTTGGATATTAGGAAAAACTTCTTTACTGAAAGAGTAGTCAGGCACTGGAACAGGTTGCCCAGGGAAGTGGTTGAGTCCCCATCCCTGGAGGCATTTAAAAGACGGGTAGATGCGGTGCTTGAGGACATGGTTTAGTGGCGGACTTGGCGGTGGTAGGTTAACGGTTGGACCTGATGATGCTAAGGGTCTTTTCCAACCTTAACAATTCTATGATTCTATGATTCTATGATTCATTATAGCTCACTTATCCCAAATGCATCATCGTGAGTATTGGTACAGATTTCTGGCACATTAGCACATGAAATGATATCTAGAGGGATGGATGTGTATGTGTTCATATAATTTAACTTTGGTCTGAAGAAAAGTCTTAGATAAAATACATCTAATATTATGTTTGGGTTTTTTCATTCAGATGGAAATCTGTCTATATGTTTCATTTGACACAACATGTTCCAAGTGGCCCTAATAAAAGGCTTTATTTCACGTATTAGGACAAACAGGATAACAAAGTTTGTATTCACCAAATGGTTGGAGGAGGAAGTGTTTCTCCTTTTATCTCATGGCTTGGTTAGAGCGTAACACCCACATTACCCCTTGCCTGAGTTTGTGAGGTTTGAACTCCTACCTCCTATTTAAGTGCTTCAGCCATTATGTTAGACAGTCTTTTTTACTTGCTTGTTGGCTGTCCTGAGGACAATTGCAGTAGTTCATCCATACTGGCCTTCAGCAGTCTCAGGCCACCAAGACCAGAGGGAAAGTCTGGAGCAAGGACAACTTACCTCGGTGAAGGAGGACCAGGTTAGGGAGCACTTAAACCAAGTGGAAATACCCAAGTCCATGGGCCTGACAGGTTGTGTCCACAAGTGCTGGGGGAGCTGGCTGATGTCACAGCAATTATCTCTGAAGCACAGTGGTGACTGGGAGAGGTTCCCAAAGACTGGACGAGAGCAAGCATCACTCCCATCTTCAAGAAGGGCAAGAAGGAAGATCTAGAGAACTACAGGCCAGTCAGCCTCACCTCAATCCTGGTGATGGAGAAAATCCTCCTGGAAATTGTCTCTGAACAGATGAAGGACAAGAAGGTGATTGTGAGTAGTCAACGCAGATTCATGAATGGGAAATCATGCCTAACCGACCTGGTGGTCTTCTACAAGGCGACTAGCTTGGTGGATGAGCTAGAAAAAGGGACACTTTCTCTATGTTCTAGAGAAAAGGACACTTAGATAACTAAAATTAGGGTTTTCCAAACTGAACATACATTGATTAAAAGGCCCTCTACCTGTGCAGTGTAATATGAGAAATCTAATTGCTACTCATTTTCATCTTTATTTCCTAGTATGTTGCCTTGGATGGTATCATGTATATTTGATCATGTATATTTATCACTCCAGAATGACCTTATTCCAAGATAATTTATCCTTCAGTTATGGATGCTGGGTGGTTCTGCAACGCTTGGGGACGTCATGTGAATTAATTAACTACTGTTAGTAAACCAGTTTGGAACCGTAGGATGATGTATATGAAATATTTTAATAGCCCTAAAATGCAACAGCTATTTTACAGGAAAGAGAAAGTGACTGTCCCATACCCAGAGAACTTACTCAAACTATAGATGATAAGTAAAAAATCAGAGAAACAGAACAGCATAGCTAGGAGGGAGCTTAAATATTTTTCAAAAGTTAATATGGTAGTAAATGTTACTGGTTTGTTGTTTGTTTGCAGTACAGAAGAAACCTTGCTTAAGTATGTGTAACAACTGCTTAGGCTAGAATTAGAGTGACATTTCAAGATTGGGAGACATGTCACAGTACAGTTATTGAGAAATGACAGAAAAGATGTTTCAAGTGGAATGATACTTGCAAATGACACAATGAGCGGGTTAGGCAGAGCATGAAACAGGGCTGGGAATGCTGGGAGAGAAGGCTAGGAATGGAAAGAGAGTTGAAACTGTGGTGTGATTTTGTGAAGTGACGGCAAATTTAAGGCTGTGTGTAAGACTGCATGTGCAGGTGATTTTTGGTTTACAGGTATCTTGAAAGGAGGAGGCATGTGGCATGCCCAATGAGCAGGAAAAACAACAAGAATTTTAAAAATCTTCCCTTTTAAGTGAAGCTAAATAATCCATAAAAGAAACATGAAGGAGAACTGGATTAGCTTTCGCTGACGTCTCACTGCAATGGTGACATCTTCATGGGAAATTAGGCTTCTGTAGTAGTGGATTTAAATACACATTTTCAGTAGTTTTACAAACATTAACCAGAATCTCCTATGCAACAAAGGAAAGTTATAACCTTATTGCAGTGCTAAAGGCAAAGTCTGTATCAGAATCAAGACTATATCACGATTCCTGGAAGATATTATTTCCTCAGATTTCTCTTCAGAGGAAGAAACCAGCTTTGATGTATCGCTACAGTGTCAACAGAGGGCAAGAGCCAAGGTCATGTGGAATTTGAACCACGCTGGGGTGGCAGAGATGTAAAAACGGCGCCATGGCTAAGGCCTGGCATCCCTGCTGTCCCCTTACCGATCAGACAGGGGGAAGCGAGGGGAGCAATCACAAGAGGGAGAAAGAGGAACCAGAGATCAGCTTGCCCCATCCTTAGGAGTGAGCTAAACCACCGCACAGGAAGCAATCTGTCCTGCAGAGCTTCTCTCCTGCTCAGGGCTTCCGCCACGGCCGCACCCGTGTTTTACCCCGCGGGCTGCCCCTCTTTTCGCCGCTCTGCCTCAGGCAGCCGTTACAGGCCGCGGCCCCCGGCCGGGCACCGGGCACCGCGCCCAGCCCACCCTGCCTTCAACCCTGCCTCCACCGCTGCCTGTCCTGCTGAGCCAGCCGCTCCAGAGGAGCCGCCGCCTGCCGCCCCTCAGCCTCCCCCGGGCCGGGGGCAGCCGACGCCCGGGCGAGGGGCAACGGCGTCCCCCGGCCGCCGGGCGCCGATTCGCGCCCCGAGGGGGCGGCGTGGGGCATGCCGGGACTTGTGGTCCCCGTTGGCGGGGTTGCCCGGCCGCTGGGGCGGGAGGCGAACTACGGCTCCCAGCATGCACCGCGCGGCGCCCTGCGTCACCACGACGCGCTTGCCGGCCCGCCCCCTCCCTCTGCCGCCGCTCTTCACGCCGGGTTGTTAAGCGGTGGGGGGAGACGGCGCCGGTGCCGCCGCCGCCGGCTTAGCCCGGGCCCTCTCCGCTCCTCTCGCCCTCCCTGCTGGGCCGCGGAGCTGCCCCCCTGCCCTTCCCCGGGGGTAGCGGGCAGCGATGCGAGGCGCGGCCTCCTTCCCGTAGCCGGCGGCGGGCCTTTGCCCTCACCTCAGCCCTGAGGTGACCCGCCGAGGGGCCGCCCGGGCCCCGACCGCCGGTGGTCCCCCTCCCGCAGGGCTGAGCGGGCCCTGAGGGCCGCCAGTGGGGCTCGGCCCAGCCCGGCCGAGCGGCTGCGGCGGCGGGGAGGCGCCTTCGAGGAGGGACCCCCGCTGCCGCCGGCGGCGGCGGGGGGGAAGCGGCCGGCGCCATGTGGCAGAGCATCGGGCTGACCTTGCTGGTGATCGTGGCCACCCTGGCCTGCGTGCTGCTCTTCATGCTGTGCGGTGAGTCCCGCCCGCTCCCCTCGGCGGCGGGGCGAGGCGGTGCGGGAGGGCTGGCCTGGCTTCGGCGTGCGCTGCCCCTGGCCCCCACCCTCACCCCCGCTTTCTCAGCCCTGGTGGTTCTTCTTTGCTGAGATTGACTGGAGGGAACGAAAGGGCGCGATGTGAGGGGTGTGGGGGAGCGTGTGCGGTTCACAGCGCCCCCTTCTCTTTGTTTCCCAATAATTTTGAGCCTTCAAATGCTTCCAGAGCTTAATTGGGTGACTGATCGGTAGCTGACAACCTTTTTAGCGAACGGATTACCGAGCAGGCACTCCGTGCAGCTTGTACAGAGGTCTGAAAGGCCAGTGAACGGACGAAATAAACTTCCTACTGGTACTCCTCAGCCCTTGACATCCGTTTGCTAGAGTAGATTGGGAGCAGCTCTTGGGAGGTTTTTTTTGTCGTACGTGGATCCAAGGCTTGTATGGTTTTGTAATGCAGAGAGAAGGGTTATTTCAATGCACGACTTGCAGGTCTGTTAGAGTTCTTGGAAGGAATAAGCAGTGTAGTGTGTGTGGGTGTTGTGATCGATACGCTGAACTTCGAGCTCTAAAAAAAAACCACCCAAAAAATCACCGCTGCCAAACTCGAACTATGCCATAGCCTGTGGTGAAAGGCTTGTGAGATAAAAGCCAGGTGGATTTATAAGTGATTCTTGAAAACCAAGGGAGCAAAGTGAAGGCTCAGCTGACATTTTAATACTGAAAAAAAAAAAATGTTAATTGTGGTCAAAATGGCAAAGCATTGTAAAAAGATTTTGCAATATCAAGGAACTGGGTAATGGGAGGTGAAATCGAGTATTAACATGTATGGAGTAACGCGCACAAAAAGTGTGAAATATGTGCATACATAACTTATGTGGGGAAATACAGTGGCTTCAAACTGAGCTGTTAGTATCCCAGAGAAAGGATTAGCTGAAGTAATTGCAAGCATTTCTCCAAAATATCTGTTTAATGCTTTGTAGCAAGCAAATAGGCAAATCAAACATTAGAAGCTTAAAATAAAATGGAAAGTGTCATTATATTGCTACAGGAATCTACCATGTGCTGGTATCTCAAACAGTGTATTTTCTTACTAAAGGGTATTGCCTTATTTAAAAAAAAATTCCTAGTTTCTTTTTAGAAAGATAGGGTGGCGAGAGCTATGTAATGACTGCTGCATGAAGAAATTCTAAATAGGTTAGACCTGTCTAGCCTGGAAAATAGATGACTGGAGGAATGGTGATGGTTATAAAAGTGAGTAGAATGAAAAAGGTGAACTGGGAATGGTGGTGAAATTTCATCATTACAGAGGAATTGGAGTACATAAAGTTAAATGATCAAGCAACAGGCTTAAAACAAAAAGTTTTCTTTTACACAATGGGGGGCAAGCTCATTAACAGAGTATTTTGGATGCTGAAACTTTTATCATTTAAAGTTCATGGTAGAAAGGTCAACATAGTATTAATACGCAGGTAAGGAAACTTGCAATACAGATAACTGGGACTGCAAGGGTATATGAGGGTGCACCTTGTATACTTTCCCTGGTCTTGTGCCTTTTTTATCTGCGTCCTGTACTGTCCATTGTTACAGACTAAACTGTGACTTAAGTGGATATTTATTCTGAGTGGTTTTTTATTCAAGTTTCTATATGCTCATTAGGTGTTGTCTGGCCACTTTTCATCTTTCAGAAGATGAAACGTGGTACTTGCTAGGGTTTTTATGTTTTCAGAGTATGCATAAGAGATCTTTACTTACTCTCTTGCTGAAAGATTAAAATTATTTTAGAATAGAATATTGCAGTTGGAGGGGACCTACAATGATCATCTTAGTCCAACTGCCTGCCCGATTCAGGGCTGACGAAAAGTGAAAGCATGTTACTAAGGGTGTTTTCCAAATGCCTCTTAAACACGTGACAGCCTTGGGGCATTGACCACCTCTCTGGGAAGCCTGTTCCAGTGTTTGACCACCCTCTTGGTAAAGAAATGCTTCATCATGTCCAGTCTAAACCTCCCCGGTGCAGCTTTGAACCATCCCCATGCGTCCTGTCGCTGGATACCAGGGAGAAGAGTTCAGCACCTCCCTCTCCACGTCCCTTCCTCAGGGAGCTGTAGAGAGCAACGAGGTCACCTTTTCTCTGACAAGCCCAAAGTCCTTAGCTGAAACTCACAGAACATGCCTTCCAGCCCTGTCACCAGCTTTGTTGCCCTCCTCTGGATGTGTTCAAGGACCTTCACATCCTTCTTAAATTGTGGGGCCCAGAACTGCACACAGTACTCAAGGTGTTGCTGCATCGACACCAAATACAGCAGGATAATTCTGTTTTTGCAACATGCTGTTCAAAACTGGAAACCAGGATGGGTTTTTCCAGGCCTTTCTGCTTTTGTCTGTATGTGACAAATGGAATTGAAACACTGAGGATCTCTCTAACTTTGCCTGTTAACTTAAACATCTTTCTAGTGCTTTCTTGCTTAAAAAGAGCAAGAGAAACTAATAAATGACTTTATTTTTACGTGGCTTATAAATACTTAGCAGTTAGGAGTTCCATATCGTACATTCAATTTGGATTCATTGAATACTTTGCTTTGAATCCTTCATTGTATTTTACTTTCAACAGTATCAGAGCTTGTAAAATGATTGCTAAAAGTCACCTAGATTTCAAAAGTACTGAGCACAGGAAGCTCACATGTTCATTGTTTTGGGGGGGGGGATTTGAACTGTTACCCTGTTTGTAGTGACTCAATAGGATTTGATAATTACTTACAGTATTGGTAATTATTTTTTCCATCATACAGCATTTATTAATTAATATTGGTACACTTCTAATTCTTGTGCCATGATTTTTAATGGAAAATATTCAAGGAAAACGGTGTCAAGACCACTGCTAGAAAAAACTGAGTACAAACTACTTCCAGTTTAATTGTTTATCTGTGCTAGTGATAGGCAGTTTCTTACCTACCTTCCTACCTACAGGTCTCTATTCTTTACAGCCTGTTAGACTCCCAGGGAGACTGAATGCTGTGTGTGACAGGATATGAGTAAATGCCAGCCTGTGAGACGTGCAAATTAATGGACAAACCTGACACAAGAACTGCTGGATATAAACTTGAGTAAGCTTATAAGAATATTTTACAGCCATCTGATGAGAGGTATTGAAACAGCCTTATGAAAGGTCTTACAGGGTCAAGAGCCTAAAGAGCTGTAACTTGGATTTTGAGTGACTTATAAAAGGACTTGTGGTGTGAATGCTTGCAGAGAACAATAGACTGAAATATCCAGGAGACATCCTAGGATCATGTGGATTTCTGCTGCTTATCACAAATATGATGCGATAAGTGCTATCAAAACTTAAATAATGGGGGGAAAAATTTCATTTTATCATTTTTCTAAAGTGAAAAGACAAAATTCAAAGCATAAACTATCAGAAGTTACTTGGACCAGGTCTTCAGCCATGTGAAAAGCAAATGTTTATGACTCAATTAGGCATTTATGTCTATAAAAGTACTTTGAATAAATGACCTGATTTCTTTTAAACATTTCTGGATGCTTGCAACTGCTACTTTCAATGTTAATTGAAATTTGTTAGGAAGCATGGAGGCTTGCGGTTAGCAACATCTCCATTTGTAAACCGATCACATCTGACATAGAAACCATTGAGGGACTGTAAACATAGCAATTTTTCAGTTGCTCCTTTAAAAGTGGGACTAAGGTAACTTGCTTCCACTTTCTTATTCTCACCTTTTCTGATTTCTTTTCCCTGGTTTCTCTCTGGTGGTCTCATTGCTGCTTTTGTGTATTCCGTGTTCCTCTGCAGATGGGAGGAATTCATGCATAGTCAAGGACGTAGGATAAGATACCTGCTAAGGTGAACTCTAGTACTGCTTACTGCTGTGTATTTGTTTTAATTTCCCAATGTAGTAATGCATGGAGCCATGTGAAATTGCAGAAGTCCCTTCAGTGGAACAGATGGAAGCGTTCATCTCATTTGGCAAAAGAGGCTAATGAGATGAGGTTTGAGACACATGACCTTAAAACAAAAATCATGCAACTCAAAGTGCTGAAACAAGTATGTCGTTTGCTTCACAAGTCTGAATGCAGTTGCAGATGGGAAAACACTTGAGCTCTAAATTCTACCTGAATAACTTTTCTTTAATGCTTTATTTAAATAGTTTTGTAACTATCTTAAATGAGTGAATCTTGTAAAATACTTCAAAAGATGAGGAAAATCATGCTTGATTATACTGGCAATAAAGAGAAAATACCCTTTAATTTGAAGTTGAGTTTTGAAACTGTTCTAAATGGGAGATTGGAAGAGAGCGAGGTTTCCTTGCAATCAGTCAGCAAGCAGCATGTGGTAGAGTGTTGCATTAAATGGGACCAGGTTTAAGGAGCCATGCAGAAGCAAGCACTGTGCCACCTGATGTCTTCTGTTATTCCAATATGAGAGTAGTATATGCTTCCTTCAGTCTGATCTCCATAGCAAAGCTATCCACTAGGGCAGTATATTATCTACATCTTAAAAATGGTGCAGCATTAAAGTGACTTGTCTGTGGTCACAGAGGAAATTTGATGCAGAACTCAGTAGAACCCTGTTCTTCTGAATCTCAGGTTAGCATCTAGAGCTCCATGCTCCTTTTTTTTTTCCTCTCCTTGTGTTTCCAGCTATGGCTATTTAAGACTTTCTGTGATGGACACTTCAGCATTTGAATACAGGCAACATTCACCTTGGTAATAACCCAGTTCTAAATTAGTCTTCATGTCCTGGAGTAGTAGCATCCTGTTTTCAAATCAGTAGGGACACAGAGGTAAAGTGATCTTGCAAGACTGCACAGGAATTCTATAGTAGGGTCAGAAATAGAAGCCAGATCTTCAGACTCCAACTTGTGCCATTACCGTCCTTTCTTGGTTTCATTTGTATTTTACATAAGAAAAATCAGGTTGCTTTAACCTAGCACTCCATATTAATCCTGGGTTTTTTGTTTTGTTTGCTCTTCCTGATTCAAATGGCAGAGGAAATGTGCTCCAATAAAGAAAACACTCCTTCTGTTAGCTTTTGCCTACAGGCCAGTATAAGGTGAATGAAAAACATGGACCTGAGACTGGTACCCCTCCCCTTTTGAGGGGGAATAATGTAGCTAGATCACTTTTTCTTTCCCCTTTACAAAGAACTAAGAGCTGGCGTGGGAAAGAACAGAAAAGGTAGCTTCAGTGAAACGTAGTCGAATCATAGAAACTGTTTAACATCCTGATATTACATGGATGTTACATACACCTATGTATGAGTTAGTAGAAGAGGCTTTGACTTATGGTCCCATCTTCACAAACACGTTGCATCATGATTTATAAGAGGGGTTGACATACTGATCGCACAATGCCAAATATTGCTTGAATGTCTTTGGATGGCACCTGGCTGTGGCATTTTAAGTGAGACGGTGGCTCCCAGATTGTAGTGAATACTAAACGCTCCAGAGGCTAGGAGCTGCTCTTTTGCCTAAATGCAAAATACTGTCTGTTTGTGGTAGACAGGATTTTCCTGCTCTCTCGGGGTTCAGGTATCTGCTGATCTGGAGCCCCTGCTTAGCATTGTGATGATGTACTGTTGGGCTTGGCTTACTTCTTTGAGAGGCAATTTCTTTCACTAGTTAATGTAGAAATATTATATATGGTAGTCTGCATGTCATCACTGCTTGTTTGCTGAAGATGTATTGTGGGTATGTTCCGCAGGTTCAATCAAGCTAAGGATGATGTGAAAAGGTAGATCAAATGGCTAAGGAAAATAAAGTAAGCACTGGAAGACTAATTCAAATCAAATATTTTGTGTGTGGTAAAGTTAAACCAGTAGGACTTCTGTGAGAGCGGCTTGCCTGAACAAAGTGGAAGGATTTGAGATGCAGACCAGTGGTGTGGGTTACTTGTCCAGGAAGAGCTCTACAGCAAAATAGTTGCAAAGCTAAACTGAGCTGCAAAGACAAGACTGCATGGAAATGCCTGTTTTCCTTTGTGTATTTTAAGTTACTTTACAGTTACTTTATTTTTAAAAATACACTATTATGTAATTTGCAGTTCTTCGGTATGGCATGATGTCAGGTATTACCATTTTGCAATGTTCTTAAGAGGCTGCAAAATTAATAGAAAATGCATTGTCTTCTGATTCAGAAGGAACTCAGTACTGTGAATCTGCCTCCAGGCTTTGTCTCTGTGTGTGGTTTTGTTTACTGTTGTATTTAGTTGATATTGTTGCTGGAGAGAGTTTCTCTTACCTGGAATAACTTGTTCTGTAGCAGTCTGGTTATTTCCAAGGAAATTGTTATTTATGTGTATAGTAACAGTGAGGCGACGGAGCCTCAGCTGAAGAGGCAGTCTTAACTTGATTCAGACAAGGGTGTTTTGTTTTGGGGATTTTTTTTTAACTTTCCATCCAAGGTGGCACTGTAACTAGAGCAAGTTGAAGAAATCAATCTTTCTATTTTGATTACCTTATACCTAAATGCCTCTGGTACAGGCTGGGAGAGGTGGTGAGGTTTTGAAACTCTAGTTTCCAAGCCTGGTTACCCTCCCACTATTATCATTGGCTAAGCCTGTTGTAATTTTCTTTTCAATGAACTGCATCCTGGTTGATTTCACCTGTCTGTTATCATTGGTCTGGTTGTTTGTCTACTATAATCAGTCTTGTTGGCTGATTATTTACACTGTCTTGTTTGTCGTCTTGAGCTTGAGAGCTCTGAAGTCTGTTTATGGCACTCAGTGTTTTGGATACTCAGACTGTTGTGCTCTAACTCAAACCAAACATTGAAAAAAAAAAAATTAATGCTGCTTTTCTTGTGAGTGTCTGAGAAGGAAGTGTGAATGTTCTTTACTATTTCTTCCTTCCCTCCTCCCCCCAAATAGTAATTCTGTGTGTTAAGTGGCCTGTTTGCAGTGACAGAGGAAGCATGTGGTCCACTTTATCTAGCCTAAGTTAAAATACCTCCCTTAATGGGGTATTTATTTATACCACATATATTCAAGTCGTGCTTCTGTAAAGTGCCCTATAACTCTTTTTTTGGGAAGGCCCTTGATATTTTGGGCCTGCCCCTCGGTATTCTCTGGAAGTAATGTGTCTGTTTCACAGTGTTAATTCATTTTGCAGGTGTTTGGGGTAAGATTTTAAACAAACGAACAAAAACCCAACCAAACAATTTGTGGCTGAGAGTCTGTCTGTCCCATCGTCCCCCCCTGCCCCCGCAGATGCTTAAGTGGATTTAGTAGAATGTACCGCATGCTTTTCATGTACTTCCAAGCCTAGTGTCCCAAATTTTCGCTCTGTCAACAAATTGAGGAGTTGAAGACATTTTTAAATGGCTTGTAATATTCTGCTTAGGTCTCACTTTCTTGCAAGTTTCCTATATTCGCTTGGAATATTTTATGCATTTTCTTTCCCATGTGGACTAGAAATAATCATAGAATCGTTAAGGTTTGAAAAGACCCTTAAGATCGAGTCCAACAGTTAACCTAACACTGCCAAGTCCACCGCTAAACCATGTCCCTAAGCACCACATCTACCCGTCTTTTAAATACCTCCAGGGATGGGGACTCAACCACTTCCCTGGGCAGCCTGTTCCAGTGCCTGGCTACCCTTTCAGTGAAGAAGTTTTTCCTAATATCCAACTTAAACTTACCCTGGCGCAGCTTGAAGCCGTTTCCTCTTGTCCTATTGCCTGTTACTGGGGTGAAGAGACCAACCCCCACCTCTCTACAACCTCCTTTCAGGTAGTTGTAGGGAGCAAAAAGGCCTCCCCTCAGCCTCCTCTTCTCCAGGCTAAACAACCCCAGCTCCCTCAGCCACTCCCCTTAAGACTTGTGCTCTAGATTCTTCACCAACTTTGTTGCTCTTTTCTGGACACGCTCCAGCACCTCGATGTCCTTCTTGAAGTGAGGGGCCCAAAACTGAACACAGTATTCGAGGTGCAGCCTCAGCAGTGCTGAGTAGAGGGGCACTATCACCTCCCTGGTCCTGCTGGCCACGCTATTCCTGATACAAGCCAGGATGCCATTGGCCTTCTTGGCCACCTGGGCACACTGCTGGCTCATGTTTAGGCGGCTGAACATGATTTGATTACTTTTAATGATGGTTAGACCCATGAGAAGAATGGATTGATTTATGGTCTTCAGAATGAAGCTTCCAGAGACCTGAAATACCCCTCAATGGAAACAACTTTCAAAGATTTGCTACTTCAATTTTTACTTCTAGATCTGAAAGAAAAAAAGATGCCAAAACCAGACATCTGCCATTGAGGTTTTTGCTTTTGCTTTTGCCCCTGGTTTGTGCAGGGGATTTAAGGCATTTGTGGGACATCAGATTCAATTTAATCACAAGTCATTGAAAGGTTTAGGTATTAATGGAAAAAGGAAATACTTGGTGTAGGCTTTAGGAATTAATTTAGATCATAAAAGGTTATCATATAAAAGCTTTCCATCAACTGTCCTCAGCAGCAGAGAAGTTATGGGAATTAAAAGTCTGCAAGATGTGAAAGGTATTGCAGGAGGGAGGGGAAGGGTGGGATCTTGTTTCATCCTAAGCAATGGCCTGCCCATATTGGCATGACTCTGATTACAGAAGAGGAAGAAAAATAGTGGTGCTGTGGTTACACAAGTGCCACTTGTTAGTCTTTTTTCCCCTTCCCTAATGCACCCCTGTTGTCCATGCTCAGAAGTCTGTTTCTGCTGACAGCTGTGTAATTGGGAAGATGAGTTTCCTTAGCTCTGTAAAATAAGGCTCTTAATATTTGCGTAGGTCAGCAGTATACGCTTGAATAGCTAGCAAGACCTTCTGAACAGAGAATGAGAGTATTAATTTATAGCTCTACACAAGACAGATGTTTTCTGGTGTTGCAAATGATGCTTATATAGCATATGTTTTCAAATAGCTGTTTAAATTTTATGCAGCTTAACTGTATTTCACACATAAGTTACATTCCTATTTTATGGATGATGAAACTTGACTGGTTAGCTGGAGGGAAAGGGAGATCACTAGTTCTCAGCTGGATAAAACTCCAGTCTCTCTTGACCTAAATGCTTAGATAAGGGAGACCTTTTAAAAGGAAGATTCTGGTTTAGGTTTAGATATATTTATATCTGCTTTTTTAAGTTCCTTGGCTACCTGTTATAGAAACACTTGAGGAGCTGGATCTTAAATATTTTTTTCAAGAGATATTCTAGAAATTTGACTATCTCAACTCTTTACTTGAATAGTTTTGGGACATGGAGCATTTTAAACAGTGGAGCAGAACAGAAATTTACCAGAGAATGTTAATTTTACTTTAATGGGATTTGGGCATGCTGATGGAACACCTTGAATTTGGGGGTTGTGGTCTTTTAGTGAACATAAGGAAGACCTTGTGCATTTCAGAAGAGGATTTATTATAAAATATGGTATTAATTTCAAGATCTCCACAAGTGTGCTTAATAGCAATTATGTAATGCGGCTTTTAAAATGTGATTTTTCAGAATATGTCTGCTGAGTGAGGGTAGAAGCCCTGTGTAATGAATCCTGACTCCTTGTTTTCGGTATAACCACAGAAATTCCCATTTCCTGACGGTTAAGACCCTCATCTGCGCAATGGTGATCACCCACCTACTGCTTGCTGTGGCAGTACAGTTGGGAATGTCTAGGTCCTTGCCTGGAGCTTAAATGTTTGCTTCCGGATGAGGACAAACTATCAAGTCAAATTGGTATTTATAGGACTGTAGAAAGGAGTGGGTGTGTTGCGGAGGAGTGTTGGGGTTGAAAGTTGGCAATTAGAGGATGGGAGATGATCAAATATTTTCTTGCTTTTCTGGTATACTTTGCCTGAGAGCTGGCTATCAATCTGTATGAAGTAACTAAGCGGTACCTTTTTTCTTTCTCCTGCAGGCTGGTACGTCGTCTGGCAATTGTTTTTGTCTAAATTCAAATTCCTGAGAGAATTGATAGGTGACACAGGGTCCCAACAGGGAGACAACGAGCCTTCAGAGACTGAAGCTGAACAGGAGACTCCACCCTCGCCTCAGAGAGGTAGACAGAAATCCGCTCGACAGCGAAGGGCACCTACAGAAGACACAACTTAAAGTACTCTGTTGAACTGACTAACTATGAATGGTTAAGCACCTCTGCACTGTGTTGTTCGGTGGTTTGATTTACTGAAAAACTGACTTAAGAGGTAATATTAATACCTGTGGACCTTTACTTCTGAACTACCAATGTATGCTACTTCAGTAGAGGTTCAGGGAGGGCTTCACCAGCAAGTCATAAAATACTGGAAGAAAGGAGGGGTGGAAAGAAATCTCCACCAGAAAAATGATGAGCTGCTGTAGCTCCTGGCTCTGCATACAGATTAAAAACAGGTCCTGGACCATAGGCTTAGCCTTTGCATTAGTCTGAATATAGTAAACATTTCAGACTTGAAATGGTTTCTGAATTATTTTTTCTTTACAGCACTGTAACTACATATAGTGAAATTGAGTTTTATTTCCTTAGCTATATATGAATATATTTTTTTTTCTTCAACCTTGAGAATGCACATGGACTTGACAGTTGAAAGAATATTCTGCTTTAGGAAGTATTCTAAAGTGAGATTTTAGTTACATTCTTATATATATAAAAAGTATAAATGAAATATGAAAAATCAATATTAGATGCACATGATTTGGAGGTTTTTATTATCTCCTTTTTAAAAAAAAAAGGCAAAAGAAGGAATCGGGTGGTAAGACCTGTTTTCTTGGTTTTGACATAAGAAGGGTTACAGGTTAAACAGTCTTGCTAGGTTTCTGTATGTTTCTCCTGAACCTTTTAGTCTAAGTCCAACTTGTGTTGGAGAGGGGAACGTGCCTAGGTTATGTACTCACTGTTTAGTATTCTGAAGTGTCATCTTTGGTTTTTGGATACTAAGCACTTCTCTAGTTCACTTTGTACACCTTTACATCAGGTATATGGTACCTGACATAACTTCGTTCCTGGAACCAGTTAAGGCATTCTGACCAATTTGGTAGACGTCACTGTAACACTTTGGTAGTGTTATAGCAATGAATTTGGTACCTCATGTTTGGTGGAGGACTTACTGATTTTTTACTGGTAACAAGCAGTTGCTCCTGTTTTCTTTGAGAATGAGTTATACAGCTATTTTGACGTTGCACTTCAGAATGAAGAGCTCCACTTCTGTTTATCTAGCAACTCTGCAAATTGATGCGTGACATCTTTGGAAAGGGGAAGAAGTCGCATGTACCGCCTCTGATGTGTGTATGAGAGAGAACTATCCATGTGTCTTGTCACGAACAACTTCAGTTTTCTCTCAAAGCTTGGATATGTGGTGGTGTTTGGATCATTGTTCCCTGTATAAAAACTGTTAAACAGGACTACAAAATTGGTCTTGTGCTTAGAGCTGTTAAGAATTTTAAACCTATGACTTCCAAACTTGTGGTTTGGTTCACTTATATCGCTAAAAGCAGCAACATTTAGCTTTTTCATCAAGAAGGCCTACATCTGGGAAAACAGCACTCTTTTAGTGCCTTTATGTTTTAATTTGTCATCTGTGAATACTGTTCGAAAGCTAATGAGAGCATTCACTTCATAAAATGATTTGGATGTTTCAGTATTCAAATGCATAAGATCAGCGCTGACCTTCCTTTGGAGTCTAGAAGTCTTTGTTTACTAGCATGTATGTAAAGCATGCTTTGTATTACAGGGTTACATTTCCAAGCATGATTAGGCAGTGCTATGCACATATCCTTTGAACGCATGTAGAAATATTGATAGTCTCCTTCCTCTGTTCTGTCTGCTGGCAAGGGAATGCCTAATGAGGGGTTTTTTTTAATTAGCAAAATTTCCGTTTATTCAAACTGAGCAAAAGCAATCAGATTCTATTCCTTGCTGCTTTCAGTTGTTTGCCTTGACAACTTAATGTCACTACATTCTTGTGTCTGTATGTCTTTTCACATGATGAGATGTTCAGTTTAGCAGTGCTAACCAAGTACTGGTACATTTTTCTTAAACGTCTTTAGGATCTTTGTCTTGAGCTTTGGTAATATGGGCTTACAAATGAAGATTTTTATTTTTTTTTTTTACTGACGCAGGATATTGACACTCCACTGCATTTCACTTTTAACTAGACTTTAGTGCACAGAAGGTGGCAAAAGGCTGATGCTTATAGTATCCCTGGCTGAGATAAGTAACAGTTAACTCAGTCTCTGCTTCTAGTAGCCGTGAAGAAATGTGAAGTTACAGCAATATACCTAGCTAGTCAGGGTAGCTCTAAAGGTGCAAGAATCAAGACTCTGGAGCAAGTTAATGAAGGAAAAATCCATGTGGGTTTGAATGCTGACACTGATCAAATATGCAATAAGATGGATGTGGAACCTCTGGGTAGCTCATCTGCTCTGGCCAAACAACTTCCTTCTCCCTTCCTTGCTGTATGTAGGTGTACATTTCACTCCCCAAAGTTATTGTCAGTCTCTCTTTTTTTTTTTTTAAACAGCTGATGCTATTTTTTAATGTTGCTGTGACATAGCTGCCAATAATGCTGTCTGCCTAGTGTATAACTTCAATGATCTTATTAATAGCAGGCCAAAGGTTTATATTATGTGATTTGGAAGAATTTTGGAATGCTGATGTCTTCTGTCAATGCATAATTTTTCCTGAAGGAGTCTGTAGTAGAATCTTTGTACAGGGTACTTCATACAAACCTGTAAAAGTGAAGCTGTATGTATGCAAGCGTACTTGTGATAAGAGCTGGGTTGTGATTGCTGGCAGTCCAACATACTCATGTCTTCGAATATTTTTACCAATGTACTTCTGAAACGTTACTGGTGGGTAAGCACTTAACTTTGACCCATTCAAGTCTGAAACCTTATGAAGGCAACAGGTTACACAGTTGATCTCGTTTTGTTTAGTAGGATCTATTTTTAAAACGGTTTATTGCCTTATTGTTGCAGCCATTCTCTTGAATGTATTTTGGGTTCTTATCTTAAATATAGTCATATCACCTTGGCAGGGGCTGTGTAACTTTGAATAAGCAGTAATTACCTATGTTGTGTGTGACAGTTAATTGAAAACAGTTACTGCAATGAAGGCTGGAACAAACACAGTGTAGACTGGTGGAAAAAAAAATACAAAAGCTGTTGCTAAAACTTGAGGAGTGTAAACAATTTTGTTCGTGCTGAATTGCATAACTCAGACCTGTTAGGGAGCCACTAAGGTTATTATTGTGGTGATTTAACGTTTGCCCATGAGGCTAATTCTATGCAGTTCATCCATTAAGCACTGCTGCTGTAGCTGTTTGCAGTAAATGCCATATACTGTGCTGCAATTTGTGAGCAACTTGCTGCTTAATATCAGGTTTTACACTGAACGAGACCTGTGTATGTACTTCTGTTTTGTTTGGAAATGACCAGCATAAAGAATGTGTTCAGTGTGGTCATTTGCTTCTTCAGTGTTACGATACTGTACCTAAAGCTTCTGTGGTTGTCTGTTCTCACCGTTAACGGTTCTCTTAACTGACTGCACAGATGAAAAATAAAGTAACCAGACGTGATATGAATATTTGACCCAAGTGGTTTTCTGGCTTTTTTTGGAATGGGATTTTGCCTGTAGAATAAGACTTCTTGTTTGAGTGTGCAAACACTACAAAAGATGACTTGTCAAAAGCCATGTTCTAGCTGGCGTAATACCTACAGATGACTTCATCTTAAAGAACAGGTTAGAGTGTATCTATCTTGTAGAGCAGTAGTTATTAAAGGTGTTTCTTCTGCCTTATACTTGAAAGTTGTCATTTCATTTTAGCAATTAAAAAAAAAAAACAAACCAACCAACAAAAAATACCCCAAAACAAACCTAACAAAAATCAAACCACCTCTTCCCTCCTTTGTTCTTGATACTTTTAAGATTGGCTGTACACTTCGTAGTTCATCTAAAAGTAAGTATGTTGGTAAAGTAGGAAGCTTTTCTAGTTTGGAAATGAGAATGTGCTTCATCCCTGATTGCTTCTGTTAAGTAAAATGCATAAATTGAATCCTGGGTTCTTTCATTGAAAAATAAGATATTAAAAGAAGACTTTGGAAAAAAATAGAGGTAAAATCTCTTTAATCTTGAGAGAATGAGCTGTTTTGCTGTTGTCCTACTCTTCTCACTTGTAAAAACAGGCTACGAACGGAGTATGGTAAAATGCCATGGCATTATACAACTTGAGCACTTGGGTCTTTTGACTTCAAAAGTTTGATTTGGGGGGGGTGGGGGGTTTAAGCGATGGGTGATGGGCTACTGGTGTTGGATGCTTGTAAAACATGTGCTTACTTTTCTACTTTGGTCCTGATCCCAAGAAGTGCTTCACGGTCTGTTCCAGTGGGATGAGTAAAGGTGCCGTTGTAGAGCTCTGCTCTGCCCGAAGTTCCACCGAAGGCCATTTCAACTGATGCTGCTCATTCCCCACGGGCCCTTCCGTGCTGTCCTTGGGCTTCTCCCGTGGCCTTGATCCCAGGCAATGAAAATACACAGTCTTTGTAAAGCACAAGCGGTGTTTCACCTTGCTTGGGTAATGCTTACATGAGGATTTTTTTACATGGGATTAGACTGGAAGTTGGCAGTGTAAATGTGCTGGGTTTTATATTAAACCTTAAAGACATGTTAGCTGTATTCTTCACGTAGATCAGAAACTCTTGTTTTGAGTGTCTCCGTTATCCTCATGGGTGTTTATAATCAATGAAGTGTTGTCTTTGAAAGCTTATGGAGACTTTTTCCACACTTATGGTGACATGTAGCAATGCCGGACTCTGCTTTGGGCAGGAGGAATGGCAAGATGGACCTGCGGGTGGGCAGAGCAGCATCGTGGAGCGAACAGCAGAACCAACCAGCACGCATGTTTGAGAGCTCTTGGGATGTAAAGTCACCTTTGGAAGAGGTACGGCTGTGGAAGGCTGGGGCAGGAGCCCGATTTCACCAGTAGAGCTCAAACCATTCAGAAGGCAGACATCCTGCTTTTTACAAATGGGAACACTGAGACGAAATATATCTTATGCTTTATTTTCCTGTATTTCTATTCACAGAGCTTTTCAGTTTCCACCACGGAAAACGGATAACACAAATGCTCCTTTAACTTTGCTGGCAGGTACTTGAACTCGGAAGGATAAGATGGCGTGCGTCCTGGATCAGGGAGCTGTGGCCTGAGAGGCACTTATCCGTGAATCCCTCGTGCCTAGGCCTGTGCTGTACAACTCGGGTGGCTGATTTCTACCCCCATTAAAACGCCCAGCCTTCTATGCAGGCAGCTGTGCTGCGCAACCCACGACTGCAGAATTGAACCAGGAGGTGTGTGTGCCCTGTGTCCTCCTTGGAACCGCTGCGGCAGGGGGGAGCTGGCTGAATGTAGTATCAGTTTCCTCTTCTCTGCACTGGGGGATTTGAATGTCTCATGGAGAGCTGAAAGCCTCCTGTCAATAAATGCATTTGTTCACAAATAACGCTAGCTCTGGCTTGAAGCGAGTTGTGCTACTGCTCTGTGCTAGGTTGAACCGCTGGAGCTACATTTTTATTACAATCGGTCTTGAACTTCCTAGCGCAGTGCCCTGCTCCTCATTTAAGGACCTAGTCAAGAGCCTTCTGTCGTTCTGAGAACTTGCCTGTTTTGAGTTATTGCAGTCCCTGTGTCTCAAATCATCCCTTCAGTGCCAGCTGATCAGATGTTATCCTTTTCTGTGTTTAAACAGGCAACATCCTCACCGTGGTAGAACATGGCAACATAAGTCTCTTGCACACCAGTTGTTTCTGATGTGAGTGGTTTTGGCTTTTGAGAATGTAAAGAGTCGTTACCCTTGAGTCCCCTAAGACCCTGCATTGGCGACGTCCTAGAAGAAACAGGAGACACTGCCTGGGGGTCTGAGCCGCTGTGTGAGGGCCGAGCTTGGTGCAGGGCGCTGGCGTCCGCAAGGTGCGAGCAGGCGGCTCTAAGAGGCGACACGGCTGGGTCAGGCACACCAGGTATGCAGCATCGATTGCGTTCTCTACTGCCGATAAACCCCCGAAGCTTGCTCGGTTTTGTGGCTGGGTGGCACCACATCTGCTGTGACTTCTGATCCTGGCACAACTTGAGCTTTGTCTCTCCGGGAAGAGGAGAACGGCTCTGATCGACCTCTGGCCCCAGTGGGCTGGGGGCACGTTCACAAACACCCGGCACAGGTACTTCCACATGGGAAAATCCTCATCCTTCCTCCAGGCCCATGACGGGGGCGAGCCAAGGCAGAAGGCAGGGAGCTGGGAATTTCACTCTGTGGCTCTCATTTGCCAGTCTTCTACTGACATTCTGTGCTAGCCTCTTTGTTTTCCAAAATCATGAGGTTTATTTAACAATTTCGAGATTTAAGTATTACCAATGATGCTTATTGCAGCCTTAGTTTTCACACTTTCCAAAGGATTTGGATACTGAGGGCAGACTTGATTTTGCTTTTCCTTGTCCTGATTTCCAGGATGTCCTCACATTTCTGCATCCTGGAGTGATGGCATAGATAGGGGAAAGTGCTTATCCCTGGACTGGTTGCTTCAACAGGTGAATTGCTCGCAGTGCAGATCCAGTCTGAAACCCCGGAGGATTTTAATATCAAAGATGGGTAGAAAGGGAGCACTGGGGCTGGCTTTTCACCACTAGATGGCACGGGCCTTCAAGCTTTGCCGATAGAGGTCCACCTTGCAGGAGAAAATGTTGAGCATCCATCAGGGCCAAGGCTCTTGAGCTCCTTTGTGTTTGCTGTCGCTGTTTTTTGTAACTCTGTTGGGGTTTAGCGGGGTTAGGAAGTACAAGGGCAGCTCCTTGCAGGGGCTGAGCCTGGTTCTTGTTTGGCTCTATGCTTCACGCAGAAAAAAGCTGTGGGACGCGTGGAGCCCCGTGTCTGGGGGGGGCTTGCGCATTGCTCTGCAGTGCAGGAGGAACACTGGATTTTACTTTGTAAAGGAAAGTGACCTCAAAAATTATCTCCCCCAAGAAGGGAGGTCTCAAAAGTGCCAAGAGGGATCTGCTTTTCTTACCTCTCACCGTACTTAAGTAAAAACCACCAAAACACACCACAGCAGCACTTCTTCAGGTCTCAGGGTTACAAACATACTGCAACATTGTAAACAGCAGCTTCAGAAATGGGCTGGGTTTGTCTTTTTTCCCCAGCCTAATCGCAAGGACAAGCTGCCTGCCGTCCAGATCTCTTCAAAACCAATTCACAACTGTGTGTCCTCACGCTTCTCATATTTTTGCTGCCGAGATGGGAGGTGACATGCCACCCCACCAGAGCTGGTCTAATTCCTGCTGGTTATCAAGCAGGTAAAACAAAGGCTCATGATCAGCTCACTTTAAAATCTTCTCCCCAAGTCTAATATCAATAGTAGGCCAACAGTAGTCTAATATTAATATTAAAAATACAATGTTAATAATACTATATTAATATTAGGCTTGGGGACAGAGAGCCTGTGTCACATTTTCTTTGCAGTAAAGACAGAAATCCTTGAGAAAAGCAATGAGATAGAGATACAGTTGGACCCTGCTGATGAATCTCTGTGTTCAGGCTAAGGGAGAAGGAGGGAGCACTTCGTTGAACAGGGCTTTGGAGAAACCTGCTTTCCCTTTGCTGACCCCCTCATTTATTACCTAGGAGTAACCACGAGTCCCCATTAGCAGACCTAACATTTACACTGAGAGAGCTGCTGGCATTTTTTTTTAAATTTATTTAATTCTTTTTTCAGTCTGTGTGGCTTGCCAGGAAAAATAAGGCTTATCCCAGCTGTGCAGGTGTGTGCCTGAAGAGTCCGTCTGCTGTTTGGGTCTAGAGGGTTGCTGCTCTTGTGTTAATGATCCTTAGTGCTTGGCGAGACTGTCTTAACTCATGACTGAGGATAAATGCGTTGGGATTAAAAACTGGGCTGTCTGTAGTCACCTCGCGGGGCTGGGGCTGACACTGGCTCTCACACTGCAGCTCTGCCTGGCGGCAAGCCGCTCCACAGGGAGCAGGAGCGCTGCTGGGGGCATGGTTTTTTCTAGGAACGCCAAGTACTTCAGTGGTGGCTGCAGGAACAGGTTTCTTGAGATGTCCCACATGTAGATAAACAAATGTACTTCATGCAGTAGGTAATGAAAGCCTGCAGCTGCTGCCACAGGATGTCACGAAGACACACTCGTGAACCTGCAGATACAGGCTAATGGAGACTTCCATGGGCAAATCCCAAGTTCACAGGATAAGGAGAGGTATAGGCAGGGCTGTATTTCCTAACATCCCTGGTCTAATGATTGTGAGCATTAGGGAGAGTCAGGTTTGTGAGTTTATCCTGAACATCCCCATCTGCCCCTGTTAGAAACCGAATATGGGGCTATGTGCACCACCGCCTGATCCAACAGGGCAGTTCTTACCTCTTTAAATGTTGGCAGGCTGATGGCTAGAGATACTCAGAGAACAAAACCAATGGCATATTGCACACACACATCCCCACCAACTAAAAAAGTCTCCAAAGTCCAGAATGAAAAGCAAATCCTTTGTTTTACAAATAGCTGTCGTGTTTACTGCTACAAATGACCAGCAAGAGAGCAGTGTTCAGTGCACCACATGGGAGGAGATCACAGCCTTTCCTGCCCACCTGTGCCCATGGCCTGGGATGCTGGGCTCTGCTTTTGGGCATTGTGCTGCAGTCGGCTGGTGTGAGGCTGTCCCGCCCTCTGTGTAGTTGTTTTCAGCTGTGCAAAGAAGCTGTGAAAAGCTAATTAGTTCCTTCTTGTGCAAAAGGTAGGGTTTAGAAAGCCTTTTTTTTTGTTTTTGATTTGTGTTCTTTACCTAAAGTGCAAGGGCTAGAGACAAATCAGGCCTGGAGGACTCGCTGCTGTGTGCATGGAATGAGGTTTAAAAATAGATGCATCTCAGCTAGTGATGGGGCCACAGCTGTGGCTTTTCTGTGCACAAGGCTCTTGCCTTCATCTTTGTGTCTGTGGAAAAGAAGCATTGCTGAGGAAGGGAATGGACAGCCTCCTCTTCTGGGAGGCTACGGATACATTCAGGTACAAAACACTTATTTCACCTTTCTACTTGATTATTTTTCTAAAAGATGGGAAACTGAGCAACGTTCACAGGGCATTCTCTGTTGCCTTGCCTGGAAGCGGAGGCTGGCATTTTCTACTGGAGTTATTCCATGTAAAATGAGTTGGATGGGCTGCTCCAAAGACCTTGGTTTGCTGTGGAAGAGATGCCACAGGGTGCTGTGCTACTGCCCTGGTGTGGGACCCTTGAGCAGACAGAGTTATCTGTAGCGGGGACCCTCTGATAAGTAGCTGATGAGATGTAACTGGTCCATAGGAAATATGTGGGTTGTGGGATTACCCTCTATGCTAGCACAGCCTGAGGCAGATTCATCTGCTGGAAAACCAGTAAACTGCAGGAGTCTGGGTTGCATGGTGATGGTCTGGTATCTCGTGCTGGCCTCCAAGTGAGTGCTTTTGTTTCCCCCAATAGCAGTATGGTTGGTTTGTGGTACAGGAGCAGCTTGTGAGCATCTTGACACTTCCCTGTCTGGTTAACTGCTAACGAGCACAGGGCCCAAATACCTGGCTGTTTATTCCTGTGCTGCCAGCTGCCCCTGCCGTTCACTGCATAGGCGGTTCCTTGCTGATACAGGGTTTAGCTTTTGTCATTAGATGAAGCATTGAGAATAGGCTCTTTGAGAGTTTGCTCCTAAATATTGTGAAGAGAAAAACAAAAATGGCAAATGCTGTAGATGTGAAAACTCATTCAGCTGGATGGATGTACTTGCTGTGTTTCTAACTAGTAAAAGAAAGCAAACTCACTTTGTCAGAAAAATCATTTTGAAACCCACACTTCAAAATTAAATACTGTTCAATCGCATGAAGCTCCTTTAGCCTTTGTTGGTGATTCAGCCCTTCCCGTGCCAAAGGACACCCGCTGCAGATGTACAGCTACTTAGCTCTGCATCTGGCACGCACCCTCCCTGGAAATGAGTGGCTGAAGCTGTGTATTATGCTTTCCAGCAAGGCAGGGATGCATGCAGGATTGCTTATTGAAGGGGAGCTAAGCATCACCTAAACAACTGTCTCTGCGACCCTAAGAACAGCTGCCCGATTTTCCTGTCCAGTCCCCTGTGTTTCTCTGCCCCGGTATGAGAAAAAGCAAACTAACAGAGGAGTGCCTGTAGGCTGGGAGCTGTGAGCTCTTAAGCAAGCCCTCCAGGACTACCTGGACTCCGTGCTGCTGTGAGCCCAGAGCTGGCAGGAAAACGGCTGGGAGAGTGGAGGCACAGAGGTGCGAGCTACCTGCGTGTCCAGCTTTTCCCCTATCTAGCACAGAGCACATTTTGGTTGATGGGACTTTGGGGTCAGGTTTGATCCCAAAGCCTGGAGGCTGCCTGAGTGCAGGGGGAGGTGGCAGGACTGGGGGGAGTCAGCTTGGATGTGGCTTGCGATATTTGTGGGCTCAGGCTCCAGGACTGCTCTGACTTGCTGAACCCTCGGGACCAACGCTTTGATGGTACCAATACCAGCTGCAGGCTTGATGGGCCAGGAGGCATCCACAAGTTTCTGAGGTGTTTCAGTGTTTAGTTTTTGACTTGACCTGTGTATGTGGCTGCACCAAGTTTCAGGAGGCAGACGTAGGGTCTGTGGGTAGGATTCATCGTGCTCAAAGTTTAGGAGCCCATGATATGGTCATTTGCAGCTACTTGTCTCAGTTGCCCTTGAAGACCTAAGGAGACCTAATCATTGGAGCCTGGGGAGAGTTTATCTCATCTTAAAGTAGATTTAATCACACGGTTTGGTCTTTACTGGGCCTATTTCTCCCTGTTCAGTTTTAAAGGGAACCCTGATGATATTTCATATGCAAATATCTTCAGGTAGGCGAGATGAATTGCATCCAGGGTGTCTCAGCACCATCCCCACAGAGAAGAAAGGAGGGAGCACGAAAGAGGCTTCCTCATTTGTGTATCTCTGTGCCTTCAGCAGCTTTACTCCTTGGATGGAGCTGGTGGTTCTGTGTACTGCTGGCATCCGTGGGACCTGTGGATTTCCACCTTAACTTCTCAGCGTGCAGAGGCAGCTCCACCTGCTGTGGGATGGATACGGTGGATCCCACATCCACCTACTTCTGCCTATGTATGCCGGTGAATGAGGTGACCTGTGCAGTGCAGCCCTGCTCTACGAATGTCCCTTTGGTCATCGTAGCAATTCCTATGAAAGTTATATAGGTTGCCAGCAGGGCTGTGCTCGTTCCTTAAGTAAATCTGCAAGTGGGCAACTGAATGCCGTGTCTTGAGCAGTGAGGCCTGAAACTGACTGCAGGTCACGCACTGCAGAACACACATGCTCATTCTCATTTATCAAAAATTAATTTCTCTTTGAAATGTGGCATGAAGAAAAGCCAGATAAGGTAACTTCTCCCCTTCTGGAATGCAAGTTAATTACAGGTACCGGTTTCTGGCTCAGATCACCTCCTGAGATAAAAGGCTTTTGCGTGGGCTGCTCCTACCATCCTTCATAACAAAGCACAAGGTGAAAAAACAGTAGAAGTCCATTTTTTCTTTTTCCTGTTCATGGCCACTCACCCTTGTAGCTTTTTTTCTTTGAGCTCAACTGGGAATAAAGGCAGACTTGAATTACTGCACAGGGAAATGCACTGGAGCCTTCTACCTGCCCAAAAAGCTTTAAGATATACCTTGATTCCTTTCTGCAAGACAATCTAAAGACAGAACAGGCTTTTCCCCCCCCCCCCCCCCTTCCCTTCTGCTCTCCTCTTTCAGATTTTTCTGCTTGTCCTTCACTGTAACCTTCATTTAACCATGCTTAAGTCTGCCTTCGTATAAATAGCAGATGCTTCTGGGACATCGTTATTGCGCCTTCCTGGTTGGCAATGGTTCGGGTAGCCCTGGCTGCAGTGTTGAGCGAGATAAAGCTAGCTACATAGGAAGCTACGAAGGACCTCCTGGATTTGGTTTCCTGCAGCTTTGCATCAAGAGCTCTGATCATTTTTCCTGTAATGAAGGGAAATTACAGGGAAGGAGAAAAAAAAAATCCCCCTGATCTCAGGGGACAACCCCCGCCCCCTGCCAGCAGCGAGGTTTTTACATCCCTCCCTTGGCTGACAGAAGCTGATACCCCATGGGCGCGAGTGTGCGTGGAACCAGGGAATAGTGATTTTTTTTGTTTGTTTGTTTATGCTTATGGCATGTGTAACCTTCTGGGAGCCTGCTGCGTGTGGAGGCGGCTGCTGCTGCTTGTGCCACAAAGCCGAGGCAGCGCGTTGCGGATGAGATGAGCTTTATATATCTCCTGTAGACCCGATACTCTGTGCTCCCCCTGTTCTGTTTTTGCTGTAGTCAGCCTGATGTATCAAGTTGCTGCTTATACAGAAAAAAGATATTGCATCTCTTGGTGTTCAGCAGAGAAAAAGAAACCCCTGGCAGGGAGGCGGTACGTATGCCGAGTCCATTGCAGCTGCAGCCATGCTCCTTGGGCGCAGGTTTCCCAGGTGCTGGGCTTCGCCCTTGGCAGGGACTCAGAGGACTCATGGAGACGGTGGGGGACAATAGCAACAAGGCAGACTCCTATGAGGAACATTGACTTGGTTGATTTTGCATGTGGGGGTGCAGGGCCAGAAGTTAAACCCAGAGAGGTGCAGCAGATCCATTTTGGGTTGAGCCTAGCCTGATACTGTCTGCTGAAAAGACGGAACTGAAGCACAAACGCCTGTGAGGAGGTCACTCTTGCAAATTAAACCCCAGGAGAGGTGGGAAAGTCATGTTCTGCTCAGAATTGCTTCTCCCTTGGAGCATTTCAGCTTCTCCTGCTCAGAAATTCACAGCAACTGTGAGCCAAGCCCATGTCCCTGTGGAGACATGGGTTTATCAGGAGGCACAAGGAGCTTTTGTCTTCTTGCTTCTTGCCATGGGAGCTGCCAGCTCCTGATTTTCTGCTGCCCTGCAAGGCTGAAGAGGAGGGCTGTGCAGCAGCCAGCAGCGTGCGTGCCCAGCCATGCCCTGACGTTTTGACCTGAAACTGTCCTTGTTGGCCCTTTGCTCTGGGAGGCCATCCTTAAGCAGTCCTAGCCACTGACCTGGAAGGTGGTTGGATGAAGAGCACCCTGTTCTGAACCCAGAGCAGGTCCCCAGAGGCACAAAGCAATGCCCTGGGAAGGTGTCTCCTCCCAGGCCAGGCTGCTGACTACTATTTCATGCCCTGCATAACTCACAGGCACCAAAGACTAAATATTTCATTTTTGACTGGCGAACAATGTACTTGTGTTTCCTAAGTGATTCCAATGGCTGGCAGCATGTCCAGCATGATCAGGCCTTGCTAATGATGTGAACTGCACTCCAAATTTAGCTCTAATTTAATCAAAGTAAAATTGCCTCTCAGCAGTTCATTGGAGGAAAACTGACGTGGTACGAGTTAGTTAAGAGTCTGTGCTAGTCCTCATGCTAGCTCCCAGGAGGTTGTGTCATGTCACTCCTGCTCTCTCTGAAGTCAGCAGGTTTATGATAAGGCTGGATTAGATGTTTCTCCTGCTGCCGTTCACTTTATCCAGGTACTCTCAAGCCTGGATTCAACATCCTCCTTGAGTTGGAAGAACTTCTGGGAGGACTTTTCAGCACTAGATATAACTGTAGATTAACTCTGATGTTGAAAAGCCACACTGCTATATCCAGGGCTCTTCAGACAGAGAAAGCTGCTGTCTTAGGTGGAATTTGGGTGCAAATAGCAAAAAGAAATGATTAAAAAAAAAAAAATCCACATTATCTGGACAGTCCAACTCTGAGATGGAAGAATCTTCTAGCAGAAAAAGGGCTCCGTTGATTTGTGATGTGTATATGTTGTTTTTGAAACTGCCACTCTAACAGGTTAAGATGAATGAGTAGGCATGTTTCAGAGTTGGGAGGAACGCTCTGTGTCATCCTCTGAGACCGGCAAGTCCCCGTCTTTGCCCTGGAAATGTTCCTGGCTAACTATTCTTCATGCAGAGAGTGGTTAGGCATTGGAACAGACTGCCCAGGGAAGTGGTGCAATCACAGTCCCTGGAAGTATTCAAAAAACATGTGGATGTGGTGCTTAGGGACATGGTTTAGAGGGGGACCAGGCAGTTAGGTTAACAGGTTGGACTCGATCTCAGAGGTCCTTTCCAACCTTAATGATTCTATGATTCTATTCTATGGACTAATGCCATGAACATTGTGAGAGGAGAAAGGGGCAAGGGAGGCTTAAGAACTACCTTTGGAGTAAATCCTATGAGTTTCTAAAGCCTTATGATTGAGACTGAGGCACGTTAAGATGGAGCAGGCAGCCTGGAAGTGGGGTTCCACGGGGAAAAGCTGGATTTGGAGCAGAACAGCTACAGATGCTTAGCTCGTGGGCAGAAGAGGGAAGGTGTTACCGGTATAGCAATACTCTGAAGAGTGCTGGCAGTAGATGTGGGAGGGACATTTCTGAAATGTAGCCCAGATGTACATGTTGGAGAGTGCCAGAAGCTCTAGGGTCTAGAAGTTATGGGGGATGTGAAGATGCTGGGGTGTAATCTAGCATCAGGCGATGGTGTGGGAACTTGGTTTCCTTCACCTGCGTTGTCTTTGCTGGAAGGGCAGGCAGCGGGTTTGCTGAGGTTGCAGTAATGCACAGCTAATGAAAATGTAGAAGCTGCGCAGCCCTGGCTTGCAAGAAATGGTAGAGGTAGCAGCAGGGGGTTGTGCAGTATGGGGTGCGATGAAGTATATGTCCTGTGTCATATACCAATATGAACTGGCAATATCTCTAAAATCTGCCCATTTCAAGGGTGGCTTTTGTCTCTTCTCTTTCTCCCTCGCTCATCATCCTGGAAGAGAAAGGAAGCATTTTTCTAATTAATATGAATTAGTATGTACTTAATGTCTGGAGTAAGGAGCCACGTGTGTTCCGCATTTGCCACTAGTGTGAGGCAGTGGCACAGAGTCTGCTGTTTTTCCACACTGGACATCAGACAGTCATTTCACGCTGACCATCACCTTGGTTGCCAAAGAGCAGCGGTTTCTTGGCAACTGTGTGGGGACACTGCGGCTGAGGGAGGAGAGCAAAGAGGCTCTAGTTTCTATTCTGAACCACTTCGGTTGTCCAGTCCCTCCTTTGCTGTTAGTTGACTTTTTAAAATTTAGCAGAGGAACAAAATGGAGCACTCTCGGGAAGCAGCCCTGCACCAGCGGCTGTCCCCTTGCGAGGACACAACGAGCCAGAGCAGGCACTTTGCTCTCAAGGCTTTCACTGCACTTACGCTCCCCAGCAGGAATGTCTTTCGCTGGCAGCCGAGAGCTGGCGTGAACACGGAGCCAGTCCCAGCCTTTTTCTCTCCTCCTCGTGCGCCCAGGGTGTTTGACGGGAGGCAGGGCAGTGCCTCGGCAACACTGAAATGGGAAAGTAACTTTTGGGAAAGACTCCGTGATCCTTAAAGCCACGTGGCTGTTTCAGGTGGAACCCACACCCCGATAATGCTCAGCTTAGCATGTAGCAGAAGAGGGGTGCTCTTACCGTTGTAAGAGTGTATATGTACCAGTACTTAAAGGGTGGCTACAAAGAAGATGGAGACTCCCTTTTTACAAGGAGTCACACAGTGAGGACAAGGGGTAATGGGTGCAAGTTACTCCCAGGGAGATCCCGATTGGACACGAGAGGTAAATTTTTCACAATGACAACAGTCAATCATTGGAATAATCTCCCAAGGGAAGCGGTTGACTCTGCTACGCTGAACGTGTTTAAGACTCAGCTGGACATGGTGCTGGGCCATCTTGTCTAGATTGTGCTAGAAAGGTTGGACCAGATGATCCTTGAGGTCTCTTCCAACCTGGTATTCTATGATTCTATGATACCGTTGGGTTGCGGGGGAAGGATGGCTGCACTGAGCAAAGCCGCTCTTCCAGTTCCTGCGTGGATTTACTGGTGGCTTCACCAGTAAATGCTGGAGAGGGGAAGCAGGCCACAATGGGTGGCCAGTCACGTCTGTGTCCTGCCACCCCACCTTATCGCAGGACAGTGTTGGGAGGAACTGCCCCGTTTGCCTCAAGGACCGGTGCCCGTGCTGTGATGAGGTGGCTTGGGACGCAGGTCACGCAGCAGGAACGGACACCGGGAATGGGGCAGCAGCGTGGCCTGGTGCACTGTACACCCTGATGGTTGTATTTTGGACTGGATGCCTTGTGTAGCCGAGTTGGATAAATGCTTCACCTGCTTCTTCTGGACAGGCAGAGAAACTGTCTGTCCCCTCCTCTTATACCCTCAAGTTCTCACTTCACACTGGATCAGTGACAAGATGGGAAGTGAACTCCTCATTTTAGAATGGCTTTGGTAGTATTAGCAAGCAGCACTATGTCCTTTTAATATGCTTAGATGGCTCATAAAACAAGAAAAAATAAGACCAAGAGTTGCTTTTTTTGTACAAAAAAGCTAGTAATTTAATAATTTTAAAATTACTCTCTAGAAAACAACAAACTAATACAGGCTTGCAATAAAGGTTCTCCCTTTGAAAGTGCAAACCATGAACATCAAAATATTTCTTCATTTTCTAAGAATATACAGTGAAAAAAATGGACAAGGAAATTCAAAAGAATCACAAACAACACTAGCGCAAACCAGGTTCGTGTGGATTGCTTTTTTGGTAACTGGCTATAAGTTACTAACCACCCTCTCTGGCTGTTGTGCCAGAGCTGAGCCCTGGAGCTGATTCTGGGGCAGCTGAGGCTGTGCTGGCTCCCGCTGGCCTTCCTGGGAACGTCCTGCAGACGCTGGAAGCAACATTATGGTAGCTTCACTCTTGGACAAGGCATTAAGGCTGCAAGATTTCATACACTGCTGAAATGGTTTTGTTATCTAAGACAACAAATCCCGCTTCAGTAAGGCACATGTTCAGATGCAAACTGGGAAAGGGAAGTTAGGCAGAACTGCCTGTTTTCTCGCTGCTACTGATCCCACGAGTGTGTATTTACCAGCGATCCGCTCGCTGATGCAAACACTCGGAACACATCAATGTGGGACTACCTTGAATCATGCAAGGACAGTAGTGTTTCTACTTTAAAAACACCAGAATCACCTGGAATTTACCTGAGCTATTGCCCACTTCGAAGCGCGGCTTCCAGTCTGAGGATCGCAGGCAACTGGTGTTCTGTGCCTTATTTTTAGAGGGTTCACAAAAGGCAACAAAGACAAGTAAGTTTATGTGTGTTTTGGAGCAGCTGGCATATGTGAAATTTCTAAAGGCATCTACCACTCTGCTAATAATTTTTAAGGGTCTAAACTGATAATTACTGGGTGGGATTGTGTGTACTTACTGATGGAATGGCCCCGTTAAAACGGGAGGTAATTTTTGGCAACAGTGTAGTGCAGAAGGACCAGCACATATGCAACAGGATTTGGAACAAAAGCCCAATAGTTGAACGGAAGTCAGAATTGGGATAGATGCAATTAATTCCCAAGAATATGTCCTAGAAAAATAAGTGCTATTTCTTCTTTAAATTGCGTATATGCTATAGAGGTGTTTAAACATCTATTTCAAATTAAGCTGTTTTCTTTCCATATGAATTACAATTTGTACGTTAATCCCTCTGGAAGGGACTGGTATTTTGAGACATTGCTCATCTGCAGCCTCAAAGATGAGCCCTGTGGATCCTGGGATGCTCTTGGGATAACTCTGAGTCCATGAACAATAAGGCTTTCGAGCCTGACTCTTAAATTAATTGCCAATGCAAGGTCATACAAGGTAAATGTGTATGAATTCACACTGCTGGGGATCCATCCACGTCTTGAAATCCCATGTTGTACAGGTATTAGAAACAGCGGAATTTGAATGCCACAATATATTAAATATATATGATTCTGCCTTCCTCCTTAGAAGGTCCTGTTTCTTATATGGCCTAAAAATGCTTTTCTCCCAAATCCTGTATGCGTTGCTTGATGTGTTGCTTGTTGCAGTTGTGCATATATGCTACTCAGAATGATCGAATGCCGTACATAACAAAGTAACATCAAGAGGAGAATTAAATTTCATGGAATTAACCTACAGAAAGTAATTTCTACGAAGGGAACGGAGTTCTATGAGAACCATTATGCTTGCTTCATGGATTGCTACAAGTAGGTTTCACAACCAAACCCATGTGCCAAAATCAAGATGGAATGAAATAAGAGGAGCGCAGCATCCAGTTAACAAATACACAAAAGAAACAGGCAGTATATACAAAAGATAGGCGCTGCTTACCCGATGCATGATTTTTAAGGTGCTTAATTGAGTTTTAGGGAATGTAGCGACATATACATATATGCAGTGCATACATATCTAAATGCGTATTAGAAACATAAAACAGAATCAGATAAACTACCAGATCCCTGATTTCATTAGATTCTCTAACGCATAAGAATGTATTTAAAATAGTTCATAAAAAGAAAAATTCAAAAAAATAAACGATAACATTGACATAAAAATAGCTCCAGTTTTTTTTGCTTTTCCGTTTTGCTGTGCGTGGACTGGATTCCACTGCGTTTCATAAGGACGCCATTTGGACCAGCGAGAGTTTGAACAACTGTGCGTGACGAGACAGCTCTGTTACTCGGTCCACCATCTTCTGTAGGGCTGCTGTGTTGGGGTAATGCAAGGCAGCCATCTTGGTAGCCAGAACAATACTCTTCAGCAGTTCACACAACTGATTGCTGGAGTTCATCACTTTGTTGCATATGTCCTGAGTCGTCACTTGCCTTGTGAGCATGTCCCCAATGAACACAAGTTTGTGAGCGCTCAAAATGACAAATTTGCTGTGAGCCACGAAGATTCGGGGGGGCTGAGAAGCGTTGACGCAACTGAAAAAGGCGTCGATGGCATTTAGGAGGGAGTTGAAGTGAGTCTCGCATTGGTCAGAATAGAATAAAAGCAGCTGGCTGTCATGGGAGGTGGCGGTGCTATTTGCAGTCTGGAGAGCTTGAGGCGGCTTCCATTTTGAGATGTCATTCTCTACCGGCTTTGTGATCTCTTGCTCCAGACGTTGAAACTGATTAATCTGAAAGGCAAATAAAAAGGCTTTCTTCAAAGAATATTCTCCTAAGACGTTGTTACATATTACAATTTCACCTTATGCCTCATGATACCCCTGGCTATCCCAGATTGGCCTTATGCTAAATAACAACTAGTATATGTGTTTTCTAAGATCTTTTATTTTGGAGAGTCAGGGGTAGTCAAGTGCTTTGGTTACCATAAATCCAAATACACAGAGTTCAGAAGAGAAAAACATCTAAAATACTTTATTTGTATTTAAAAAAAAAAAAAAAAAGAAAAACCCACCCTCCTGAATTTACACGCTGTTGCTCACTTGGAATATTCTGAAATCACAAGCGAGAGAGATGGATCCAAGTGGCAATGACTCCTACACAATCTTTGAAAAGCTGCCATCTCTGTGGGATTTCGAGATGACAAACCTTTAACTCTCACCTCCATATTGCTTGTACAATTTTCTGCCGTATGATACGGCAACAACATATTGAAGAACTAATGTGAGGGCAAAGCAACAGCCCTCCATCTTATCTGACCTGCTTTTTTTGGCATTTAAAGTGATGTTAAGCACAGTATTTAAGTTAATGGTATTGATGTTCACCGAACAGATGTGCAGGTGGTGTGTATATTCAGTGTGGTCCAGTGATTAAGGCACTGGATTGCAGGTCAGGAAAGCCAAGTTCTCAAGCTGGCTTTGTGACTGATCTGCTGTGAGACACTGCAGAAATCTGTTTCTCCTCTGTGGTAAACTTCTGGAGACAGAGACTGCTTTTCACTATGTGTATGCACTGGGCCCACTGCAATGGTGCATTGTATAAAAAATATAATTAGTCTCTTAAATCGAGACGGTCGAAAATTATTTTCAAGGCAAAGGCTTTTTCCTGCCACAAGAGATGTCATTCCAAACACTCAGAGCTGTGGCTGTGCTTCCACTCTGTTACTAAGTGGCAACGAGGAAATGAATGGGGCAGAGATGCTGACCTTCAGAACAGCTACTCTGCAGTAAATACTTAAGCTGTCTCTGGCACAAGTAATCGCTGACACAGATGCACGTGGCCAGGAAGGTGCTAAAATCTTGATGCTTACCATTTCCTATTTGGAGTGTTACAGTGTGTGTCCTTGTCCTCTGCATTGATAAATCCGTTAACGGTGGAGCCTGACTGGCACAAATCCCACTTGGAAAGAAACTAACCTGGAGCCACTGTTTAGCCAAGACCTAATACCTGCCGTCTGCACCATCTAGCACCTGGGATTTTCCAACTGCATGTGCTGGTACTCATGCACACCTCACAGCCTTGATGTTTTATTTGACCAGTACTCCTTATGTGCAAGGAACACTGCATTTCAATGTGATTATTGCACCTGAGCGAACATACCTGATGATGCTCCAGCTCCATTTTGCTCTGCTTGATGATATTTTCTTTTTCCAGCAGCTCCTTCTGTTGCCTTTCAAACTCTTCTTTCCCCTGTTTTGCATAATATAAGAAGACACTGTGTTAAATCAAAACCGCTCCTGAGCTAAATGACAACTCATAGGTCAAATAACAGGCTTATTTGTATTGGCCTTCTCCACTAGTAGGGCACCACTGAGACTATGGAGAAGAAAAGGATAGTGTGGCAGAGCAAAAGGCTATTGCTATTATGTACGCAACAGTCCTATCTGAAAGCAAGTAATTAATCGCCCTGGTGAAATTACTCTTGAACGTGTATTAGTGTGACAATCTTGATTGCTACCTTCCTGCAAACAGAAGCATCAATGACAACTACTTGGCCTTGTGCAGACAAAGGTGTTGGGTTTACTTACCTGCAGGTGAACGTAATCATAGTCATCCATCCAGCTCTTTTCTGAGCTCTCACTGGTGGTATTGTGAGGGTGCTGACCTTTACTCAGGTGGGGAGGAAGGGAACTGCAGTGGTTCTGTGCTTTTTCTCCATGATGCTGCATATGAGGATTGTCATATACATAGTCAGGAGTGTTCATGATATTCTCTGGTACATTTTTGAAACATGAGCTGCTCAGCGCCTGTTTGAAGAGCACCTCTGCGTTGACGCTGATGGTAGTGGTCAGCTGCTTGGCATCATCTGGGACTGTCCTTGCCACCATAACAAACCGATCCAGGTCATCACACTTGTTCTGCAGTCTGTTGACAGCTAGAACATTCAAAGACCAGTTGTAGCTGTTCAAGTCATGACTGGTTTGGGTAAGGATCTGGTGAGAGTCCTCCAGCCTTTGCACCTCCCTCCTCATTTTGTTAAGAAGGCTGAACTCGGATAGGCAGGAAGCATTGGCTGCTGATCCTTTTGCAAACTGGAGGTACTCCAACAGCGACTGCTCTACCTTATCCACAGCAGTGTGAATTTCATTGATGTGTTTCTCCATGTATCCATAAGACCGCCAGTCTGCTGTAATGAAGGCCATGAGGTTGTTGACAGCTGTCTCCACCATCTGCTGGAGGCGATAAAGCCTCTCTATAGCAGTGTCTGGATCAAGGATTAGTCTCTTGTCCTGTGCAGTTGATGCTGAGAAAGAAGAGTCTTTTGATGTTGTTGAAGATGTGGACATGTTACTCCTTGTACTTCCTGTGCTGGAGAAAGACAACCTATTGATCCCATCAGTCACATCCTGTAAGCATTTAGTGTCTTGGAGGACTGGCGGTGGCACATCATATATACCTTCTCTTCCTTCTGGGATGAGACTTTCACTGAGTGCTGTCTGTTGTCCTGTGAATGCAATTCCCCTCGGGGTATCATAAACATCTTTTTGAGGTGCAATTTGCTGTCCAAGAAAATGGTTTTGATGGTTCATAGGGATGTCATAAACATTCTGTTTCTGGGGCACTCCATCCGGCAATAAAAGGCTGTCAGGAGAAAATTTATTAAGTTCTTTCCCAGTTGCTTTGGTGATGGGAGGAGGAATATCATATACTCCTTCTGGTCTTACACTGTGGCCCACTGGAGGTGAAAAATCCTGCAAATTTTCCCTCAGGCCTGTATCATTTCGGCATGCAGATGGAGGTGTAGCATAGACCTGAATCACAGAAAGCAAACCATGATATCTTTGGTTAGAATAGCAAAATACTTTACATCTTCCATATAGCCTATAAAATGCTGGGATGGAAGATCTGCCATTGACTTTTATGGAGTCAGCTATTTATCTTGAGTTTGACTGAGCATCAGTTTTAATATCTCGCTTTTTAACACTCATCTTGATGCAAATTCTCATAAGCAGCAAAATCCAAAAAGGCAGCATGCTGCCACAAAGATAATGTAGGTCTAATTATCAATTCACACTCCATAACTTTAATAATTTTGATTCAGTGCTTCACTTCGCCAGTTTTAATGGTTTAAAAAGCTAAGGAAATCTTTAAAGTACTGAATGTCCTCCTCCTTCAGGATCATCCATGAACTCTTGTTTAAACATGTCTTTGGTCAGACATGAAAATACAGGTTCTTGTGGAAACAGCATAATACTTACCCCTTTGGCAGGTGGTATGTCATAGACTCCTAAAGCTTTTGCTTCTCCCATGGGAACTGGAAGCGCAGGCCCCTTAACCGATGTGGGGGGAATGTCATATATCTAAAGAAAGAATAAATTGGTTACAGAAACAAGTCACCTCAGAAAGCTCTGATCTCAGATGAGTTGTTTTGGTTTCCGTGTTTCCTCTCAAACAGCCTGAAGATGATCAGAGCTCTTCAACTTTGTTTTATATGGGAGAGCTGCTTGGATTTGCCTGGTATTTTGGACAGTTAGAAGGAAATGCACTTTGCTAGGTCCTCTCTGGGCAATTGTGTGGAAGGCAGGCTGGAGACATGAAGTCATGACTGACTTCCATCCCGAGAGTTAAATCAAGGCCAGTCTATTACAGATACTTGTTGGGGTGAACAGGGGAGCAGTATACTCATGCGACCAGAACTGATCATGCTCTTACTGATAGAGATTAGAGGGACTGAGGAATAAGCTTGTTCTAGTACACATGAAACTCTCTGAAACTAAGGCTACCCCTGTCAGCAGCGCCTATCTGCTTTATTGGGTGCAGTGTGAGGTGTCTTACCAGCAGAAAGTACAGCTGTCAGATGTTTCAAGTGTCCCACTTGGTTCCATGTCCTAGATTACAGTGGGTTCTGTGTGTGGTCTAAGGCCACTGTCCGAATGTCTCTTAACCCAGACTTCCCAACAGCTCCAGCCACTTGGTGTCAGTCTGTGTTATGTACTATTGGGCTTCAATGTTGTTCCCTAAAGGAGCTGCTCTGTCAAAGAGCCATGGAGAGATGCAGGGTTGTTGAGTTACAGGTCCTGCAAGCATCCACTCTAGATGTCTGTGGTCTTGGAGATTGAATGCTAAGGGTGTTCCCCAGAACAGAGATATATTTCAAGTTCAGTGACATGGTGCAGTAAAGATGTGGTGGAAAAAATTCCCTGCATAGAAGCTGTTCATCTAGGCGATAATTTTACCCTGAGTGAATTACTGTCAACTATACAACAACAAAGTAAAAGAAAAAAAAAATTGTTCCCAGGCAGCAAGTTTATTCTGTTTAGATATACTCTTTGATCAAAACACAGAAAACAAATGGGACTTTTGCGTTTGGTGTGCTGCCAAATCTTAGTCAACATCAAATACAACTTTGAAATACTTCTACGCTCTGTGAATAAGCCACTACATCTAATTAAATCATATTTTCTCTCTGAAATGAGAGAACTTGCTTTGCTCATAAACTTCTGGTAGAAATTCATCACCTTTTGTGCCCTGTCAGTGCTGTTGGCAGTTTTACTGGTACCTACCCCTTGGAGAGGGCGAACAGGGGGGATATCGTAGGCATCCTTCTGGTATTTGGAAGGGAATTCATAAACATAACCTTGTCCTGACCTGACTGGAGTTATTACCTGTGGGATAAAAGAAAAAGAGGACACATAAGTCTTTGAGGATCTTGGCATGTTCTCTCTGTAACTGCACAGGGGATAAACAATCCAGTATGATTAACATTCACGCTTTATGTGACAATGTTAGTTACACAAGTCTATGTATACTTCTGACAGTTGAACATGGCAAAATTACTATTAGTAGCTACAAATGCACCACATTTCCCTTCCAGACCAGTTCTGACACAGCTGCTTGCTACTGCTACAGTATCTTCTATTTGTCAAGCACAGATTCTCCAGCAGGTCTAAGAGAGCTTGGTCTCTTCTTCCCATCGACTGCCCATTAGCACAGACCACACGATGTGATGGTTACACCACCCACTTGCTGAGATCAGAGCTAGGTACATTCTGCTCCTCCCATGGAGGTGTTGAGCGTCCCCACTTACTGACAGAGGCTTAAAATACTAGGTTCAGGCTCTGGGAGTCTTCCACCTTAGCTTGTGGAGGTATTTCCCACCTACTCCAGCAGGACGTCTTGTGTTACTGTGCTCCACAGCACAAAATCCTGGATGACTGAGTGTGAGCTGTGGCTTTGGAAATTCTTTACATAGAAAGGCTATGCTTAAACCTTCCAAAGCAGGACATTCAATTACATTGTCTCCGTTTGGTTTGTCTATATTAGTGGCTAAGAGACAGGAAATGTTAAGCTATTCTTGAGGTATATAATGCAAGAACAGTGTCTGAAAAAAAAAGCTTAGAATTTACATTTTTTGACATTTTTCTAGACCATTAGCTACCATAATGACTTCAAATAAAATTTGGTGAAAAATAAATGCCTTACGTCTTGGACAGCATCTGCATGGCAGAATTTCAGTATAGTGTGGTATAAAAGAAATGTTACCTAACCCTCAGAAAGAGACGGGTTTATAGTGGAAATGCTGACATCTTAACCTCCACTGGTGCTACTTAGCTCTGACAAAAAAATACAATACTGTAAACCAAAGGCATAAAATGACAGATTACATATGCCCATACAAGATGTGGCTTTGTGCTCAGCTGGGGGGAATTCTATACCAGAGCTACTTAACTATCTTTAGAAATGTATGCAAGATGTAGAACAGAGTTTCTGCCCAAATGCTCAGTAAAGATTCTGTAACAGTTTTTGCTGTGAGGAATCCTAGCATTCTGGCCAGACTTCAGAGTGAGTTTCGCTTGACTGAGGTGAGGTCTGCAGGGAAAGTCCCTGATGCTAACCTGCTACCTCCTCTCTGCTATGTTAACAACACAGGCTTTTCTTCTTGCTGCCCAAATATTGCTGTGTAACCTCTGGCCCCGTACCATGAAACAATCACTGGATTTTCCCCCTGAGGTGACTGCTGTACCAGTTTACAGTACAGGTCTGATTCAAGGTGAGTAGCCCAAGGCAGTGCGCCTGGTAGTGCCAGCTACTGCACTGCCTGCGTGTGCCTTAGGTGAGGGAGGAACATCCATGCCTGGCAGGTGGGGGAAGACAGTGGGTTTTGCAGCTGCTTTTCCTTGAATTGGCATCGGAGGACAGGGAAGACAGGAACGGGAAGCGATACGGTCTCCAGGGCGCTGGGTCAGTTTGCTTCCCATGACAGAACTCCTGCTGAAGTGGGTATGGGGTTAATAGAGCTTACATACATAAGAGTTTTTTACAAAGAATCTAAAAATATATTGAATTTATGGGACCGTTCCTCTTCCATAGTCACCTACTGCATTGTAAAAGATATCTACAGACAAAACTTTTAAGAAAGTTCTCCCTTAAGTTACTGGAAGTTCCCGTAATGGATCACTCCAGACATTATCCATCCCAGGCCATTCTCATGTAATACTGGGATTACGTTGTTTATCTGAGAAACTTCTAACTTGTATCAACATCGCTTCCTCGTGCTTTTTCTGTCAGTGAGGGCTGGTGATCAGACTAGCATAGTTTGCCATATATTTTTTGCATCCTTTTTTTTTTTCAGTTGGGTGCTGCCAGTGAAATGCTTTCCACCCAAGCCAGGAACAGAAGGATTTGGTTTTAAGCAATGTTTATTCAGAGATTCCTTCCAGGGGCTTCAAAATTACAATCACGGTGTTGCTTCAATAATGAGTCACTGGGTGTTTAAAAATGATCCTCCAGGAGAACAGACAACACACGGTAGAAACAAAGGGCTGTTTCCTGGGTAGCCCATCTCCACGAACCCTTGTGCTACTGTGAACACTGTGGCATTAGGCTGTTTCCTAATATTCTGGGAAACTGCTTGACCATCCCAGAGGGAAAAAAAAACCAAAACAGACTGTTCATGGCAGGCAACCAGAGGCCCCACGCCAGCCCTGGAAGCGGGGTGCACTGCTGCAGTTTGGCTCTGCTTTACCTGCTGATTGTAAGGTAAAGCCTCCCAAGGCTGGGAGTCAGGCTGTGTCAGGCTCCACAAAGACTGGTCCCTCAGTCTAAAATTTTTACAAACCCTTGCTCAGTTGGTGTCTACTCGGGAAGCTGAACTCTGTCCTACATGCAGATCAGGAGTCAAATTTGACCAGATCTCCTCCAGGCCTCAGCTGTGTGATGCTCCTGATGGCCCTCCCGTGGAGGAGATGTATAGCACCTCTGTAGCAGCTTTATGGCACCTCAGTTCTCCAAGGTTTGCACAGCAGTTTAGAGAAGCACCTTTACACAGGCTCAGCAATAACTGTCCTACCCATCTCATGCCTAAAGTCACTCAGGATACATTGACACCACTACTCACTCCTTGCTCAGAGAATGAATTTCCATGAACAAACTCAAAGAAAAGTCACAGGCCTCTAACATAAAAAAGGGAGCTGATCCGAGCAGCACAGGTAATAAGGCATGCGCAAGTAAAACCATTTGCTCTTGTTATAGCTAAACATGGTATTTTGCTTTTGAAAAACAGAAGCCCAAGTAGCAAAGCAGATGGTATCCTTATACCACAGAGCCTGGACCATACGTGGAAGAGAAGCTGCACTCGTGCCCAGTATTTACAGAGAGATCCTCCCTCACTCTGCACACAGGAGTATCACGCAGCTGCGGTTGTTCTTGTAGCTCATCCTCAGAGACCCTTCCCGTTCTTCAGAAAAGGCTGATATACCGGATGCTATATGAAAGGCTTACACTACTACAAGGCTGCTGGTTTTATTTACTGTGCTGTGATATAATCCTAAATAACTACACTAAAGCTAGGCTGGCCAGATAAAGGAAGCCAGTTTCACTCAGCGCTGCAGGACTTTTTGTATCCTGTATTTTGGCACTTTCACTTTTTTTCCCAGACTTGACTAACCCGATGTAGTGGTCAAGCGGGGTCATTCCTTTAATTTCGTGAAACGAACCCCTGCTCTGGGTGCTTCCGGCTCTTGTCAAAGGAAGCGAGAGGTTAAAACACCAAGTGCCTGATTCTGGGTATTCAAAAGTACAGCCTGCCTACGTAGGCGACTGCGGACAGAAGACCTGAGCTATCTGCAGGGCTGTGCTTAGCAGTGCACTCTACTTAAGGTGGCATTTATTTTCCAAATAAAAATGCATCAGAGGCTTTTATGTCTGCTCTTTTTTAGGCTTCTGAAACAGCTATACAAAAGACAGAAAATACAACGTTAAGAAACCCAGCAACAACCAAGGTTTGTTGATAACATGAAAGACAACTTTTTTCTCATGGTGACTCCGGTACATTTTCCTGTGTGGAGGATTATTATCCAGTAACAACATGTTCTGAGCGATTTCATCATAAAATCCTCCACAAATGCTGATCCAGTCTGCACTGAGTACAAGAACGTTTCCTGTTGTACCTCCGCTCCTCTTCCCTTCCAACACTTTTCATTAGGTTACACGTCCTTCTGGACTGCTTGTTCCTGGTCAATTCAGAACAGAAGCTGCTCATCACCAAAACATATCTTGAGCGAACATTTTGTAGCAGTAATTAAAAGAATACCCACACTACTTGACAAAGTTAAAGTGTGGAGCATTTGTTCTGACTTTCACGTCCCCAGGACACTAATACCTCACACGGGAAGCCAGGGCATGCGGTCACACTGCTGCTTCTGTACAGGGAAGAGGGAGGTAGCTGGGTAGGTGAAGCATGAAAGATACCAAACCCAATATTTTTAGAACTTTTGATTTCAAGTATTCACCCATTAATATATTCAATGAAATTGCTGCTTCTGAATGAGATGCTCAGCCTTTTCAATGCATTGTTGAACCATTTTTTATGGTCTTGAATGTCTGATGGCAGTTTAGTCTTGAAGATGGACTTCAGAAGGAGGTGGCTGCAAAAGAAAAGTTGCCCTTCTCCCACTTCTGGAACAGGGATAGCAGCCCCCTCTGGTACTTAGGAATTTATTTCCTAACAAATGTCACTGAACTTCAGACCTCATGAGGATTCTTTTTCCTTTTACTTCTTCTCTTTTAAGAATGCCTGTGGTCATCTGACTTTAAATAATCCTGCATTTCAAACCAGCAATTTTCTTTGTTTACACGTCAAAGGAAACAGATGGTGTTCCCACAAACTATCTAGCCCAACATTCTCAAAACATCGTTAACCACTTAATCCATGCAGAGCAACTAACGGGGACCAGGTTTGGCTCTGGTGAAACATGTAATGAGCCTACTTCAAACTTTCAGTATTGCAAAACAAAGACAATTGAGCAGAAAGTTTGTTCTGTTCTTGCTGAAGACCGTGCTCTTCCAAAAGCAATTACCTGGGTCTTTTCCATGCCAATGGCATGTTCCTAACCAAGAAAAAGAGCTGAATGTGCATGTACTTTGCAAAATATCCAGTCCTGTGGTTCATTAAATCCCTCTTCCTTAAATACAAGGGAAAAAACCCATTGTATTTCTTCCAGGCTTAAAATGGATGTTAGGCTGCAATAGAGCACATTCCTAACTAAGGCATCAACAAGACAGTTCTCGTGCTTATGGCAGATGCATAACACTGTAGTTTACATTGTTTAACAAGGACAAAGAGCAAATAAACCTACTGAAGTCAACAGAATTGCTCTGAATTTATAGCAGCATTGTGGAGGGCAGAATTCAGCCTGTTCCCATGAACAGCAGTGCCTGATACGCAGAATGATGGGAAACAAGCTTCGCGGAGTTTTACGGGTGAGAGAACTGAAGCAGAGGTATGTTGCACCTCTGCAACACCTTGCCCCACCCAAACCACAGGCAGACAGGGGAGCTGAAAAGGGCAGCTTGCTATTTCCCAGTAAGGCCTCTTAACCCCAAGAACCTACTGATGCCTGCTGACTGCTTTTAAAATAGATCAGTGCTTTCTGGAGGTAGAAAAGAAGAGGCACGTGAGGTAAATTTTATATATTTCTTTTAAATCTGGACAAAGAATTGTATTAAAATATATTTCCTTCCATGATGCTCTCCTCTTCACCCCATGGGTAACTCTCAGCAGTTGATGAGCTATTGCCATCACCTGCTGCTAATCTCAGCTATCAGTCCTGTATCTATTACAATCAGCTGTAGCTTAGCCTGGGAAGAGTCCTGCCCTGGAGGAGGCCAAGCGCTGGTGTATAAAATGGGGCTGTTGCAAAATTTGGATGTGGGAAAAATGAATCAAAATGTAAGTAAAGGAAAAAGAGCATGTTTGTCTTCTGTTATAAAGTATTTTTGTGAATTTAATATAAAATTCTAGTTGTTGATTCTGTTCCTAAGCTCTTAGGTAGATATATAACAGCTACCTGGGCTCTCTTAGGCTTGCTGGGAGAATGAAATAGCTGAGAGAGTATGGGGAAATAAGAGAGAGATTAGGGGAAAAAGCCTAATCCCTACTCTCCTGAACTCTTAGTCCTTTGGAAGGTAGTGGCAGGAGCCCTCAAATGATGCTGGATCAGGCTGCAAGCTACCTCTCAGCCCTTCTTTCTGTTTTGCTGCATGCACTTAGGAAGCTAGGTGTGTCTCCTTAAATGATTTTTTTTCTTGGGAAATTTCCTGTGGCTAAGATGAACTGCAAGAAGGTTGTGTTAAAGAAAAGAGTCTATAAGGTAATCTGGGTATTTGAAAGAAGCTGGCTAAAACTCTGTTCTTTTTACAGAAAGCACACAGTGTTTCCTCTCCTGTCTTTTGCAAGCTGCATCAAGATTTCTAGTGACTGATAATAAATTTCCTGACAGTAATACCTATTGTATCACTCAGTATTGTCTGCTGTAAAAAAAGAGCAAAAATGTCTTTATGAAGCAGTAGCCTTGACTTACTTATTTGTTATATATGATGGCATTCACCGTGTTTCCCAGCTGTCAATGAGTAAAGGTTGGGGTTTCATTCTCACACGTGCTAAGGATACTCGTTCTTATAAATGTTTGGTTTTGTATGTTGCTATAGGTTTTAGGATTATCAAATCATAACACTTTATTTTAACCTAAATAACGTATGAACATCGGGCCACTAGAAAATGCTCTAGGAGAGTATTTTCTGCCAAGACTGAACCGTTGGAGAGCTTTTGATCAAGGCTCACAAGCTGAAAGAGAGGGGAGGAAGCCTATAGAAGTATTTCTTCTAATGTGCCAGGTTTGTAGCTGCAACTATGAGTCGTTCTAGTGCTGTGAGCCCAAATGTTTCTGCAAGGCAAAAGGAAATCAACAGAAATTTCTGTATTTTCTTTGCTGGGTTGAGTTATCAGCTCTACTGTGTGGCGGAAAGAAATGCGGTATCGACACACATAGTGATGCTGCTGTTTCTCTTTGATTGGGTGTTCCTCAGTGAATTTTCTGAGAAGTAAGACTCAAGACGTGTGAAGATAAGGATATGTGACAAATACTACCCTGATACAGAACCGATTTATAGTTCTTGATGTTGTTTCCATCTTCAAAATACCTGCTTATTTTCTCCTATGCCTTGTGTCCATTTGTTGTCCAAGACCTATACCTATGAAAATCTGCTTTTCAGCTGCAACTGTATGTGCTCTCAGCGCTAAAGAGTGTCCAGATGTCACTGATTCATGGTGTGTTAAATTAAAAATGCTTAACTCTACAGGTTCGGGGATTTAAACAGAAACTTTTAAATGTGGCTATGAAGTGCCTCACCAGTAGATGCCAAGTCTTAAAAAATGCCCTCGTGGTGCTGTAATGCAAATAACAACAAGTAATGAAAATGGGTGTTATGCTTTTCTCCTTTCGAGGTCGTACTATTTCAATCAGACTTATGCAAGTTTTGGGTTGTGAGTCTTGAAGATGTAGAGCAGAACTTGTGAAACCGATTTAAAAGAAAAAGTGTGAAACCATGAGCTGGCCTTGATTCAAACCCTCAACCGTTGGTGATACAGGTATAGCTAACTGCTTTGCAACTAGCCTAATCCTGACTTTTCAGCTTCTGGTGTGACCCTTTCTATTAATCAGCACACAAAAGCAGGTTCATTACGCTATTTTTGAGTTTTGTATTTTTCCAAAACTAAAGTGCAGGTTTACTGTCTTTCCAAACAACTTTTTTTTTTTTAATATATGGAGTTATTTATATAACCTAAGCTCCAATTAGCATAAAATGACAGGGCTGTATTAAGTGTGGTGGAATGGTGCTGACTTGCATCAGCTGTAGCTTTGAATTACGGTGTTGAATTTTTGCTGCTGCTGGTGTTCATGATCACAAACAAAATGCAGATACAAAGGTCTATCTCTCTACAGATCTTACTGAATGAGCAGTACAAGGCACTAAAAAGCTCAACAATTTTGTCACTGACAAGATTTTACTGGCGTTTTCTTTCTTTTAATGATGTTTTTGTGACCTGATCCTGCTCTCACTCACATCAACTCTAGGGCTTTCTGCCAGCTGTGTTATGAGCAACATTTCTGCCTGCTTCAGTGTAACAGGCTTGGTGCTGGCTGGCCTTGAATTGCAAGGCTGAATGGGAAGGGGTATTTCCTAGCTTCTGGCGGAGTCATTCTTGCTTACAAAACGTGATTAAAAAGAATTAAACCAACACTTCTGAAGATCTCCTATTTTTGAGAGGAAGAGGACAAGAGAGACAAACAAAACATACCTATTATTATTATTAAATATTCAGCATTTTTAAGGGAAGTGTGAAAGAGGATACTTGTCCAATTCTCTCACTAAGAGTTTTACCAGTGCCATCCCCATGACAATTACTCATTTTTACACAGACAGTGACATCACCATTTCTGCATGTGTTGGCCAACAGGACTAATGAGCTGACATGTTACAGTACTGGTGATAGAACAGGCATGCACTCCGAAATAAATGTCTCTGGATGGATCTTACGGAGAAACAAAATCCCCAAATTGTGTGATAAGTTCTTCTAGTGGAGAAATATGTTTATCTGATAAAGCATTCTCTGGGAACTTGTGATTTAATTTGAGCTGAAGTTTTGATTAATGAGAAGTGTGTGGCAAAACTCAGCACCTTAGTGTTTTGGTATCTTGCCCGTGATAAATACTTAAAGCAGCATCCTGCTTTGGCCATCCCAGTCTGTTTAGTCTTCCCATTTTAAAAAGGTTGTCACATGAAGAGCTATTTGGCCAACATGCACTTGTTTTCTATGCTGGTAAAACTACGACTGTCTTGTCTCAAAGACAGAAGCCTGAATTTAGGGCAGGTTTGGAGGAGGAGAGGAACTGAAGAATAAGGATGAGAGGATGAGGTGCTGGGGACAGGTAGGGCAGAGAGGGTCTTACTCTTGTGAATTACATGAAATCCTAAAGGCTCACAAACAATAAACCAGTTTGGTTCAGTCCAAACAACTCATTTCAATTCTTTTGAGGAGCTTCATCTTATTTGTTTTATTTCTTCCCTCCTATATTGAATTTCTAGTTGGAAAGTTGGGGGGAGGGGGAAGCTTCATTTGGGAATCGTTGAAGTAGGGTATTTCCATGACTTCTTGTTTCCCTTAAAATATTTTCTTTCTTCCTTTAAGACATTTCTCAGAACAAATCCTTCCCTGCCATCAGTTTCAGTTTTGGTGAACTGGCATTTCCCAGTGGGCAAAAAAATGGTTGAGACGATGCATTTCCAAAGAGTTTCAATTCCACAAGAGTGCTCTCGGAGGTACACTCTGGCAGAAACAATGGAGGTGTCCCTAAATCATTTAGGTTGGGAACTATGTTGCTCTGAGAGAAGTAAGCAAAGAAAACCTTCCATCAGGAAGAAGCTCAATTTAATTTGATTTGTAGAGGTTCTCTGGCTCACAAGCTATACTCTGGCTCCATTTCTGTATGAGTTTTTCAAGGCAGCTGTACAGACAAGTGCTCCTTTTAACTGGTGTTTAGATTAGCATAGCTTGCTTTGGCAAGTTTATGGAAGGTATAGACACCTTTTAAATAGATATAAACTCTATCCCTTATTGTCTGTTGCATCTATATAATTATACCAGACTGATTATGCATATAAAAAAAGTTGTGATGGTAAGACCCAATGGGAATATGTTAGTGTCTTTTAAGGATTAGAGATGGACTGTCTTATGGAAGGTTTCTGTCTCCTAAGAACTTAACTACATTAATTTCACTTTGATTCTATTCTAATGATCTGTTTTAGGAGAAAGTTTAATTTAGATTCTTTTTTAAAAAAAAAACAAACAAAACAAAAAACCACAAACCTGATGCAATATTACCACTGCCATTTAAAAAAGAAAAATGGAAACGTTTCATGCCAGACATGTGGAATGATGATATTCTGATGCTAATTAGTCTTCCTCCAAAACAAAACATCTACAAAAATCATTGAATGCTTGCAAAGCCTTTAGATTTCAATAGAACTACGTTTACTGACCGCCAGCAACCCATCCTTATCTATTTCCTATCTCCAGAAACCACACGTCCTCCTTATGATGAGATTCACTTTTTTGAATAATCAGTTTTCCACTCATGTTTTTGTAAAATGCTCCGCTGCTATACTTGGGTTTCAGTACTTACAGGGAAATTTAGACTACTTAGTGTTTGGTTAGTGTTTTTTCAGATGTAACCAAAGGTCTAGTTAGGTTTCTAACCACTAAGAAAGAGCCCATAAGCTTGCATTTTTCTTTTTATTCTTTTTTTTAGCTAAGGTTTGATCCTGCACTCGTGCCTGTGCAGGCAGATTTGTGTCCCTGGGGGCATCAGTTGTTGGATGAGATTGCAGGACTGGCCTTTTTTCTGATACTACAAGGAACAAATGCATGCCTCTGGTCTACAAATAGAACTGATTAAAGAGAGCCCTGCGTTTAGGGAGAAACAGGGAGTAATGTTGAGCTCATATGTTTGCTCAGCCTAATAAAATGCAGTCTCTTTCTTAAAATACTTCTTCAGACATCACATCAGTGACTAACTACTGCTTATTCTGACTTGTGGATGAGGGTTTCTTCACTCGGTGGTTTGCATGGAGACCACTGAGGATAGATTAACTGCACCAGCTTTTTAGCAGTAAAATGGCTTTTCTCCTCTTAACGTCACATGGAAAGTTACAAGTGAAGCTCCCGAATCTAAGGAAAAGGCTGTGTGCTGTTTTTACCACTGAGTTTGCATTTAATTTGAGAGAACGTCATCCTTTAGAGTGCGCTTTGTGAAACAGAGCACCGAGTGTTGAGGTACATGTTACCATTCCTGCTGCACTCAGCAAATTTGCTGTGTGTTTAGCACTTTTAACACTGAAGCTGTATTTTGTTACGAGGGATACAAATCCCCAGAGTAGAATTTGTAATGTGAAAGCAGAAGAAAAGAGGGACTATAAGATGACTGACTGGGCCATTTAAGTAAACCGTATCACAGGAAGCTGTGGTATTTCAGACTTGAGGGTAAATGGGGACATTATTCTATCTTGGAATGTAAATACATTTTGCCAACAAAGTACAAAATGCTAGATATTCTCACATTCTTTTTGATGACAAAATATATCTGCCACACAACTCTACTACGCTTAATGTGTGTCCCTTCTTACTTCATAAATGTGAAAATAGGCAAGAAAAAGATAATGTAAAGGCAGGCTTATTTCTGGAACGAACATTATATGCAGCCATTTGTTTCCTCCCAGCTAAGACAGTACTTTTTTAATTGGAAGGAAAAACGTCATAACATGGCTAACTGGCTTCTGCTACTGAAGTCTGTGCCAGAACTGTCAGGGTGGTGCTGCTTGTGGGGTGGTGTTTCCACTTTCTCAGGGATTCAAACAACATGGCTCTAACACAAAGACAGACCAGGGAACAAGGTCTGTTCCCTTAGCCATGGTTTACCCAAACCTCCCGCTGAAGGCAGTGAGCTCTTGAAAAAGGTGGAGATGGCAGGATGGCGGGGTGTGAAACCCTTGATCTGTCAAGGGCAAGTTTATACTTGGAACTAGGCCAGGGATGCTTGCGTGTGAATGAGTTCCTTCCCTATTCTGCTTTATCCACTTTTAAAAGGTGGGTAAATCTGAGCGTTTCCTGAACTGCAAAGTTCTAGTTCAAACAGACCAACAAACAAAAAAGCTGATGTGTTCCAAGTCGGCATTAACCTCTATTTGCCTGAGTTGGTCTGTGCCTTGTGAGAGCTGTAGTTCAGGGCTGGTAACCCCTGCAGTGCAACCTCTTTGCTGCTCGAACAGCTGTGGTGCATCAGCCTCATATTCTGTTTTGTGCTGATTGCCCTTGATCAAAAGTTGTCCTGAAAGCTACTGGTTCCTACAGAAAGCTTTCAGAATTTGTCAAAACCATTTTCCAACAAGGAAATGTTTCCCTTAAATTTTTTGGCCAATGCTATTTTTCAGGATGGCAGGGACAGCACAACAGATCAGTTAGGGGAAACGCTGAACCAGAAAGATGGTGTTTAAATTATGGTGGTGACTTTTTTTTACATGTAGCTTTCCCTCGTTTAAAGCTTATGTGTGAATTAATGATTAGTCACAGATGCAAAAGAGACTTTGTGCTTTGACAGCACCTTTCCCAAAGGATGTTCTTAAAGCAGTCTGTATAGAATGAGTTCCCTTGTAATTACCCCACATATTTTGCAGATGAGATTGCTGAGGCGCAAGACCACTCACAACTAAGCAGAAGTCTATGGCAAAGATAAAACCCAGGTTTCCTGAATGTCAGATTTGTCTGAAGATTCCCTCTCTTTGCTGGTTGCAGCAAAAGAGAGTAAGTTTGAAGGCCGAGCACAGAAAGAAGGAATAAACTCTAAGATACAGCTTTCGTATTTTTATGCTCCTCAGACACCCTTCACACTTACGAGTGTAACAGTTTTGTGACTAAACCTGCAGCACAGCTATAACAGCTTGGGGCTAACTGAGGCTAATTTTAAACCAAGCCTCATTATTTCTGTCACTTGTACGGTGAGTTTAAGAAGATAGTATTTTTATTTGATAGAAGGAGCAGATACAGCTCTGTGGTCAACAACTAGCTTGGCCAGAATCAATTCATCATTATAATTACCGGCCTCAGGACTCCTTTTTGACTTGCTTTGCCTTTCTGGCTAATGAGATGCGTTACCTCAGCACAGCTTTATAACATGCCTGCTGTTGATTTACTGTTCCTTGAGGCTAGACAATTCCTGCCTGACAGCAGTTCCTAAGCTTTGCCTGTTAAACTTGTATGGCAGCCAAACCACACATTTGCACAAAGAAAACAGGCAAGCGTGCACAGAAATGGATTGGATAGAAACGGCTGCTGGTGCTGCTTAGAATGGTGTCTAGAGGACATGGTCTTCTCTAGCTACTACTATGGGAAAGGAGAAAGTTTACATTAGGACGACCACATAGCAAAACCCTTCAGCGTCCTTAACACTGCCAAAATGCACAGCTTGCTACCTAGCTGTTTCTGCTGATGGAAGAAGGCAGAGTAGCTTGCTTAAGCCATTGGGGCAGGTGTCACACATCTGAGAAGAGAGATTCATCATTTTGGAAGTCAAAGCAAAGATTCCCAAAATCAAATCTTCAAGATTTCCAGCTTTCCTTAATACTAAGAATTGTTTTTACTGATCCCTAGAGGAGGAGGAGGATTTGGAGGACAGACTGTTTCCTCAGACAAAGGAGACAAGTGGTAAAATGCTTCCCCTTAATTAGGCTTTTCTTCCACAAAGGCATTAGCAGATAGCTGTAGCAGAAAAAAAACCCCAGTCTTTTCAATGTTAGGATGATAAAGAATGGAGTACGTTTTACCTCAGACTCTTCCGATAGTAATAACTCTACGGTTCTCTCTTGTTTAGCATGGCTTCAATCCCAATGGGGTCTTTTTAGTGTAGAACTGAGCAATTCCAAGGGACCAGAGACATGTCTGCCTCTGATCAAAGCAGGACACTGCCATGAGGTTTGCCATCCAGCAAGCCTGCCACTAATGCATAGTGAATACTGAGTCTCGGGGCTCTTAGGCTAATTTAAAGTCATGATTAAAGTGATCCTGTCTTAAGTAACAAGAATTGGTTAGTGCTAAGCAGGTTGGTGGCTACTTGCTTGCCAAGGGTAAAATGCTTTGTAAGTGTGCATTTAGTTTATTCTGCAGTTGGCAGTGTAGCCATTTGTTTTCATGCAGCATAGCTGACCTTTCATAGGTTGCAAGGAATTAAATAAGTTATAAGTCAGCTAAATAAATGTTCTTAATTTTCTAATGAAGGTGACTTGAATTCAGAAAAATGTATATTCAGACTTGCTGAAATATTTCTAGGCAGAAACTTGGAGAAAACAGGTGCTTTAGTGCCTCTGATTTTTGTGTCTCCTCAAGAAGCTTGCACTTAAGTGAAATCTCTGTTTTAATTTTCTTGGTGTATCTAGGGTTTTAACACACTCCCTGTAGCAATTAGGTTTATGCAGAATGTCCTATTAGTTTCAATGGAGCTGGAGAGGGTGGGGGAGGGAGAAGAGACTTTGCGTGCGGTTGGGAGAATTTTTTTCTTTCAGGCTTACGCTGTGCAGAACACACACACACTTGCATTAAGCTAAGTAAGCTATGCTAAGGGCCATTTAGGCAGGTCAGATCCTAAAATGAAAGTACATAGCACTTACTCTGAGCTAATATCTTGCACTTCCCAACAGACTTCAGTGCAGCTCTGCAGTGTGGTGCATCTCCTGTGGCCCAAGCCAGCCAGCTGAGGCACCTCTGCATAGCGCTGTGATGTTTCATGCGGACATACACTGAAAAGGGATCTCTTCTGTGCTGTCATGTCAATAGGCTATTTACCAGGTGCTCACTAACTACCTTGAAGGGTATTTAAATGCTACTGTGCATAGGTAAACTGTACTGCCCCTGAAAAAGATTTCACTGTATCTAGTCTATAGGGAAAGGAGAAAAGGAGAGAAAAGATGTGATGTTTCTCAAGAAAACCCACAGGATTGCTCAAACAAAGATCCTATCTCTACCTGTGCAGCAAGTGCAATTTTCTCATTTTATCTTCCTGCATGCCCTACAAAGCATAATTGTGGAAAAGCTGAGCAAATAAACCTCTTTATAAGTTGACTTGGAATGATTTCACAGATCTTTTTCTCTTGCTCAGAATGAAAAAATCCAATTATTCTTATCAAGGAAAATGAAATTATAACAAGGAAATAAAAGCATTAGATGATGTCTCCCAAAGGCCTGATAAGAAAAAGGCTGAGCTGGGGGTGAGGTGGGGGAAAAACCCAAAACAGACTGTCCTGCCAATCTAAATTAGGAGATGAAAGTAAACCAGTCAGGAACTTCCTGACAGAGACATCATCTGCTCACATAACTTGGATATAAATACTGTGCTTTAAGCTCTGAAGGTAAGGAGGATGCTAATAGCTGGAGCTGTTGAGCTGGGAATGGAGGGACTGTAGGAACTGCTTTTTGGCTTGGCAATAAGGGGTCTGGAAGGCCAGGCAAATCTCCTTCCTCCCTCACGTACCTTCCCTAACCCCTTTCAGCCACCAAGGCACCAGAGTACCTGGCACTGTGTGCCACCAGGGTACCTGGCAGGTATTTTGTGAAGATAAAATGAGGGAGTGACAGGAGACGGGGAGAACCTGAGAGGGGCAGCAGGAATAAGGCGGGGTGGGGCGGCACATAATGCAGCACCTCTCTCTCTGAAGCTTTGGAAGCTCTCAGCTGCTGCAACAATGGCTGTACCATGGAGCTGTTGCAGCTCCCACTTTCAATCGAGAAATTTAGCTGTAGATAAACATCAAGCACACTCTTATACACTTTAGGTGTGGTATTAAAACATCCCTCATTATCATTATCCTCTTGCTCCCTCACTCTTCCAAGTATGGCCCTTGTCTCATCAATCATTGCTTTTTCTTTGTAGTTTAGACCCATTGGGAATTCTGCAGCAAGGCAGTACATCATTTTTAATTAAACAAAAATTACTTGGGCAGATGATGTAACTGTTCATTAATTTGTGGGAGAGTTAATCTTACCACAGCAGCTCTCTTTTGAACATATAATGCAAGAGTGCCATAGGCCAGATGTGCTTCAGCCTCCCTGGGGAGCCTGTGAGGACGCAAGATCTCATACTTCCCCTCACCTTTAGCAGCTGCAGTAGCACAGCTCCAAAATGCTCTGCTGTGTATCTCAGTTGCAAATTAAGCAAGCTGTTAAGAACTGGGCCTTTCTTTTCCTCCTGCAGCAGTAAAGTTACTGCTGTAACTTGATATAGGAAGGATAAATATATATACAAAGTCCACAGGCTATCACTTGACATTAACCACTTCACTGGCGGTCAGCACAAGTGACCTGCTTTGGAGCTACGACATGAAATCAAATGCACTCACCTTGTTAGTCAAAGCTGGACCGTCAATACATCTCTGCATGGAGGGTGGCACCTGGTAAATATCTTGTCCCACTAGACCGTGACCAGTGGGTATTTGGTAAATTCCCTGATTCAGATGGGAAGGTGGCACTTGGTAGATAGGGTCCCGTGCTGAGGCATGTGAGCTTGGCACTTGGTAGATCTTTTGCTGGTTGAAGGATTGATGCACCAATCCTGAATTGGACATATCCTGGCCAGAAGGGCCATCCTGTACCACTGGACCTATCAGGAGTTTCACACGGTTGCCTGGAACGATGCCTTGCCGGCCGTGTAAGGAGCAGAGCCACCATCCTTCAAGACCTTCGGTGTTCTGTTCTATCACTGTCAAAATGTCTCCTTTGCGGAAGGCCAACTCTTCTGCACATTCGGGGACATTATCATACAGGGCTCTTGCCATAAGATTCTATGGAGAAAGAAGGGCAAGAGAAACAAATGAACAAACAAGCTAGAATTTTTCTAAAAACTTCAAGCACATTCTACGTGGAGAGAAATAAGAACTGAATTTGAAAAAGTGCACAGGACATGAAAATAATGCAGCACAGGATTCTTCTATCCCAGTTTGGAAAAATGAGAGGCTTATGCATTAGCAACAGTGCTAGTGAGAACTTTTCCAGTAATGTTAGGTCAGATGGAAGCTCTTTATATGGTCTATTCACCTGGACAGAAGTCAGGAGAGTTCTGCTCTTGGCATTGAGATGCTCCTCCTGTGACTGGGGGCTTGTACCTTTATCTCTTGACATTGATTTCCCTATTAATATGCTCTGTGTACTGCTACAGCTAGCTAGCTAGCTGGTATTTAAAATAAAACTTGAACAAGACTCTCAGGGACATAATCCAGAGCGGTTGTTTCCAAACATTTTTACATTTGCAGAGTCCCAAAAGACTTTCCACTAGAGGTGCAGATCCCATTATTGTAAAGACAGCAGGCTGGCTTTTCTTAGCTGCCACCTGCAGGCTCCTTAAAGTCAGGGATCTGTAGACCACCTGGTGAGAGAGACCAGTCACAGTTTTTCAACTCGATGCTCATGCTGGTATGTAGCTCTGTCCCTTCTCATTCTTTCTGTAAACTTCCTTGGTGGCACAGTGCAGCATAGCCCTAGCTTAATCAGTAAAAAGCTTCCTCCCCCTGCTGCCTCAAAACCACCACCACCAAAAAAAAACCCCCAGCCTCAAAGGAGGAGGTTCCTCAGAGTCCCACTCTCCATAGAAAGATCTTGAAGAGAACATTATTTAAAGAAATAATGTGCCAAGTGATCCCAGCTTGAGTCATGCCTTTGCCATTGAGAAAGCTGTGCCAATCTACGTGGACCTGTTCTTATGTCAAAGAGTTTAAGAATTTAGGTACCAAACATTACCATAGAGTGCATCTATATGTAACTTGGGAGGAGTCTAAGGGCAGCCAAAGAGTGTCTTTGACCTGTGTCAACCTTATGTGCATTTTGCTTGATTAATGCAACATTAGTGCAGGGAACTTCACACAGTTCTACTCCCAAGCATTTGCCTAGTGTTTCAGGCAGGGTTTGCAGCTTGCCCTGACCTGCGTTTTGTTGTGGCTGTGCTACCAGCAGTACCTCTGCTAACAAGTTTTAAGCCAACTCCAAGTTGATGCAAGATTGTGGTCTGTGAGGTACAGATGTGTTACTAACAAGTGCCATCTCCTCTCATGGACTGATTCGGCTCCCTTCCCTCTTTCTTTGCAGGCCTGTATGGCACATCCAGTTCTGAATAATTGGTCAAGCTTAGGTATTCAACAGAAAGTAGGCAGGCTGTCTGTACTGACATTCTTGGACCCCTCACAAAGGCCACGAACACTTAATTTCTTGGCTCTGGTGATGTTTCCAAATGCACTGGCAACAACTGCTCCATGCCTGCCTGCTTCTCGGTGAAGGCAGTCAGCAGAGATGGTTATAAAGTAATTGTAAGCACTTGAAAAAAAATATAGGGAGCCCTGGATCTGGAGCATTCTAGCTAAAGTATTTGGATGCAGGACACAAACTGAAATGCTGCTAATCCACTGTAAGATAGGATATGCAGCTGCCTTGAAGATTTATCTTCCGTCTGTTAAGTGTGAAGTGTACTTTACACAGCGTGAAGTACAGTTTACTGGTTTTATTTGTTATATTTATCTTCCTTCTTGGACATATCAAAACTTTTGTTTTTAATACCCCACTTGTTATATCTTTTCCCATTGACACACATTGATGTTGTCCTATCGTCTCTGTGCTTCATCAAGACAGCAGACTTCCATTTGACCTTGCTCAGTTCAGCTTTTCTTAAGTGTAGCATAGGACCAGGTTGTATGAAGGGCTGACTGGTGGATGGAGAAAGGGGAAGCTCACATATCACATAAAAGGTAGATGAATATGCTTTTCCCAAGACGCAGCGTTGAAACGGTGCATGAGACCAATTTTCTCTTCTCTGAATGCGGGATCAGCTTTCAAATGTATGAGAAACACTGGCTTTGCCTTTCATCAGCATCATTAGTGAGGTCAGTATAAATTACGCTTTGGCTTGGAAAAGCAGGACTGCCATTTTGATCTCCCACGTAAACAGCAGCACTGGGGCCCACCATTCTCTCTGATGTACGTCTACTCAGCTCATCAGTCAACAACACTAAGAAATGCAAATAGAGATAAAGCAGGCAGCAATTTTGTCCATACCTTGGCAGCACCGTAAAACTATTCTTTAGCATGGTCAAAACCAGTGGTTTCTTCTTCAACACTACATCTACGCTCTTGCCATGTTGACCTGGCTGCTCGGCTAAACCCAAGGAGCTCAGAAAATAAAAGCTCCTGTCTAGTCTGAATATTCAAATTAATCTCTTATCTTTCTACATTTCTTCCTAAGGCATCTTTCACAGGCAAAATCTACGAACATGACCAGCTCAGCCTGTGCAACTGACTATTTTGCAGAGGATGTTGTTTAAAGAAGGAGGAAGATTACAGGGGGGATGCAAAACAAGCAGGCTAAATCAATGATAAATGCTTATTCTTCTATACTTTGGTGATTAAAGGTATTTGAAAAGCCTGATTAGCTTCTACAGCAAAGCAGTTCTCAGAACAAAGCTGGAATGGTGGTAGAATTAGAGCAGATAAAAGTTCCCATGTGAATTTTTTTTCCCAGTTGCTCATTATCTCTGTCCCAGTGACCTTCTCATCACCTGGCGTGCAGCATGTTAATACTGTCTGGATGTGCTTCAAGAACTTCTTTGCTGCAAACAGCTTCAGATTCTCATTGTCAGTGTTAACTCAGGCACCAGCATGTGAATTATACTAACTGGTTGCCACTTGTTTCACAGCAATTTCCCCAAGGCCTTTTAAATAGCCCAGAGCCATGCCACCAGCACCAGTCACTGGTGGAGCAGTGAAGCAGGCAAAATATTCCCCCAAATAAGCACTGGGAACGGAAACACTAAGCCTGTTGCTTGTTGCCAGCAACACAGGCACTGTTCCTGCTAAACAAACTTTGTGTGTCTTGAGTATTTCCCTGAATATTTCATTCTTCCTTCACAGGACTTCTTAACATGAGCTTCAGGAACAGTGTCACCGTTGCTTTCATTAGTGAGCCAAGTCAGTCTTGAAAAAAAATGAAATTATCACGACAGAAGGTCATTAGGAAAGCTTTTGAAAACCACAGAGGTACCTTGAACCTGCTGTGGTGATCAAAATGGTAGTCTCTACTTTTCCACATATAAAAAGAAGTCCTGATCAAAGACACGCCTCAACACTTGTGGGCTTTATCTGGATTGATTTGACAAATTCTAATAACTTTTGGATACTGTGGGCATCATAGCTCACATCTTGCAACACTCCCTCTCATTAGTCTCATCAGCTGGGGAGGGTTATCTGGAATTAATTGGACTTGCTCTTGGAGGCATAGATCTGTCACTCATCTGCCTGTGAAATAGGCACCAAAGAAGCACTAACATCTGATATGAGAAGGCAAAGGCATAGCAGTGACCTTTTTGTATGACTAAGTGCTAAAAAACCCTTGTCCATTTCCTAACAAATTGGCAATAGAGAAAGGGTCCATGAGAAACTTGTCTTGGAGCTTGTTTTGGCAACTGACAAGTTGCACTGAAGTCCCTCTATATTTCTAATACAAAGAGGAAAAAAAGGAGGGCAACAGATTCAGAACTACAAATTCAAGTTCTGTAATGTCAGGGTAGAAATGATCTGATCCTAGATAGGGAGAAAATTTTGGTTTGCCATAGAAATAAGCTGTGCTTCATAAAATGAACGTACTGGCAGCTACCACCTTCTTGTAACAAGATAAGGATGGAAGTGTCTGTTGCTGTCCTTTGGTCCAGTTAAATTAGCTGCATGATAGGTGCAGTGGTGCTCTCTTCAAAATCTTAAAGTACCTGTAGTCTATATACAGCTCCGTTCTCCTGAGCCCTCTGTGTTACAGCAGCTATACTTCAGTTAGCGAGTGCTTCTCTACAACTAATCATTGACTGGAAAGATTCAGTTCAGCTTTTGTATCCTCAAGCCTTGCTAGTAATACTGGGATGTTTGGAAGTCAAAGCCAGGGTCAGGCCCCCACTGCGTTGATACTCTGTACAGGCAAAACAAAACAATTGTTCTCAGGAAGCTTAAATTCCTCTTAACCTTGGACACTTGAGTGCAGTAGAAAGTATCTTCTGTAAAATCACTGAAAAAAGGAAGTTTTTGAGTCTTCTGTTAAATGAAGTGCTACCCCAGTCATCAGCAGGTCAAAGCGAAAGGGAGCCTGACCCTAATGACTGCTGCCTGGGGATTTTGGCTAGAACATGCTGCAGGAAAAGGCTCAGCAGGCTTTGTTGATGCCTTGTGTCAGAAACTCTGTCTAAAAGAACTAAAACTGAAATGGATACTCTCTAGATTAAATGCAAATTACAGTGCCCGTGGTCCTAACTTTCTACATTGGTTGAGACAAAAGTAAAGCTTTCAAGCTTTCTCTAGGTAAAGTGAACCTGGGATTTGAAACTTCTATCCAAATCTTCCTTCAATGCCAGCTGCAAGTCCATTAGATTACCCTGGAAAGGTGTAATTCATATTCTCTGCACACCTTAGATTTTTCTCTTTTGCATCCAGAACGTATGTCCTAGTAAAATATGACCGAGAGCATAAGATGCTGCCCTGAAAGCTGTCAGCTGTTCTACTTGGAGAACCTGAAGCAAAAAAAAAAATAAGACTTTGTAAACTATTTTTCTTCTCAGATGCTGAAGGGATTACAGGCCAGATTCAGATCCATAAATGAGGTCTATTATAGAACAGTCAAAGGTGTCTCCTCTCTTCTTAACTGACCATAATTGATGGTTAACATGCCTGCAGCTGCATAAAGATGCATGAAAATACTTAGAAAAACATGATCTGTTTTGGCTGGCCTTCCCCACAGTGAAGGGAACTGATAGAATTCTGTAATTTGTGGCTTGGAGGATGAAAAGGCTGTTTGTTGACGAGGCTGAGTGGCAGAAGAGGGAAGAGGCAAGAGTTAGAGAGTGGTGGAAATATCTACCCCTTCTGTTAGAGTAAACACAACCAGTGACGTGGGTAACAAGAGCGTGTGAGGTGCCCGCAGCCATGGAAGAAAACACAGGAATAATAAATGACATGCTATGAGATTAAATACAATGGACTCTTTAAGGGCTGAGTGTCGCAGTGCCAAGCTCCTAGTGCAAAGCTGCCGACTTGATTCCTCAGCCAGCTCTGCAATGAATGAATGCTCGAGGAAAAGGTTCAACCAACTGTAAGCTTGAAGAATTTCAGTTGCTTCCCTCAGAGGTGCAATACGAGGATATTCCAGAGCACGCAGGCTTGTGGATACCGATCCCTGTTCTGTGCTTGGCTGGTGGGGTCTGTTGTTTTGTTCTGCTTTGTCTTGTTTTTAAATACTGCTTCCTATGTGTAGAGTTTATGTGAAAATAGAACCAGGGAAATCGCCTCTGCCCTTAAACTGCAAAAGGGTGGAACCCCTTTTTTCTATTATTGGACAAACAGTTTCCTAAAATGCAAAATGGCTTCTCTTCTATGTTTAGCTAGCTTAGGGGAAGGAAGAGAGGAACAAAGGAAGGAAAGGTGGGGGGAGACACCCCAAAGGAGTGTCTATGCACAAACCAGTAGCTTCACTTTGGTTGGATTTCTTTTAATTATCTATCACATAATATTTTTTAATAGAGGTTCCCCTCTCTCCTTTTGGTTTTCATTACCCCTTGTTTCTGCTTTAGGTTTCTTTAAAACGAATCACTGCCATTCCAAAGTAAGCTTAAGCATTTACGTAGCCTTGTGGTTGTAATAGGCCTAATAGTAATGATTTGCCCGTGAGACTGAAGAACCTATCTGAAAATCCAGTAAAGAGCTGAGTTTTATTTTGAGAGAAATAGTTTGACTACAAGCAGTACTAGTAGAAGACAGGGAAGTTCAGGCTCTGTTGTGCCTTCTGACAGAAGGGCTTCAGTGCAAGAGTCTCTGGACAGTTTAACACTGGTGCTTTTTAGCTCCCATCTCCTTTTGTTTCTCACTGTCACTGCCCCTGAAATAAAGAATTTATTGTGCTGTGTTTGCAAGGAAAGAAGCTATTGAGGCACAGTTAGTAACAGGTCTATCTATAATAAGCAACTTTCATGAAGGCTACTTAATACAAGTTGACAGAAGTCTCTGAGGAAGACATTCAGCCTTGAAAAATGTGTGTTGCTGATCTCCTCAAGCCTGGAAGAAGGCAGTGCGAACAGCAAAGGCAGTATCTAGCGCACACAAAGCTGCACTGGTGTGTTCTTAAGATGCATCCCTGTGGGCACTGACATGGGGAATGGACTGCGAAATGGCACCTTGCTGCTTGGCTGTAACAGCCCCCATGTGCGCAGACCTGTAACAGCTAATTGCCAGCAACGAGTTGTGTGCAGGTACTTACTTTTTATCTTAAGACGGCAGCTACAGAGAGGAGGCAGGAAGTGCTACCACAACATGTATGAAAGAGCTTGCTGCGCTACCAGGGTGTTGCACTTACCACAACCTCAGCAAGAGGACTCTGAAAGGCCCTTAGCATCTAGTTCAGACTGTGGGTCTGCCTGCTGGCTCTGGGAACTGTGAGCTTCCTTGGCTCATAACTTAGGACAAAAGAGGGAGCCTGGTTGCAAATGCTCAGCACAGTAATGTTTCAGTTGCCTCTTACAGGCAAAGCCCACCATTCCACTTTTTAGGCACTCTCTTGCTTTCTTCCACCAAAAAACAAGTTTTGGTTTAGTGCAGATAATTTTCTGGTCAAGTGTTGCTAGCCCAAATAATTACAAGTCCTGCTGGATGGAAATGAAGGCAATTTTCCATGCATAGATTTGGAAGGCTGATTTTACAGCTCATGAGAGAGTGAGCTATGAGGTTAACAGCCTGAGCGGAGCCTTAAGGAGGACATATCTTCATCCACTCTAAGTATCCTTGCGGTCTAGTCCCATGCACCTCCGGAACAGAGCCTCTCAGTCACCCTAAAGTATGCCAAGCTGCCTGGAGGCTGTGATGTGGAAAACCTTGGGTCTGCAGGGGAGGAAGGCAAGTGTCTTATTTCAGTGTTCCACCAAGCTGTCCCAGCCCCTCTGTCTGGCCTGAATTTCAGAGTTTGTTCTGGATGGGTTTTTTTTTTCTTTTTTTTTCTTTTTTTTTTTTTTGCAGTGTGACCAGTTAGACAGAAAGTAAGGATGAAAAATGGGACTGTCCCCTCCTTACTGGTTCACACCTGGGTAAGCCAAACTAGGTATTATGGCTGTCGTGCTCTGGATATATTCACTGTCAGAGTTTGCAGGCACAATACACTACCCAGCAGGGGCAGCAGGCAGGCAGGGGGCAGCAGGCAGGCAGGGAGCAGACCGACCATGGCCCAGGTATTTCACGCTCCCGCCTAAGATGCTGATGTGGTCCCTCAGTTCACCCAAGACTGGGATTCAAATGTAACGTAAACGTGTGAGAGATCGAGAGCTCTCTGGTCTGAGAACACTTTTTGTTTCAGCATAGCTGTTCCGTTTTAAGCAAATAGGAGATATCTGTGTGTCCAGTTTTTTTGTACGCAGCTGGCAAAGTACTTTGCAAAACTGAGGCACAGCAGTGAACCTGCAACTTGGGAAGGAATCCAAACATGTGAGTCCAAAAGAAGAAATTAGGAGGGTGGAAAAAGTAGGTGGGAAGTAAAAAAGGAAAAATGTGAAAATGGAGGTTAGAGCAAGAGATCTTAACTGAAACTTTGGCCTGCGTGAATAAAATACTTCATTGTTCTGCACTGAGTGCATCAGCTTATTGCTGTGCCTGACATTTCACACTGGACAAGTAAGTTGAAAAAGTTTCCTGGCTCTGTATCTATTAAGAACAACAAAATGATAACTCTGTATTGGCTAGAAGGACAATAAGTCATGCTTTGTTTGTTTGTTCGGATGATATTCTTTTGTCTCTTGATTGAGTTTTGGTTGGCTTGGCTGGTTTTATTTTATTTTAGTTAGAGGGAATGTGAGGTGTGGGGGTGCTGCTCTGCTTTCCTGGGCATTACAAAGGTAATCATAGAAATATAATTTTAGGTCAGATGTTAAATGAGGAGTTGATTTACCCCTTCTATTTCTGATGCAGTGAAAGAGTGATGTATTATGCCACAAACACCATTTGAATTGCACAAAACCTCTGAGGTGCTCAGTGAGCAGGCAGGGGGAGTTTAACAGAAGTGGCAACTCCCTCTTACTACATAGAAACCTTCTGTTTGGAGTCTGTGCAGTGAGATGCAACAGGTCATAGTTACGCTAAAAAAGGGCATAGCTGAGGTAATACTCTTTTGCTCAGCCCTGGGGAACACCGCTGAGATTAATGCATGCTGCTCCTGTGTTGTCAGACCACCCACCCTGTTTTGGAGGTATCATAGAAGGCAGATATAGCTAGTGACAGTAACATTTACAGTGAAGCAGAGCAGAGATCCGCTGATGACATATCCTGATCTTATTCCCCTGCTCTCTGAGTTTCTGGGGTTTTACAGGAGTGCTGAAATACCATGTTCTTTGCTCTTTCTGGGAATGCAAACCACATCCCCTGACTTACCTTCAAGACCTATTAATAATTTTGGGAAATTCCACCACACCTAACTGGCAAAGTTTTCTGTATATGTTTTACCCTTGTAACCAGTTTCCTTTCCTCCCATCCAAGGAAGGGTGTGATCTAGTTCCATGACTTTAAAAGGCCTTTTCAAATCTGTCTGAGGGCTGTGTGCCTTCTGTGACATCAACAGGGGGAAAAAAAAAAAAAAAGGAAAAAATAAAGCATGCAAACAATAGCCTTAAAGTAAATATGATCTCACTGTGATTAAACCGCAATACATCAAAATCAAAAAGCAGATGGAAAACCTAACCTCTTTCCCTCAGGCAAGCAATTAAAAACTTAATGAAAGGAGATCGGATGTTGAATGCTTAAGAATTGAAGGAGCAGAGCAGAAGGGAAAAAAAAAAAATAGAGGATGGAAAGAAAGAATCTTGAAACGTGTGTTTTGAGTTCTCAGTTTTCCATTTTCTGGCATTTGCAAGCAGTCTTCTCCCAGACAAAGTTTCCTTAAAAAAAAAAAGCAAAACCCTCCTCCCAAATTTAACCCTTCTCTGTGCAGCTCTGGGGAAACAATCACAACTCGATTGTCAAGAAACCATAGCTGTGTAGACGTAGTACCTCAGTATTGTCACCAACTTATTTCTATCCAGCTCTGGAAAGTATGATTTTATTTATTTTTCTAAAATCTAGAACTTAGCTGAACTGGGACATACTCTTCTTCCCCTGAGTCCCTCCAAAAATTCTCAGTAGAAGGGAAAACCACTCTTCTCTGTTGCTTTGGTGTCACCATCTGGGATACTACACAGCAGCCACAACTTGGAATGCTCCGAGAGTCCAGCTTACTGAAGCAAAAAAAGCTTGGGAACTCATGTTTCCAGGCTCCTGCCAGCCCTCAGCAGGCTGGTGGGGGAACAGGCAGCAAGCTGCCTGTGAATCAGACACGTTTCCAGGGGAGCAGGGCCTGGCTGGCAGATGAGGCTTGCCACGTTCGGTCAGGGTCTTCTCCATACTACAGGGCACTGGCCAAAAGTCAACGAGCCTCCCAGAACAGCTCAATTTCTGCAAGCTGACATTTCTAGGGAAGCATACCCCTGGAGAAGGGAAAGGGAGAATGCGTGGGTATGTTTTAACCAGTTATAGTTACTGTGCTTAGTCTCAGATTGAAATACAACTTTAACTGTATTCCTGATCGTGTGAGAAATAGGTTTGTGCAGTTTCTGGGCTGCGAACAAGATAAAGCAGTATAAGCAGGGAGAGAGAAAAAAGACAAGGTATCTGCTTGTAAACTAGGCCCTTCTATAACAGTAAAAATTGTTTTATTACCCAAGTGTTTTAGCTACGTGTAAAGTCCATAGGACAAGGGCATTCATGACCCTACTTACTGCAAGCTGTATGTAAAACTGAGAGTGCACAGTTCCAGTTGTTTTGTACTTAACCTTTTGGATCAAAAAATTCCTTTGAAAGAGAATCATTGAATTTTCATGGTCTGTATCTTCCTCTCCCTGCCCTCAAATAAGCAGGACGCTCATTGGAGGAATTGAAATTTACTCCTAGGATCCTTCAGCATTTTCTAAGATTTGTTGTCACCAAATGATTGCTCCTGCTAAAAATTTCAGCCTTGCTGTGAATGAGGCCTGCTTAAGAAAGGGCTTCTGATGCGCTGACTGCATTCCTGTAGAGTAAATCTATTCTTATTACTCTTCCTTTTCCGGGCAGGCTAATCCACTCTGACTGTGAATGAAGTGTTTTTAAAACAAACACAAAAATAGAAAGGCGAGAATGGGCCTCATCCCTATAGAGGAAAAAAAATACACAATTTTTGTCATGCTATGTTTCTAGGACTGCAAACTATAGCTTTCGCAGTCCTGTTTCTTGTCAAACGCAACCTATGTCCAAATCTGCTGTGGAAAAATGAACTCCTTAAAATTAAGACAGTTTCCACTACTGTAATGTCTAGACCAAAAGGCAAGAGAAAAAGGTCACTTGCCAAGAGCAGTCTGTGACAGACAGGCGGCAATATTCGAGAGCTGTACTCCTAGCTGCTATAAAGTGACCCAGCTTCACTGATACCCAGAGTTGCAGGCACTTACAGGAAGCAAGGAGTACCTCTAATTGCAGCTTTACTCAGCAGTAGCCCAACTTAACAAATATTGCTGAATACATGCCGTAAATATTCTCTTGTAGTACAGTCCCAGAGGACTGTCTGATCAATCCTACTGAAGACGTAGCATAAAGCATCTTTCAGCAGTCAGAGTACTGTTGTAACACGTAAATGTCAATTGCTTTCATGGATGCTCAGAGATCATGTATTACATAAAGAAGCATCTTGAAAAGTGACTTGCACACTTACAATTCCAAACATCACTGAATGTGGGCTACAGAGATTTGTGGACTTTAGTGTCTCAAGAAGTTCAGCTACTTGTCTCCATCAAGTGCACCCAGAAATGGGAACAGTAGAAGATAAGGGATTCTCCACCATTGCTACAGCTAAAGCAGACACCTGTGCATGCTTCTCTTAAGTGCTTATGTTGCTTGAAAAGTGAAATTAAACTCTAGATCTTAGAGACAGGCAGATTCCTAACTGCTGTTGGTATGAATGGGACTGAAGTACTTAAATGTCTGGGACAAGCTAGACCAAAGAAAATAAGCAAAACAAAAGTGACTTTACGTAGGCCCCTAACAGACCTAAGCCCATCAAGTCATTCCCATGCCCCTAACATCTTTGATAACAGCAATATGACAAGGAGGAAGCCCTATGCTCCAGTCATGATTTTCTACTCTTTGTATGCACAGAGGCACAAGGTTGTTTGCTATTTCCAGATACTGAGGGAACGTCCTCTTCTCCTGCACTTCTGTGCAAGAGCAGGCCCTCATGCTTGGCCGAGGACTACCGTGAGCGCAAGCTCTTTGTGAGAAGACAAATAGGTTTCTTGTCTCCTACTGTTTCTAAAGATGGCCAAAGCAGCCAGTAGGTACGCCCATTCCAGTAGTGGTGCACAGAGGTTTGTGTAACTCAGAACTGCCATATTTGAACTTTTACTTGGGTCACCAGACACACCTGGCCTTGCTGCAATGACTCTGGTATTTATAATGGAGCAGAGGCAGTTTGATAATATAGACTTCTGAGCCACTACACGTAGGAGTTCAATGTTCAGTGATAAGATATCAGTGCAAATATAATCTTTTCTAACCGTGCTTGTTGCTGTGCTTGAGATCATAAGATTCCAAAGGTGAATTTGTATGTGGTCTTACACTTTGTAGTCCAACACTTAATGAGCTCACAGTAACGCTTCATAAGACTTCTCCAAAGGCTAGCCTGTATTCTGCAAAATGGTGGTTATCCGCTTCGAAGGGTGCAGAACTCTCCTGAAATGTACTTTAATTTTTCCTTTGCAGAAGATGTTTCCATAAAGTCTTACTATTAGGCAGTTCTCCTGCTCTCTGATCCAGTAGGACACCCTCTGGTTGGGTCTTTTGATAGTATGGTACTGTTTGGAATGACTTATGTTGGGTAAAGGTACCTCAAGGCAAACTAATAGTTTAATGTGACTGCAACCTCTAGTGGGATCTTAAAAGCATAAGCAAAACCCCCAGATCAGCATCCAATGCCTCTTGCACTATCTAGGGTCAAACTGAATTGGAACTATCAAAAATATAAGGAAGACTGTTCCTGTGGCAGTTCTGCTTCCCTGTCGTATCCTAGGAACTACTGGACAGAGACAGATTGGACTACCAGTTTCAGACTGGTGACAGACTTACAGCTATGTTACTCATGAGCAGCTGTCAGCATAAAACCATAGAATTTTAGAAATCATGCAAAAAACCTGCATGCTGTTAGCTGTAATGCTTTGTGATGGCTCTTCCTCTGAAACAAGTCCTGTAACATCCCTGAGCCTCAGCACCTCCATCTGTAAAACAGAATTAACAGCACCTTGCTATCCTACCAAGTCTTTGGGAGGGCAAACAAATCCTATCATGGGAGTTTCTCAAATACCCTGAGGTTACCTCAGTTACCTCTATTAAGTATACAAATACATACTTGACCCAAAATTGGAGGCTTATAAGCAGTACATAAGTCTACGGCGGGGCGGGGGGGGCAGTGGCACACAGAGGCCACAGTGGGGAAGAGCAGGAATCTGAAAATGACAGTGGCCTTCCAAGCTTTGGGAAGGAGCCAGTCCTACTGCTACACCTTACTAGTGCTGCCGCTGATTTAGGCCTGACCCTGCTAGACTTCTGCTACCTCCCTCTGTACACGCACAGAGGAGAGAAAAAATCATGAAACTTCCATTGCAAAGTCACGATGGTAGTGGAGACGGCACAATTTTAGACAGTTTTTCTCTTTGTTGGTTTGTTCCTGTAGTATTACCTTTTACAAGGTTTTACAGTTCCTATTTACTTCTAAGTTTGATTGTTACCCTGTGATTGCTGAGATACCAAAAAAAAAAGGAAAACAAAGAAGAGTGTGAGGAATAAACAAAACAGAGAGGATTTGGTTAGTAAAGTACAGGCAGTTCTTTTCCCTTGACATGGCCCAACACTTAAAGCCTTTCATTGCCAGGGTTACAAGCAGCTTTTCACAAGCATTTCTGGTTGGGAATATAGTATTTCTTCCTAGTGACACTATTTTGTTTGTCTTGGCATGCAGGCATTGTAATCAAGCCTATATATTACAGGACTGTGCTTTAGCACAAATGGCAGGCATTTCAAACCCTATTTACTTAGGTTTCTTCCTTGCCCAACAAATTGTCTAAAAATAGATAATCAAGACCTCATACTTTACATCTACGTCATTCCCTTTGGCTTAAATGAGGTAAGGAATGCAGTTTTCTTTCCATCTCCTCTTTCACTAACTGTTTGGATCTTTTAGTAAACAGATAAGTCCCCCTTTTTCCTTCCCCCTCTTTTTTGTCTTGCTTGTCAACAGCCAACAAGCTACAAGAGGCTTGTTATGACAATGTCTTCTCCCTTTTGCTTCTGTCACACTTCTGTTGCCTGAGATAAGTGCATTGGAATTGCTGGCCAGATATATCCTCGCCCATCTGTGTTCTTCTCTGATCATGGTAACCCACTGGTATTTCTGTTCCTACATAGTACATTTTAGCTGTAACAGCTTCATCCTTGGAATCACAGTCTCGTCTGCGTTTGGTTTCAAAAAAGGTGGATCCTACCTTCCAGATTACAGAATACTGGAATGGCATCCTGTGAGAACTTGATGGGCTGCAGTTTTGTGGTATGTGGAGATTTAGCGCAAAAGGATGCTATTGTCATCATATGCAGAACTGGGGTATTGCCATAATACAACTGCGCCCTACAGGAATTAGTTTCTGAAAGTAGGACTAAGAAACACTCACAACCAACATACAACTATTTGTTATGCTTAACATTTCCTATGGCTCAGTTAGAAAAACTACTGTGTTCTCCAACATTTAATTAGTACATCAATGGTAGAACAGGACCTAACTTGGGGTCAAATTTGTCTTTGCTTTGAACAGTTACATCTTCACTGAAGTGCACACAGTGTGCAAAAGATAGAAGTGTAGAGACTTATATAAGGTAAAATTCTGAACTTGCTGAAATCCACAGGGATTTTCCCACTGGCTTTCAGAGGACTCAGACTTGAGTATTATGGTGGAAGAATGTTTAAAGAGTGGGATGGACAATAAAAGAAACTTAGGTGAAAGAGTGGTAACAAGTTTTCAAAACCTTTATGAGAAAAAAAGCAGGCAGACTGAATAGCAGAAAGGATTTCCAGACCAGAAATGACCTTGGGTTTAGTCAGACTGAAAGTGAAGCCAGGAGTTGTAGAGAGATGTACTCAGGATCTCACACGAGTCAGATTCTGTTCTGTCGAACTATTAATACTCTAATTAAACTATAACAAGCATCTCAATCATTTCAGTAAATGAGGCCTTATCTTGTGGACTATCACAATGAAAGTAAAGAATGACAGGCCCCAGTATAACACCAGGAGCAGTTAAATAGACCCAGCTCTGCACCTGGAAGCTAAGCCACCTCTGAAGTGATGGTAGGTCCCCAGGCAGGCCATGAGCATGCTCTGTTCCTTTATTTTCTGTATACAATAAAAACTACAGGACTTTTGTTTTCCTATAGAAAAATACAAAACAGAAAGAAAATACAAAAAGAAAGAAAATAACAGAGACTGAATGAGCAGGTATTTTCTTTATATGTTACTTCAGGGATAAGAAATAGATCTAAGGATGTTTGTGCTACTTAAACAGTGTAAGTAACTACTTGACATTTCCCAGGGAAAGTAAACACCCCTAGTCTGACAAGAAGGCTTTTGAGGCCAAAACCCTCAGTCGTCTTTTTTTTTTTTTTTTTTACTTTTTAAGCGGCTTGTTCTTTCGTTTGTCTAGCTTTGTCTAGAATTACGTAATCACAAACCCAAACCAAAATGCTCATTCCAACCAGACAGGGCAAAGGAAACATTACCGAGCAGGGAAGCCTTCCCCCTTTTGAGCTACCTTATCGGTCCCTATTCTTGCAGTGCCACCAGGCTACATATGAAGCATGATCTGCTTGCAGCCGAAGAAGGATAGATGGTGACACAAGAAGTCAGGAAGCTGTATAACTATGCGGGATCATTACTTTGCCACTGGGATACAAGTGTCACTTAGCCATGGGCAGCTGGAAAGCAATTCACGAGCTCTGGACTAACAGTGACACTGCTCCTATCCACCCCCAAGTACCTGACGTTTTGTGGCAAGAGTCACAGCTTTTCTAAGCGGGTAATCAGTTCTACCTGAACTGATTTGAGGGGGAGTAGAAAGGGACAGGAGATGAATTTGATCTCAGACTTCAAATCAGTCAGTTGTTCGAGATACGATTAAAAAAAAAAAAAAAGCACCATCAGATCCAGATCAAAATTTTCAAAGTCATGGAGTATCATTGCCTATATCTTTACAATTTCTTTTTCCTGGTTATTCTTAACCACCACGAGATGGAGAAACTGGCAACAGCTTTGAAAACTTAACTCTCAACTTTCCCAAAGTTTGGTTTTAGAGATCCTAAAAGCTTGGGCTGAGCTCAGAGATATATGGAAAAGCATGAAAATCTGTGTATATTTACCTAGGTATCACTCACGCATCTCATTCTGCCCACATTTAAGCTTTACACAACGTTACAGCATCAGGCTCTTTTACACTACACTACCTCAATTCAGTAAGAAGATGGACTTCACTTCCAAAGCAAGTTAGTCTCTGAGTAAGTATATAACGTGTGACATTTGGAAATCACCTTTTCATTGACGTTGAAGTTATTTTTGGCAGAGGAAAGAAAGTTTTTCCCTTCCTTCCCCCCCCCTTTTTTTTCCAATCACACAAGATTACGGTATGTCTGTACAGTAATCTAATGCCCTGTGGGCAATTCAGTACCTTGCCCAGATGTTTTAAGTAGAATAATATTAGGATGAAAGCCTCCACAATTGCGTCTTCTGAACAAACCCCTCTGGTAAAAGGTTAAGCTAAAATCACTGATTTTTATTTAACACGGGAAAAGGGGGGATAAGCTACCCCTTTTTTTTAAATATACGGTTGTATTTTTTTTTTTTCTTCTTGCTTGTGACCCATCAAACAGACCGCCCTGAAAAACTGCCCTGCGATAAGGTGGCCCTCGCAAAGGGCTGGAACACGGGTGGGTTGCACCTCGGGGAGGAGCAGCGATACCTGTCCCACACCGAGGCCGGGCATCCCCTACAAACCCGCCTTTCCCGAGGCACCGGGCTCACGCCCTCCGCCAGCGCCGGTGTAAGCGGGACGGGCGCCCCCAGAAAAGCCCCTTCTCCCCGCCAAGGCGAGCGCCCCCAGAGCACCCGGCGGCTCTCCCCCGGCTTCCCCCCGCCGCTGCCCCCTCATCTTCCCCCTTGGCGGCTCTGCGCCTGGCGACCCGGAGCAGGCGAGGGGAGGCTTGGCCGCCCCGGCCCAACGGCCCTACCCGCTCACCCCGGCGGGGGGGTGCCGAGGGGAGCCCCGAGCCGCCCAGCCTCCTGCGAGGGCTGCGGCCCCTCCGCCCGAGGAAGCCGCTGACAAGCCCGTCAGGCTCTGAACCCCGGCCCCAGGACGGCGGCGGCTGCTCACCTTGTACTTCATGGCTGCGGAGCGCCGCCGGCCGCTACGCCGCCTCCCGCCGCATCGCCGCCGCCTCCCCGCGCCCCGCTGCCAGGCTGCCCCGCTCATTTGCATGGCGCCCCGCCATTGGCCACGCTCGGGGACAGGGTGGGCCCTCCCCCGGCCCCGCCCCGCCCCCTGCATCCCCCCCTCCACACCTCCGTGTGCTGGTGGCGCCGCGAGCGCGGTCCGTTGGGGCTGAGGGGAGCGGGCACGGGGGGGCCGGGGTGCGCTGCGCTGCTCCCACCCCCGGCCGTGGAGAGGGGGAGAAGCCCCCCGCCGAGCGAGGGCTGGCAGCCCCGCTTCCCGGGCTCTGCCCGTGCCGTTGCAAAGCCGCACACCTCGAGTTCTCCGCATGAAACGGACGCTCGGAACAACAGGCCTTCTGTCTGCCGCCCCCGCCCCGGCTGCTGCCTCCGGTGCTGGGAGATTTCAGGGCCTGTCGAGGTTCAAAGCGCCCAGGCGACCGGTGAAGGCGGCCCTGGGAAGAGTGGCTCTCAAGTGGCAAAGTGGCAAGGCACCAGAAACGGCCCTGGCAGCCTGGGCTGGTCTGGGGCCTGCAGGGTCAGGGCCTGCCCCGCCAGCTGGAGCACACGGAGCCCCCTGCGTGCTGCCAAACCCCTGCCGTCCATCCCTTCCATAATCGCCTTTTTCTTGTGCGGCTTTTGGAGGGGTTGAACGCTTCATGCTGTTCTGTGTCTGGCTTTGCAATCGAGTTTTGTTCCCGTTTGTCCCCAAAAGATGATCTTGTAACTACTGCCTGTTGAATCAAAACGCCAAGTGTTCGCTTTGCCTGGGAAAGCCTGCTATTTGAACACTGATCAGACACCAGAGGCCAAGATGGCTTTAATGATCTAGAGATGTCCATTACAAAGAGTGACCGTGGCAAATAAGGACTATTTGGAAGAGAGTAATAATTAACTCTGGTACCTCGGGGGCAGGAAAGAGCAGGGAAAATAAATGTGTGGTGATCCTCCATGCTTTTTAAGTCAGACCCGTTAGTCAGGCATGATTAATATGGTGCACATAATAGGGATCTTTGTCTATGGGACATACTCCAGCTTGTTTAGATGAACAGGAAATAAATTCTCTCCTTTTTGCCCGAGTTGGATCTTACCCAACGTTTCTAGGTCACAGATGGATTCAAGGCTATTTCTAGTGGCCTAAGGAAAAAAAGCAAAGAATAATCTTGTACTACCAGATTACAAACATAACTTCGTTCCATGGTAGAGTGCTATCCTTAAATTCTCATGTGACTAATCCTCTAGAGAGGGATCCTATTGCTGAAATGGCTTCATGGCTTCTAAAGAATGTCATACTTTTATCTGCAATCTATCTCCTCCGTTCTCTAGTTCCAGCATAAAATACGTGGTTGTACTACACAAATTTACTAAATGAATGCAAAACCGATTGTTTTCTATACTGTCTTCTTGACTGCGTATGCCCTAATAGTTCATCAGTGTGAGTCCCTGTCAGTGCAAAAGATGTCTTGGTTATTAGTGAGAAAAGTGAGCGTCTGCTTTCTGCAGTGCAGAGCATGCCTCTGTGACCAGGCTCCCTGTGCAGTGCTACAGCTTCACTGGCTATAACCCCTCGTAGGGGTTTTTCACTGGGTTTTTCCTTCCGTTTTTGTTGTTGCTGTTGATTCTTCTGATTTTCCAAGAAGATATTTGAAATAGGTAATATTTTACATGTGCTGAGTTTGGGCAACATTGTTTCAAGTGTAGCATCAAAATAAATTTGGGTAGTTTCAAGAGAATACAGCTCATTTGTATGCTCTGTCCTTAGACGCTTTAAGAAAAGAATTCTTCCAGTGATTATGCATAACCAGCTTACTATTAGGAGAGTGCAAATCTCTTTGGCGTGTTTCTTAACTGTAGAGTTTGACCTCTGATTTCCTTTTTGTGTGTTGTTGCCCTTCGTACTCCAAGGATAAAAATTTCTTCTGGGATGAGAAAATTTCTCCTAAGCACAGAGGATGCAACGGCTAAGGTGTTATCCCATTCCCTGAGTAAGCTCTATATAATCTCTTTATGTGGCACCATTGTTGTGAAGATAAACGCATTAAAGGTTGTAAAACCACATTAATAAGAATGGGATAAGTATCAGAAACAAAAATAAGAAAAGTAGAATCCTACTTTTGACTTCGCCTATATTTAAATGCAGAGTGCATCTGGTTTCCAGTCATCCCACCAATAGTGACACTTTTCGTGTAACTGGGGTTTTTCCTTTTTCAGAATGCTCTACGATCACATTATGAAACCCAAGCATATTTGAGAAGCTGTGCCTTCTGCTTTTGTTTTAGCTTGCATTGCTTTTAATGTATGTAAAATGTCCCTAACTGATCTTAATGTGAGGTAACAGATGCGTTCATGTAAAATTCTAGTTGGGTTGTTCCCTTGTATACATTGTTTTGCCTTTATCGCTCTCCATAACTCCTATTAAAAACTTTTAATTAGATCCCACTGGAATGACACTTTGGGCACGAAAACACAAAGTCCATCAGTGTTGATAGCTATGCTTTACAATTCTGAAGAAGCAGATACAAGAATTGGTATTTTACAGGGAGAAGAAGAGATTGCCATCGCACACCACCTCCTCAGCGAAGTCCCACTGCTCATTTTATTCACGCGCCCTCCCTCCCCCTCTCTCACCTACTCCGTTTACCGTCTTCGGTTTTCTTTGCACTTTGAGGGGGTTTTTAATTTCCCCAAGGGTGAAATACTCCCGCTTAGTGCAACACTTCTAGCAGAGCTAGCAGTGTGGCAGGGCTCCCCGATCTATCACGAATACCAGGAATTAGATACGCCATGAAAGGGAGATTTGTAAATACGATCCTCTAACCTTGACGCATTGCTATAACAAGTCAGGATTGTGGCAAGCACACACTTGTGGTTAGTGCAAGCACTTTGCTTTTCTCAATAACCTTGTCGACTGCTGTGCCTTTACTATGTAATATTGTATTTCAGGCGTAGTCTAGGAAAGTTTTGAGTTGGTTGCCTTGGATAATCAGCTCAATTATACAATGGAACATGCTGATGAGGGAGCCAAGACCCGGTATTACTGATGTCTGTCTTGTAGAGGCAACTTGAGCTATATTGCTAGCATTTATAACTACAGGGCCCTATTGAAGTTCTCAGGAGGCTAATTCGTGTAATGTGTCTTTTTGCTTCACAGCACAGCAATGGCTTGATTCACCGCCTCATATTTTATGCCACTGCAATTCTAGCAAAGTAGCAAATGGGTTCTGGGACTTTGTCTTGTGCCTGCATCAATGGCTTTTGTTTGTTCCTTTGCCTTTGCTGAGGGCAATTAATATTACTGTCTGTTCATTTGGGCAACCTACTGCTCGTCTCCTACTCTCATACACCATCCTGGTGAGCTTATCGCTTGCTTTATTTCTCGCTGCATGACTGGTCTGTGTCTTCCTGGTGCCCTCCTGGTTGCCAGTTGGGGTTCTGGGGTATTTGGGGGATGGCAGCAGGTGAAGCGGTAGGGCAGCCAAAGGCACTGCTCGTCAGCCAGGCTCTGTGGTCACCCGCCAAAGCCCTCAGCACACAACGTGAACCGGAGCTGTCAGCCGGGCTGGGAAGGGAATACTCGTTGAAGCAAATCAGCCAGCTATCGCCCTGTGACAATTGACAGGAGAAGAACACGAGACAGATATCCTGCTCTGAAAGGCTGCTCAAACAAAAATCCCTTGTTCCTGTTTCCCCATGACACAACCTGAGAAAGGAGAGACGCAGCAGAGTGTCTCCCTCACAGCTGAGAGAGTCTTTTCAGGAAGGGTCTGTGAGCTCTGTGTTTGGGAAACACCGAGCTATCTTTTTTTCCTGCACAAAGCCCTAACTGTCCTTTGGATAATGTGCAGCATCTGCCTCGCTTCTTGCTGTGAGACTTGGCCAGGGGACTGGGATTAAAATTAGTTTCGTTATAGTGCCACTGCCCTTTACGAGCAAAGGAGTCGTGGTAATTAGCCTTGGTCCTGCCGCCTCTATAACGCTACCCAGACTGGTTCAGTGGATGTGCAGCGGATGGAATTTCTTCAGTATAGAATGGTTTTATACACACTCAGAGTGGTGGAATTTGCTTGCTTGGACAAATCTGTTAAAAAAGATGAAACGCTGCTGTTTCCCGAAAAGAACGTTAACAAAAATTCACCACTGACGTGGGCAGGCTTCTGTGTCTGTCTGCACAGAAAGGCCCCCCTCTCCCACCTCGCTAGGAGATAATGAGAAAAAGATTTCATTCTCACCCAAAGAAGGGAATATTTTGCATTTCAGCAAACCAAAACAAAGTCTGCTCTGTTTTTCTTTGACCAGTGATGGAAATCTTTTCAAGCAAGTGGTCTATTCCTTTTAACAGTAACAGAAGCCTGTCCTGGCAGACAGAGGGGTGGGTAGCGATCGCTGTAGTGGTCAGGTTTAAATGCAAGGGTCAAACTGTGAGGAAAAAAATTGTTAATAGAAGTATCTTTTTAAATTTGACTGTCCTTTGCCATTCTACTTAAGATGCCTTTTAACCACAGAGCTAGTTCACTTGCCTTGTTCTAGAATTCTACATTTTCTTTAATATATATGAACTAATCTTACAGGCATCCCACCTCCTTTCACAATAAAGCACAAAAGCTGTTCACAGTCTCAAGAAGGGCATTTTATGCAGTGTTTCTTCAGGAATCGCTCATTTAACTTTGTAAGTCAACCATCAAGGCCCTGTTTAGTGACCCACCTTCAGATAAAGGGAATAAATGCAGCTCCCTCTGTCCTCTCTGCTTTGCTTCAAATGCCAGCCAGAAAGAAACATACCGGTGTCCTCCCACCCGAAAGGTTTTGAAAGTGAATCCAGCCTTTGTTAGCTTGAGGAATCATGGAAGGCAGTTGCAGTTTAGATATTCGGGCACTGGCTATCACTAAGCCACCAGCCTGACCCAGAGAATAAAAACTGAAAAGTCTGTTCACTTTAAAGAAAAAAAAAAAAGGGAGGAAAATAAATACCACTACAATTTTCACTTGTTATGAGAAGCAGGCGGTCACCTTTTCGGGAAAAGGAACATGGGAAAGGGAAGCAGTGGAATCACTATTAAAACAGCATGAGGGACCCATCTCACCCTGGAGAAAGGAAAGGAGAGAATATAAAACTGAAAGGAAGTAAATTTATCTGAGGTCCAACGCTGAGTACTAACTGCGGATGAGGATGGAGAAGAACAGCTTTTCCTGGTCCACGCAGCACAGCAGCTCCCCAGCCATCGGCTGGCGTAGAGTGCGTGGGTCGGGGGGACTTCACGTTCTCAGCAGCGTTGGAAGGAATTTGCTGAAGACGGCAGCAGTCGTAGCTGAGCTGCCACACGCGCTTTGCAAAGCCGAGGCGAGTCAGAGCGCTGCGAACCTCGGTATGCGCGCTGGTGCAGATAATGTTGCTGCGTTGGGTAGGAGAGATGGCAGAAGCCGGTGGCTTCACTATGGGTGCAGGGCTGTGGCAGACTGGGTCCCCAGTGCTTGCCTGCCCACGAACCGGCGGTGTTGGGAGGGCAAGAAGAACGTAAGGTATGCGGGGAAGACCGGAGAGGGGAAAGAATGTCAGGATGGAGCACGCACTGGCCTATTCCTTCCAGAGATACTGTCAAAGGCTTATTCATTTCCCAAAGAAACAAACCAGTCTAACAGTCGTGCTCGCAGAATACACTCCTTTATTTTCCCCTCCGGCACTGAATATTTTTAATACATGGGTTAAAAAATACAGGCTTGCTTCCAGACGTGTGGCATGCATGCCATTCAACCTGCTGATGCCAAAAGAGTATTTTTTTTCTTAAGAAAAGCTGAGAAGTAGCACAACTATGGAGACTGCAAAAGGCTTCTGTTCTCTCTGGTTCACAATTGTGTGGATGAAATATGATAAACGTAGTACAGGGAGGTTGCTCAAGAGGAAATGTATGTTTAGACATCACAGCTCATTTAAGATGAAAGGAATCCAGAATTGGAACCGGAATTGCCTCAGACGAGAAACTTAGGCACAAAGCTTAGGCATGTTAAGCTTTTCGTGCAGCTGTAAGAAGTCGTAGTGCCGGCATCCAAAAGCTCAGATCTTTACCTGAACTTTCTACTTGAACTTTCCCCAGTTTGGGTGAAACTCTGGAGCTGAGATTTTATCCAGGTGGATCATGTTACATTATTCCACCAGGTATTAAAATAGGAGTGAATTGAGGAAGGTTTTTCTTTTCTATTTGTTTTTGGGTTGGTTTTTTTTTTTTTGGTGGAGGCCAACCAGCCCACCACAACACTGTGATCGCAGTTGTGAAACACCCTAGGCTCTTTTGAATACATGCGTCCGGCATACGAGGTTTGTGGGAATGAAGTCCTGACTCAAATAGCACATAACCCACCCGCAAAGGAGTTCCTTCATGAAAGCAGGAATGTGAGTGTGGACAATTAAGTAGGAAACAGTGGTCTGGAGTAAAAAGGTTCGCTTTCCTGTGACATCCTGTTTGATGTCTAGAAAGAGAAGGTTTTGCAGACTAGCATCAGTAAGTTTTTTCTCAGCAGATGCGATCTCTCTCACCTCCATACGTGCGCACACAGAGTAATATGCAGCAATTCCCATCCCCAGAAGCTTTGTCTTGAACACGGTAGCACACAGCTCTGCTCTTTCTAGTCGCTGGTGCTCCTGCCTGCTCTTCCTGCCTGCCTCTCCTTCCCCTCCTGCCTTCCCGGTCCCACAGTCAACAGGGTGGAGAGCCCCACTTCCAAACACACATGCCAGCACTTTCCTCTGAATTTGTGTGGAAGGAGGTTGTACAGAAACACGAAGCTACAAAATGGCATATAAAGAGGGGTGTGCGTTGAAGTCCTTACACATCTATCAGATAGATTTAAAATACTGCATCAAAATCCTTGAAATCCCATGAATCCTCTGTGCAGAACATTTCTGCATCTTAGCCCCATCTCAGGGAGCCAGGGCCAAAGAAACCCTTGTCTAAATACTCTCTCCTTCGCCCTGATTTGCAAAATGCACACTACTTTAACTTGGCAAAAACTCAAAACTGGCCCTAAAATACAATCTCTCCTGACTGTAAATTGTGAAGTTTTGCACATTATCCAAGGAATCGTCTTGCGACTGGACTAGCCAACGGTGTCCATTTTGCTTGCAAAGCGTGTTATTTTAGGAACCTTCTGTTGCGTATCTCCCACACTTCTTTTAGCAAAGGTAATCCGCTGTTGTTATATTTTATATCCTCATGTTTTCCCTCTCCCCATCTCTCACCAGCAACTCTTTCATAGCACCAAAAGCATTTCTCCCTGGTAGGGCCAGCAGCTCGGTGGTTGTCCACTAGTCGGCAACCAGTTCTTTCCAGTGGGAGGAGGGGAAGCAAAAATGAAAATTTAATAAATGCAAATTAGGGATTTAAAAAAAAAAAATCAATCCAAAGGGGAAACTCCTGGTTTGCCTTTACCAGCAAACTTCCCATGAAGTCTCAGCCTGGAGGTGTTTTGAGGCGTGAGGAATGTCAGGGAAATTTGCTTCTTTTGGAGTTGTTTGGATGGAGGATATACGATAGGAAAGCAATAATCTTTTCTCTCTTTCACCTCAACCAGATCTGTGGAGGTCAGTTGATATCCACAACAACAGAGAATGGCACACGAAATGTCTCACACTGACTTATTTTTCTCTTCTTTGGGTGGTGGTGTTTAAGCTCTCATCTCATACTCAGAGTAAATTTGCATCTCCACAAAACTGCCAAAAATGGTTATCTTTGCTGCCATTTAAATCTGTTTATGGTCTACTCTCCCAAAATCATTCTTTAAAGGAAAATGACTGATTTCCAAGCCCCTCCTCCTCTTCTGTTATTTTTAACAAGCAATTCAGTCCAATGTCATTTAAAGAATAGATCATTGCATTACTACGTGTTGCAGGACTCTCAGGAAACAATACTAGAAGAGAAGGAACGTGGGAACTCTGTTCCCTCTCTTTTCCATTGCTATCGTTTGCAAACTTTGAATGCTTCCGGCAACGGGGTAGCCAAAGACGGGGTGAAAAGGACAGAGCACGTTCCCATTGGCAAAGCTTCCCTTGACTTCACTGGGACCAGGATTTGGCCCATGCTGTGTAGCATCCCGAGCCTTGGCTTTGACTTAATTGGCTCCTCATAGTAGACTGTCTGCTGAGGGAGGCAGCGCTTGCAGATAACTCGGCTCTCGGGAGTATCCACCACAGTTATTCTTCTGCTTGCTTCAGTCTGGATGATAGCACAGCTGATAGAAGCACCAGTCTTGGGCTCACATGAAAGGAAGGCTGCACACAACCGCTTGCTGGTCTCCACTTCAACACCTACGTTCTCTTCTCTGTCTGCCCTTTCCCTCACATCCCGATTGACTCATGGTGTTTGCTTCTGAAGTCTGATGAGGGCTTGAGTCATAAGGGTTGACATGAGGATTTGACTCCTCACCTCCTCAGAGTTCAGCCCTGTCTGGGAGCTGCGAAGATCTGTCTCCACATGTACTCATGGCTTTTGAGGAGGGGCTTAGCTCATTTGTTGTGCCATAGGGTCCTGGAGAATATATGTCTGGAAGCCATTGCTAAAAATCCCTGGGAGTGTCAGGGTACTGGAGAGGCTCTCTTTTAACTTTAAAGTTTTGAGATAGTGCGTTGGCTCTGGCTCTCTAGACAGTAAGCAGGCACTGTAAAAGGACCTTAGTGGTGCTTCCAAAAGTAAGGCACTGTAGCGTGCTGTAGTGAGTGCGGCTGCTGTGGGATGGGTCCACAGTAGCTATTCCAGAAGTTGTTGCTTCCAGTGAAAGACCATGGTATGGATGAGTGTTTGCTTGAAAAGAAGACCACGAAGGCCATATGTATGCAATCCCCTCTTCCCGGAACATGAGCAGTATGACATGACTATCTAGTGGTGTAAATGCTGGCTCGGAAACATCAAAGTCAAAGATGTGCTGGGAGAGCAGGTTTCAGGTATATATGTGTAGATAGGGTCAAAAGGTTTGGACTAAAGTTGGTGGAATAGGCTTGTGAGACTGGTCTTATCATTTCGTTTTCCTTATTTCTCAGAGATGCATCTTCTGGTGCAGAGATCAAAAGTGGGAAAGCATAAGAAATTCAAGGCGCCAAATGCTGACTCCTGACCTGAGCACACGGGTGAAAGAAAAGTCTGTCGGACCAAGTTGCATTTGTAGGAGCTGTAACCGCTGTGGGGAGGAATGGAGGGAGACGTTTCTTTGAATTGTGAGAAAAGGGAAAGAGGGCAAGAAAAGGAAGATGGATAGAGAAATAGCTTATTATTAATCAAAATAATGAGAGAGAAATAGTCAGGGGCATTAGGGATACAAAGCACCCCACACCTTATGTGGTTCAGTACAGATGATAGCCTTTTCTGTCTTTTGAGAAATCTGTTCCCCTCCTTACTTTGATATTTAAAACATTCTCCACTTGATAAATAACAAAAAATATGGTTCTTAAAGACCGAACCACATTCTGGTAGCAGCCAAGATAACTTTATGAAGACAGACAAACTTGTGTTAAATTAAAAAATATATATATCACGCTAGAAAGTTATGTAAGAGTCTATTTTAAAATCATCTGGTCCTAATTTACTAAATTTACTGCCTCAGAGCTAATGCCAAACTGCTACATTTGATTTATAGAAATACTTTAGCACATTTTTCCATCAGGCTATTGTAGAGTATATTTACTGCCTTTCTATTATTGTTAAAAATGCAGACTTCTTTAAAGGAAGGGAACATTTTTGAAGAGCTTATTGATAGTTTCTCACAGGATGCCAGGAGACATGCAGATAGTAAACAATGCTGTGTGTTTAGGAACATTCCACTCGATTTTCAACTCCTTCGCCATCTTTTTTTTTTTCTTTGTGATTGAACAAAGTGATCCATCTGGTAAATGGATGTTTGAAAATGTCCGGTTTGTGCCAAACCACTTTTCTTAAGCACAGACTGCATTTTTTTCAGGCAAATATTTAAACAGCAGCCATACTGTGATGCATTGCTAACCATTAAAAAAACACACACAAAACCCAGACAGTGGGCAGGGGCGAGTCGGGGTGGAAGAAAGCTTAACAAATATTCCATTAAAAATCTATCTAAAAATATCATTCTAAACAACCCTCTTTCCTCCTCTTTCCCTTCCTGACAAGGGTTTCCAAATGGAAATGACTGCTAGGGAGTAGAACCTCTGCCCTGTGTTCAGTAGAGTGATTGAACACGTGCTTAACTTTACACACGTGCTCAAGTCCTTCCTTATTCATTTGTATGTGTGTGCTTCACTGAACTGGATCCTTGATGAGTCTTTGTCCGCTTGTGCAACAAAATTGTGTTCCAGAAGAGTTATGTTTTTTAAGATTTTGAGAAGTCATTGTAGTTTTTTTCCTCCCGCATCCATCTCCTTTTGAACTTATCCACAAAGTGTGCACCATCTGCAATGAGTTCTCAGATTTCATAGAATCATAGAATGCTTTGGGATGGAAGGGACCTTTAAAGGTCATCTAGTCCACCCCCCCTGCAATTGGCAGGGACATCTGCACCTAGATCAGGTTGCTCAGAGCCCCATTCAGCCTGTCCTTGAATGTTTCCAAGGATGGGGCATCTACCACCTCTCTGGGCAACCCGTTCCAGTGTTTCACCAAACAGTGAAACAGTGTGAACAGTGGAAATTTATGGATATTGGCTGGAGCACTGGTTCAGGCCTTTCTCTAATTTTTATTCATCTCTGTATACTGATCTGAACCCAGAAGTGCCAAAATACCACAAGTAGAGGGATTTTTTCTCATATTTCCAGCTTGAGTAGAAGTGGGTGGTACTAGACATCCCCTCTTCTTCTGTGGTAAACTCAGACTAATTCAGATCTAATCTAGCATCTAGTCATACCAATAACTCTTCTGCAAAAGTCCCTGTGCAGTTACTTGAAACTTGTATTGCCTGCTTTCATTTTGATACCTCTCTCTCCTCATCCATCTCTACAGTTGCTCTCTGTTGAGTCTTAGATTCAAATTCAGAGTCTCCTGAAGTCATACAACCAACTAACCAACTTCGGGGGCTTTAACTTCAGCCCTGTTTTGAGTCTGTAAACTCCCTCCCATTTTAAAGCCCAAATCTCTGAATAATTTTGAAGCTTGAGGGATTGATATTTTTTTGCCTTGATGCAGCAAGACATCAGACTCTTAATGCCAGCTTCAAATAAGCATCAATGCTTTTAAAGTGTCTGGTCTCAGTAGCAGTACTTCCAGATGAGTTGGGTTTGCACAGCTGAAGAGGCCGTTACTTCAGTGAAAGAATGGGAGGGTGTACTCCTGGTCCTAGCAAAGCTGATTCAAGTGTGGCTGTGGCTCCACGGTATCATCTGTTTAGTCTCAAGGTAGAGAAGACTCAGTCAGCTATCCCAGCCTTACAATGCCAAGGCAAAATTGATGTCTATTTTGTATCTGTGAATGCCTTGCCACTGTGCCTGCTCGTAACATCCCAAGATTTTAGGGCATTTCAGTTTTGTGAAACAGGTTACTAGGCTGTTATGGGTTTGGTAGTTGTTATGGTTGTTGGAGAAGGACTGTCAGAAAAGGGGAACTGTGTTTGTTGCCCACCATGAAAGGCTTCTGGCTGAGAAAATTTTCCTGCAGCTCATCAAGTACAAATCCACCAAATCGTCTCAAATGCTTCTGTGATACAGATGCATGAGAGCCACTCGTGAAGAAGTGGACCAACATGAAAGGGAAAGACGGTCGCAGCTGGGAAAAGAAATGATTCAGCACTAGTTTTTGTGGGCTGGCATTTGTGTTTGCAGGTCAAAGTCACTGTAAAGTTGTAAATGTTCTTCTGTGTTCTGCTCTGGAAAGGAGATAAGAGCACAAGACAAGCAAAGCGCTAAAGTCTAAATTTAATTTGACACACCATGAAAATGAGACAATTGTGTGCTAGCTGGTTGAGGTCCAGAGATGTCACCTCCCATTACTATCATTTGTTGAGTAGTTGCCAACATTTGTCCGTTTTCACAGCCCCATCAATGCTATAGAAGACTATTTCTGGGACTCCTCAGCAGTCTGAGGAAGAGTGGAGCTTTGTTTTTTGGGAGCTAATCCCCTTAAACCACTTCCTCTTCCCATTGGAGTTAGGTTTTCTTAATGCCTTTTTGTGTGTTTTGTTTTGTTTTAATGACCAGTGCTCTTGGGGCTGTTTCCAGGTCTCCCTGAAAGGTCAGGTCTGCCTTTCTTTGCTTCTGGCCTTTGCTTGCCATTCATATGGTGAGTAGCAAGTGCTCCTCCTGCCCCCTTCCTTCAGGCTTTGAGGCTGCTCTGTTTGCTGACCTCAATTCTGGTCTTTGAAGTTGACGGTGGTTATTTCATTATTTCACTCTTTAGAAGAATAAGAGAGTTCCTTAAAAACTTGTGAATTTATATCCCTTGCTGTTTATCACTCCTTCACCCAACTATATGGGTAAATAAAAAGTGCATCTGTATCTTTCAGCCTTTTCTTTGCACAGTGATACAATGAAAGACACCTGATGCAGAGAGGAATTTTTCCACCTGCAGCTCTGGACAGCTTTCAGCTCTGCTTTAATGTTTGTTGTGTTTTTTCTCTTGCAGGGTTTGTTCTGCATTTCAGAAAACAAAAGCAAACACACATGTGACATGTTTATATAGTCATGGTTCTAGACTTTGGATGTATTGTGTGTAAGCAGGTGTCCCCACATAATCTAAAATATATCAGGCGTGCCATTTTTATAGATGTATATGATATAACCACTTAATTAAACTACCCATACATGCTAAAGACTGCATCTGTCTGATTCGTGCAAGATCTCGGTGGTGTTGAGAACCCGCAAGCTATACTGAAGCTGCTCAGTTTTGTGAGTGGTTACTGCCTTGTGGGACCAGTCCAGCTGATAAAGCTTATGTTGAAGTAGGTGACAGTTGCATTCATATGTGTAGGGTAATGATTCTGACTTACTACATATAGATGAATTCTAAATGCTCACCATGAATGATGTAGTTAGATACAGAAAAATCTCTTGAGGTATGTGAAGATTTAACTTAAGAGTGAGTCCAGCCTTCAAAGCAGCAACTACCTTCTCTCTAATCAAGGACCTGTCTGCGTGGCTAATATAAGCTGGATGAATTTTGCTTCCTTCTCTCTCCATTACTTATTTACAAACAAATTGTGATATTTCTCAGGTTGGCCAATTTCTTTTCAAAATAATTTGGGTTTTTTGTTTGTTTGTTTTTATCATGGCTCCATTTTATTAGAAAAATCATCTCTTGAATTTTTTTCCTGCTAGTCATGACTCTATGATCCATTCCCCTTCGAGGTTTCAAAAATTAATTGATCGCACAGACTGACACCTTTGGACCAGATGAGGTTAGAAAACAAGAGCTGAGATGCTAATATGAACCCATCTCTAGACCACAGCCACAACTAATATGAGAAAAGGAGTACTGGAGAAGTTGGTTCATTTAGCTGTGTTCTTTAGCAGAGGAAAATAAGGGAAGGATTACTACCTCACAGTCTGTCAGTGGTTTATTGACCGCACTGTGGTTAAATTCTGGTTAAAAGAACATCTTTTTTTTTTAAATATATATTGACCTAGAGCTATATATGGCAGAGATGTAATACACCTATTGGATCACGTAGTCCCTTGCGTTTAAGAAAAATTACTGCATCCTCTACTACAGTTTTTTCCCAGGGGTGTGTGGTAGGTCAGCAATCTCTGAACTGCTGGCTGTTCTTTGAGATAGAGTAGTAGTATCATTGGTATTTCGCAGGAAGGAAAACTGAGGCACTTGGTCATTTGCTCATGATCACACAAGAAGTGCAAAACAGCTGAGGTACAGGCAGCCGTGAGCTGAATGGCAGGGAGAATTGGCTACTCAGCCGTGACAACATTGCTTAATAGGGGAGCACGGACATTGCTTGACGGGGCTGCTGTATCTTCACTGAATCTCCCTCATTATAACCTGGGCTGTGTTGTAATGCTACAGAGAGCACCTAGCTGGATTTCCCTTGCTCTCAAGTCTGTGTTGTCCTTCCTCTCAAAAATGAAAGTGGTTTGGAGGTTCGGTTCACTTAGACATGTGAATGTTTGAGGGCTAGATTTTCCAAAGTAAATCTGGGTCTGCTAGGGATGGGTCTGGGTTGCCTAAGCATGAAGTCTATGGACAGGTATCTTAGGGTGTCCCAGCTGACATATAGCTGCTACTCTAGGGAGGCAGAGGTATCCAATAGGTCCTACTGCATTATGCCCACCCTTGCATGGACGGCTGAGAGTTGGGTGCCTGAGCCTTTTGAATCCAGCCCCTGAATGTTTGTTGGGATCCTAGCCAAGATATCCGAATGTCCTGGCTCAGCAAAGCTGAGCTGGATTTTGAGACCTGCATCTCCCCTGTCCACAAATGCATTTCTTCTGGCAGAAACCAGACATGCAGAGGAGAAAACACATAAAATAATAATCATCACATCTTCAAAATATGTTTGAGCTGTTTCCAGGTAAAATTTTGGTCCAGGAATTCTGTGAGCAGGAGAGATTTGGTAGTCAGAGTAATAGTAGTAGAAAAATTTGGGCCAGTTTCTGGTCCGTAAGGTTCAGCCAAGTGAAAATTCATCCATTTTGAAATTGTCACAGCCTGCTTGCTTAGGCGGCCATGACCTCTGCCACTTTTATCCTGTAAATACAAAGTGGCCTCTTCCCTAGTCCAGCAAGGATCAGAAAATGATTCACTGCAGTCAAGCGTCTCAGTGCTCAAAGTAGCCAGTAAGTTTTTCCCAGGGCTTCTGAAAAGCCTGTTCATTTGATGGAATGCACACAGAAGGCAAAGATACAGTAGAGAGAAACTACTCTTTTCAGTTGCTTTCTGTTTCTGCTAATTTGTACCGTACTTAACAAAAGACCCCTAAATCCGTTATTGATTCAGTAACCTTTACATCAATGTCCTACTCTCTGCACCAACAATCTACCTTGCTAGCAGCAGCTACAAAATGTGTCTTTTAGCAAATGTGTTTTTTTAGAGTGAAATCACACCTCACACTGGGAGTTTCTAGGTCATATGCTCACATTCAGAAAGGATGTGGTTTTCCTGTTCTGTAGGTTGCGATGCAGAGCTGCACCAAAATGGACTCTGTGAAAGCTTGCTGTGTAGTGCCAGCTGTGACAAATGGTTCACCATTATTCTTCACAAAAGGGTAAAACCCACTGTTTTAGTCTTATGAACTGCAGCGAGCCTGCTAGGAAGGCTAGACTCAGGTTTAAGTTGCATGCTGGGCACAGTAGGACAATAGGACAAGAACTAGAAGGACAGAGGGACAAATGGAGACATGCAGCACAATGATTCTCGCCCAAGTGCTTAGTAAAACTAGCCCTTACTTACTCTTTGCTTTGGCATCTGCTCATATTGAAGGTGCCACCACAATAAATCTCGACTCTTTCATCCTCCATGGCAGGTACCTAACTAGACTTTGCATCCTGGCTTGACTCCATACCCACAAAGCTGCACTATACAAGGAATCCTTGTATACCACCTTTTTGCTTGCCAAACATCTGCTAAGTCCTTGTCAGTGCTTAGGAGGTCTAGTCTGAGCCCTCTGGCTTTGGAGTCTGCAAAGGGCCTTGCTGTTCTCGCGGGAGCTAGTTTGTGCAACCAATTCTCGTTCAGTTAAGAGAGGCTTAGCAGACTTCCCAGGAGTATGGAAGAAATGTAGGTGGGGACATCTGCTGCTTAAACCGAATGAGGGGGATAAGCAGATGCAGTGGTTCTTCTGAAGCTTCTGCCAAAAGAGCTACACATTTCTAGGAACACAGGGCTCACTGGGTGGGGACTAGCTATGGCACTGAAGAAGCTTTATTCCTTCACTGAACCCAATCCTGCTAAATGTTGTAACACAGAAAAGATTATTTTTCGTTTTTACTGGCAGGCAGTCGTGGTTCGTCATCAGTGCATTTTTATCTTCAGGCAGGGATACACTCTTTGCTGAGAGCTCAGCAGTCTGTGGGTCTCATAAAGCATGAGGACCAAAGGTTCTCTGTCCCCCTTCCTGACAGAGTTGCTAATAAATTGAGAGGAAAAATGGCTCATCACATTAATGACATTCCTCCATTCACTGGCAAGCAGTGGACACCTCTTGTGCTAGGTGCTGAGGATAGCCCTGATGTGACCAGGAGATGTGCACAGCTGTGCAACTGAAACATCCACCCGCATCCTGGGAGCATTCGCCATACTCACTGCTGTTGGCCAGAGGGTCAATGCCTGCTAACACTCCTTGGTAAGTCTGCAGCTGCACCACATTTGACAGAACTGGAACTGCTGAACATACTCAGCCCTGAGTTCTTTACTGCTAGCACTGAAATCATGTTTCCATCTTTCTTCTCCTTTAGAGAACAAAACCAATTGGCTTTATAATCAAAAATCCCTCAAAATCATGGTTTTAAACTGCTACCAAAAAGAAGTTTTAAGGAAGTATTTGGCCAACCAATTAGTATACTGATCTTTAAGGAGGAGCACTGAAATTATTGCATAATTCCTGGTCTCCAACCCCATAATGAAAAAAAAGTGACCCTTCCCTAAAACCACCACCTGGCTAAAAATCATTATTTCATTTCAAGGAAAAGTTGATATTAAAATATCGAGACCAGTTATATGCATTGCATTTGAATAATCTTCCAGACCATCACATTTATGCTGAAGTGGCTTCTCTTTTTTCTCAAAAGAAAATGTTTAGAGCATAATCATCATACATAGGTTGGGTTCTTTTTCCCATAAATCTGGTCTGAGTGTGAAACAGGGGCTTCACAACGATTTGCTTTTGGTCTTGATTTCATCTGGGTTTTTAATGGGATGCACAATGATGTCAAAATGGCTTCTGACATAAACAGCGCATTGTTCTCCTGGTGGGGCTGGAGACCACATGGGATGACTTAAGAGACAGTAAATGCTGGTGGATCTCAGATATCTTCTCACCTTTCTAACAGAAGGTAACATTTTACATAGAGAAGATGTTACTGCAAAATTTCAGCCCATACTGATAAAAATAAAGTTGAGTCAAGACAGACAAGGTAATGTGAGGACTGCAAAAGCAAAGGGCTAGCTCAGGGCATGTTTGCACTAACCCAGAGGAACTAGACACATTCTCCAGCTCATTTTTTTATTCAAACATAGCCTCAGGTCTGCTGAATTGTTCATAACATTCAACAGCAGAAAGTTTCTAAAAGCTTGCATTAGTTGAATTTTTACAGTGCATCTTCCAAAACTACCAATGGCAATATGCAATATTTATATCTAATCTAATATTTACAGCCCCGTTCTGCAACTGTGCAGCTTCTTCCTGGAACAGTGAAAGAGCTTCTAGGGGGCTCCTGCTCACGGGCAGATCTTGCGGTTAATGTGCTGGGCCCCCAGTTTAACAGCAAGGCAGTTTGATGCGCTAGCACACAAGCATCTCTTTTCTCTCTAATATGATTCTCTAAGTTCAAAGAATACCAAATACAGATGAAAGTGCCCCTGACCTTTCCACCAAGACAGCAGTGTTGTTCCATTCTTGCACGCTAGTAAGCGGTTCTAACAGTTTGAAGCCCACCTGATTCTACAGACATTTAGCAATGTTTTGGTCTGCTAATAGTGTAATTTAATTCATGTTGAACAAAGGCTGCCAAGGGAACTGGATGCTCCTCCCCTTGAATAGCACTCTCAGGATCTGCTCCCAGCTCATTCTTGTCTCTGAATATTTTCTAAAGGCTTAAATTTCAAATTGTTCCTACCAGTCTGGCATGTAAATATCTAAGTGGTGATGCACACAGCAGCTCTTATAGAAGTCTTACACAGGGCAGATCATTAAAACTCTCTCTAGGGGGTATTCTACTTTATTTGTGAAGTATCATAACTGATTTCAATGGTACTACTGATCAACTGAGGTGTTTTCAGTCAGAATAACAAAATACTGGATTCTGTACCTTCTAAAAAGGTCTCCTGCTTTCAGTAATCTAGTTTCTAACTGATAATGAATATTAAAATGCCTGCACATGGGCAAATTATATAAACATGTAAAGATACTCATTTTACAGTTTATCCTGTTAACAACTAATATGGTAAAACATCCCCCTGCTTTTTAAATACAAGAAATGTACCTTAACACAGTCAGTAAGTACTGACTGCATGCTTCATTCAAAGCACTGGTATTTCCTTTCTTCACTCATGTTGGGTAAGAATCATTCATCTTAAATTGTCTATCCTCTTTTATAAGTCCAACGGAGAAGTAAATATTCTGGTTGAGAAAGAGTAACTAAGGCTGACTCAAGCACCTGTGTTGATTAATATGGTATGTAATTTTGCAGGAGGACCTCAAAGAAAAAGGATGGGAAATCAATTTGACACATTTATTTCCTATTTTATGCCATATTACATTGATCATTGAAAGGTTGAGTTGGAGATTCCAGCTTCAAAGGTATCCTCCTGAGTAAGGAAAAGAAATGGCTAAAAATTCTTGGGTTTTTTCTCCAACAACAACCCCTAAAGATTGATTTATCTGAAAGATAAATAAAGCCCTACTTAGTGTCAAGTGCGGACTGAAAGCTGAGCCTAAAAATTTGAGGCTTGTCCTTTGGATTAGTGCAAATCATCCTAGTTCCACTGATTTGAATAAATCGACACACATCTTCGCTAACCAAGGATCGGGCCTTTAGAAATGGCTGTGTGAAATGGCCTCCACTTTCACAGTATCCATGACTGACTATTCCATTCATTTGAACTGCATTAAGGTCCAGTGTCTTTCTACTAGATTGCAATAGATACCAGACCTCTAGTGCACTCTGCTTCCCGCCTTTCAATTGCCTCTACTTAGAAATTCAAGCAAAAAACTTCTCTTTCTTTTTCATTCTACTTCCATTTAGATCTTTGGCTTCTGCAGTTGTTGCTAGTCCTCTGCAAAAGGACAAAAATCAGATGGAGTTTACACCGCTGTTTCTGGTCAGAAGCTGTCTCTAGTCCTTGATGGGATGGGCTTCTGGGTGGCTACTGAGGAAAAATTGTCCCTCTTGTCCCCTTTCTGAAAGTTGCACCTATGAATCTTTCCATCATTCTAGTTCAGCATTTAAAAAGCAGTAAATGGATGTGAAGGAATTTAACCTGATCCCCTTCTGGGTGATAGAACAAAGGAAGGTCTGGAAGCATCCAGATGGTCACCATTTTCCCTCTGTAGGTTTTCTTTAAAGCTAAGGATTTGTTTGCTGAAAATCATTGTTCCCTACCTTCTCATGCTTCTTCAAAAAGTGTTTTAGAATTGCAATTCACCTAGCAAAAACCAACTATTAAGGAACTTGGGAATTTCCCCTGCCTCTGCAGGTGTTTTTAGAATAGCAAGCCTTCATTTCTCCTGGAATATGAACCACTCATATCCCACTGGTACATACTTTTGGGAATATATCTATATCGTGTTGTTCCTCTATGCAGATTTATAAATGGCTGCTACTTTAGGACACAAAGCTGTTTAACCTTGTATATCTTCAGATATTTTTCTATGAGCTAAATTAACCTTACAGAAATTCTCTATTTCCTACTTCACTATCAAAGGAAGACTTTAAGAGAATGGGGAAAAATACTTCTTTTCCTTCTGCTCCATGCTATATCTATGAATATTGTATTTCCTACTAATGTTTTGCCCTTATATTGAAAATGCAGGCAGATAGGATGGGAAATAGCATTTACATAGCTCCTTATGACAGCGTAGCTAGTGACTGCAGTGTATCAGATTTTTGGTATATGAAATCAAACGAACATAGTATCCTGAGGATAGTGGCACAATGGCAAATAAGTTCTGTGTATTCAATATGATCTGTATGCTGCAGGTAACAATACTAAGGCAGATTGAAAAAAAAAAACCATGCTTTTCTACGTGAAATTGTTTAAGGTTTGCTGGCAGAGATTTTAAAACAAAGCCAGATGACCTGTATTTCAATGTAATTATTTAGTTTCTGGGAAGAGAAAGAACATGCTTGTATTTGGGGGTATTTCTACCTGATTTCTCTCATTTTTCTCTCATGCATAAAGGGAGGGTGAAACTGAGGGTTTCTAAGTCTGAGGGAGTACTCCATTTCCAGTTGTGAAGAGTATAGGTGTGTGAAAGACTCCTTTGTTCCCTTTTCCTTCTAAGCTTTTTAAAATATTTTCCTGCATTTTTGAATGAGAGAGAATAAAACCTCTATAATATTGCGGGGCGGTGTCCTCTTTTTCTTTTTTTCTTTTTTTCTTTTTTCCCTTAAAATGTTCTACACCCTTTCAGAAATGTAAGCTCTTGATCTACTTCTCCCTCTTCCAGGGAGCACTAGCACTGCTAGCACCACTCATTCCTTTAGACCAATCTTTTTATGAATGTCCATCACTGTAAACACCATCCACTAGAAGACTAAAACTACATGCTTATCATAGCTTTGGTTACAGCTGAAGCAGTTTATTAATTCACATTAGCAAAACAAGATTAAGGCTGTGTCCCACTACCTAGCAAAACAGTTCTTGCTCTCTCACATAGTGCCGTAAAAGACCATTGCCTGGTGTGAATGAGACCTCATCTAAAATCCAGGCTGCCATAAAGGAGGTAGGTAGAAGCATAATATCTGGAACTCATCCACAGAAATGCAATGAAGTATTTTTAAATACATATGAATCTTCCAAATCTTTAGAAATCTGAGCAGTTTGCTTTGAGAATGCCCATAAATTAAATATCTCCCAGCCCTGCAAACCACATCTGTTGCCAAAGTTTAATCCCAAATACTAAAAGTGCAGAAAGAAGCTGTCTCATAAAGTGTGCAGGGGTACTCCTGTGTGCAGATAGATCATCTCCTTTTGCAAAGTCCCCAACAAGCCCCCAACACTTTCAGTATGCAAAATCAACTTGCAGCTGCGTAACTGCTACAAAGGGGAATTCTGCATTGCAAAGAGATGGTTTTCTTGGTGGTATTGCCTTCTGTACATCAAGGACTTCACAGGCAATTCGGAATTTCATCTCACTGGGCTAGGCTCTGGATGAGCTACCAGCCTTGGCTCCCTGGAAGTCAGGAGTCGTGAGTTTCTTAAGTTCAGATAAATGGTCATCTGCGCCCATGGTGGTGTTTTCTAAGAAATACGTACATGCACACGCACTGAGTGTTATCCCTTAAGCTTTCATTTCCTTAGGAAACCAGGCACACACACAGCCCCCGCGGGTGCACACACATACAGATAGGCATTTTGTAGATCGGTTTAAGAATCAGTTTGACAAGTTTACCAAACTGTACTCCTCCCTGAAGTGCTATTTTGTCCTGTTGCACATGTATATAGGCTGCACTGGTAGCTAACTTTCGGGACTAAACACAAGGGAATATGTGTGGTTGCAGTAATGCTTTCAACATACGTGTTATTTCAAATCTCTGCTTCTCTGCATGTTAACCAGACTTGTAGGTTTGGTAGTGCTTTTGCATAACATCTATTCGTGCAGCTGAAAATCTCTCCTGTTCCTGCATAATCGAGTTCTGACCATTGAAATCAGAGCCCAACAAAAAAGGTCAGCATTTAACAATCATCCATTATAAAAAATGTCCACGTATTGTTTCCTATTCCCTCCCTTGATAACTAGGATGGATTTTTAGGTACTTCTTGGCTGACAGTTAACACATGTTCATCGTATAGTTTGTGTCTGTATTCAAGTATTTTGAATCTCAGCTTGATTGCTTTTATGTGATTTCTTCTGTGTAAGGAAATGAGGGTCAGACTTTTCCATGGGTTTCTCAAGAATAAGCTTGGTCTTCTGTTGCTGCTGGTGTACGTGACTATTAATACTGCGCTGAGGTGGGACTGAGTTAGACTGTTTGGCTCATGTTTAGTTCCTTGGATCCTTCCAGCAAGCGAGATGTGCGAGTCATCAGCTGTTCAGTAGGACAACATTATGAAATCATACATTTTTTTTACCAGCCAGCAGATAAAGTGACAGCTGTCCCTGTGCTCTGGAATGTCATTGTGGTGGCCTCTTTTACAAGTTTTGTCAGCTTAAGTAAAACAAATACCCCACTCATTTGCCTTAGGTTACAAAATAACAACTAGGCATTTACTGTTGTTATAGGGAACCATAATTATTATCAATTACTGAGTGTGCAAACATATTTTGTGTACTCAATGGATTTAGACCTATTTTCATTCCAGCCTAATTAGAAAGCTACATGGTAATCTCCAGCCTCAGGCTTTTCCTACCCATCCTTGAGTGACTGCTTAATTTCTCCCTTCAAAATAAACAAAGAGATGCCACATCCACAGCAAAGCTCCAAAAGGAGGCCCCATACTCAGTGACACAGCATTAAGAGATGACTTTTTTTTAGCAATTCCCTTTTATTTTGCTTTGCAAATTTTTCTACTGACTACTAGCTTCAATGGGAAGATTTAACTTTGAAATTCAATTTCAGTATTTCTAGACCAAGTTAATATTTTCTTTCATACATGGTGGGAGACGAAGAAAACAAATTTCAAGCAAAGATTAGTTAGTTGACTATAAGACAAAAGGGATAAATTCTGTGAGTATAAAGTACTGAAGCAGGTATCTGAATGAGGTTATGGGGTCTCCTTTCTCATACACTTTGCAGAGCATGTTAGATAAAGATGTGTTGGGGTTAGCCTAGGTATATCAGACCCTGCCTCTGGTCAAAAAATGGTATTAGATGATCTCATGAAGTCTCTTTCAGCCCTAATTTTCCATGATTAAATTCAAATTAGACAGGAGGCTGAGCTGTGCAAGTCACAGAACTACTGGTCACTAGCCACTACTGCTAGAAATCAGGATGCCCGCCATGCGCCCTGAAAGGTAGGAGCAGACCTTCCATTTGAGAACTGTGCTGCTGTAGGAGGAGGTAGATATGGAGATGAAGGGGTGCTGGCAGTGCATCCCCAGGACAGAGGCTGCGAGCAACGCCAGTCACAGTGGCCTCTTAGACTGGCAAGAAAGAGTTTGAAAGGAGTTTGCCCACTCTTCAGGCAAAGAACTGGCTGAAAGAAGATGAAGAACTGGCTGAAAGAAGAGGGATCCTAAGGTTTGGGTCTCTGACTCCCCGCTGAGACTCAATGGGCATCTCTGATGTAATTGAATGTTTGCTGGAAGGCACCTTGATGCCCAGCTTCCACATCCCAGGTGAGTGTCCAGCTTTGGTAACCCAATCTACCCTCTCACTTTCTGCATTGCCTTATCTCTGTCCCAGTTTAGGTGTGGGAGCAGAGTGAAATAAGGCCATCTAGTGAGACAGTGGGAGGACCACTCCAGGGCAACATGTAACATAGTGGCTAAGGTGGTTTCCTAGGAGTTTGGGAAACCAGCATCAAGTACCTGCTTCACATCAGGCAAAGAAACGTTTGAGCTCTCGCTTCTGGTATCTCAGAAATAAGCTTTAGCCAATGGGCCTCTTGATAAGAAAGAGGCGTAGTCCTTGTAGCCTCCTCATGGCTGTGGGTTTTGGGTGGTTGTCATGAACAAGCCTACTGTAAGGACCAGTATTTAACATGCATTAGGCACAAAGCAGTTCGGAGCTGAATGAAAGAGAAAATGGGGTTCGATGTCTCCGGGCTGAGGTCTGAGTTCTCAGGGTACAAACCAGAGGCTTTGTGCAGAACATGGCAATGAGGCACCTAAAGCACCCACACAAATCTCATCCCATCAAACTGTGGTGTTTGACTATTTAGGTTTATTTATATTTATGTTTGCTTATATTTATATTTTAGAGGGAAATGCAAACAAAGCTCCTTACCAAAAGAAAGTAGCTCATTGCACAAACAACATTTCTCTCAGGAAGAAGAAGGGGCCCCATGTGACAGAGGATGGTCACACCACCTGATGTGCAACCAGGCGGTGTTTGATACCATAGCGATGATGCTTCCATGAAAATTTGGGTAGTTTGGAACAGAAGTTTAAAGCTTCAGCAAAAGGCAGGTGGGTGTATGTATCCTCACGTTCACCGTTGTGTGCATGACAGCACATGTACATTAGTCGCAGGACAGATAATGCTTTTTTGATCATGGGAGAAGCCAGAGCTGCTTGTGTCCATTTACAAGATTAGGTAGCCTGTCTCCAACAAACAATCGGACTTTATTTCTCTGTATCATGTTAATATTTCCACTCTGGGATATGCAGGGGCTTTAGGACCTCAGGAAGAGCTGTTTGTGCAAATTACCAAGCAAATCAATGGTATGTGCATTCCAAGGACTCATAACTCAGGCAGAAAGAAAAAAAAAATAATCAGATTGCTCAAAGGAACTTGTTTAGGGTGGCAATTTCCTAGCCATATTTCAGCTTTCTGTCTCCAGCTATTCAGGCTGTCTAAAATAAATCACTGTCTTTTTTTTCTTCTTTTTTTTCCTGAACAATGGGGGAAGTGTGATCAGTTTGTTTGTGCTCTTTTTTTTTTTTAAATTCTCCTTTTCCATAAAACCAGACAAAACCTGTGACTGTTTCTGTTGACAACTCTACCCTAAGACCTAAACATGCAAAAACTTTCAACGGGCTTAAAGTAGTACTTTAACCAGGAGAAGTCAAAATAGCTTAGCTGTTTTACCCACCACTGGAATGTAATGCAAGCTATGTACACAAACCAGGCCTCACATATTAAAAAAACATCAATAAGAAGTAAGATCCATTCCCTGCTTTAGAAGCTACAGATTTCATCCTACATTGGAAGGATGCTGAGTCCAGACTCCTGTTAGGTGGCCTCATCCCAGACAGTGGTGAGTCCGTATAAAATCACAACCAGTTGTGGGGTTTTTTTTTGCCAAAGCTGAATATATTTCCCTTTGAAGTACTGTTGGTGAGGAGCATGTTTTATTATGCATGGTGTTAACACCAGTTCAAAAATTTAACTCCTTTTTCATATTAAAATAAGAAATTGTGTCCATGAGAGCTTGAGACTGGCTTTTTAACTACAAGCTGCAACTCTTTTTTTCTCAAATGAAATAAAGGCATGCTTGCGAGCAGGAGACCAAAAGGATGTTTCTAAGCTAAAAGGCAGGCAGAATAAGCTTGGCTTGTCACCAAGTTGCACTGAATTTGACAAATGAAATTTCATTAGAAGTGCAGGGGTGGTTGTGAAACTGCCAGTAAATAACTGTCTCCCGAGTCTCACACTTTTTCCAGAGTCTGTTTTCTCTTCAGACTCCGTTCTGCCAGGGACAATATTTTAAAAGCAAAAACCAGAGCTAAGCGTCAGAGTTAGGAGTTAGTAGATAATAAAGGTCAAGTGTATTTTTTCCAGGAGCTACTGGAATTTATGCCATTATTTTATCTTTTCTCCCTCCCTTGTGCTTTCTCTCACAGTTGTTACCACTAATGGGTCCAAGCCAAGGCCATGAATCTAGACAAATTTGGGGATGGTTCCAGAGCTAAATTGTGTAGCTGACCATTTTCTCTCCAATGACCTGAAGCAAAACCCAAGCCCCATCCCCATGACCCTGTGCTCTGAAATGCTTGGAGCTGTTTCAGACCTGGATCTGAACTTCATGGCTGATGACCCTCTCTAGTCATCATCCTTCAGTAATTCAAAATATAAATTAAATGCACATCATCATTCATCCCACCAAACCACATCTGTGCATGAAGCTGCTTTTGCTCTCTCAGGGCATTACAAACCCGTGAAGTATCTCTCCTCCTGGCTGTTACTGAGCAGAGAAAAGGGGTTCTTTGTCTTGTTTCTTGCTGCTTCTGTAAGGAAGGTTTTCTACTCTTTCTGGCTTGGGGATGTAAGACACTTCCATTTCCAAACAGGAGTCTCTATCATAACAGTTTGTGCTTTCTGTAAGGATTAGGTGTTGAATTTACTCTTCTGTACCACCCCTCGCTGCTCCTCATCTGGAATGTGGGCTCAGGTGGCCCTGGCAATCCAGCTTCTTTTGCTCTGAAGCCGAGGCGGGAGGCCCGGTGATGGTCCAGACTCTGGGAACGCAGCTTTCCTGCACGGATGCTGTCACTTGTGATTGACCGAGACTGGCTGGAGGGAGCACCCAAGCTCTTTTCACAGGAGGCTCCCCCCTCCGTGACACACTCTGTATCTCTTCTTACAAATGGCACTCTGAAGGATACCTACTTCTGAAAACATGTATATCTGCATCTGTCTCTCTCTGTTGTTAGACGCAATTTTGACCATGTGTAGAGGTGTTTTGTAAGTGAACTCTTTCCTTCCCTGCATTCTCTAGTTTTCTTTTTAAAAACTTGAGACCGTGTGTTTTGGTCAAAGTTCATACCTGCTGCGGTCAGAAGGGCAGAGCTGGGATTCCAGCTCCCTAATTTGGTTGGTAGTTTAATTTTCTGGGAAATGAGTCCTGCGTATCACATGCTTCAGCTGATAAAATCAGCAGGACTTTACAACTTTCCCTCATCAGGCCATGTTCCACCCATCACTGATGTAAATGGAAGTCATTACACTGATAGTGTATGGGAAGAGGATTTAGGTTATAGAGAGAATAGAGCCCCAGTCTTTGCTCCTCCAGGCTTTCTGAAGCCATAAATGCTTGCAGAACTAATATGAAGAGCATATTTCCAGTGTAGATGAAGTTGGAGGGCTCCATTTCTTGGTGCAACTTCTGCTTTCTAGAACCTTAATTAGAACTTTCAAAAATCACTGATAACCCAGATGTGTTGCCACTTCTTTTAGTAGAAGGTAATCCTAGATGACCTCCCACAAATCCCTTTTAATTAGCCTCTTTCCCAGAGTGTGCCATGCCAGCGGATGATTAATACATTAATCTTACCCTATTTGCAGCTGATTCTTTATTCTTTCTCTACAGATGGAATTTTATTTTGAGGCCCCCTGAAGTTTTAGGTTGCGATCATCTACTCTGAGATCTGTTCTCACCCTTAGAGAGTCTTGTCACGTTTTGGGGAGGGCAGAGGGGGGATGAATCTAAAATAAAATCTTGCAGATGATATTGCACGCAACACCAGACACAATTGCACACAACAACATACACAATGCTGCCAGCAGTCCCGCTGCTTAAGAACAAAAACTGTCTCTCATGAAATCTGAATTTACAAGTTGATTGTCATGCTATTGAACAAGCTAACAAATGCCATAGTATTGTACAAGCTCACACAGGAGGCAGGGCTAACATGTTCATTAATAGTACCAAATTGGGTAGGTTGTGGCATCAGATATACTGTTTAGACTTGAGAAATAAGAATTCATCTATGCTGCTTATTATTGAGAAATAATACAAAATGGTTCACAGGAGAGAAAATTCTCGTTATGGCACTTGGTATTCACCATTGTACTGGATAGAAAATAGCCATGTGAAAGAAAAATCTGGGGCATTCAGTTGGGCTAACTAGACTTGCTGGAAAACATGTCCTGCGTATCATCTGCTGCAAATTTGATCTGTGTTTGGGTCATCAATCAGATGTCAGACTGAAATGTAACAAAACATTAGGGAGGGTCAGCAGAACATTGAGCTTTGTATTTAAAATATTACAATCTGTGTCAGGCATTAACTACATCAGCTGCTATATATGGCACTATGGAAAGCATTTTGCAGCTGGACTCAGTAACTGTGAAAACATTTTTCCCTGAAACTTCCTGTTTGAGGAAAAAAAGGGAAAGAAATAGCTAAGTGCACTTTTGCCATCTCCAGGCTTTATGACTTCGTGGATGGTCATGGGGAGTGAGGTTGGCAAGGTTCAGGGTAGCAATTGGTCACGTGGACCATGGGGAGTCTGGAAGGAGGATCTATCAATCTGCTTCAGTTGAGTTTATCTGTCCTAGTGGTAATTTGGGTACCAGCATGTGTTTGATGGCTTTATGGTAGGCGTGGGTTAGAAGCCACTGGAAGGGCTATAAATTTTCAGACTTGACGCATGAGCTGACCTGTAACCGATGGAGGTTAGGGAGAAGCTTCCCCTTTGGGGAAACTGCTAGGTTATTTTTTTCGTAGCAAGGCAGCTGGTTTTACATCAAAAACCAGCCCATGGATTAGATGGACATTTAGTTGTATCAAATACGGTGGTTCATGTGTACTCCAGATGTCAGGCTGGGTAGGGAAGCTCTGTCAGATGGTAAAAGCACACTGTAAAAGAGATCTGCCAGTAGCTTCTTACAATAGCTGTGTATATACAGTATAGTTAAATGCTGAGAATCAGGTCCTACAAGACACTACCAGTCCTATCATTTACTAAAGTCCTTGTAAACGAAGAGTACGCCAAACCTTGCAGAATGGGAACCTGAGGCACCTGTTGTTTGAGGAGCAAAGGGGAAAGCTAGAAAACCAGGAAACCTGATGGCAAAGAAATCAGAGAGACTTTCAGCAGTGGTATTTTGTACTGTTTCCCACTAGATTCTGGGAGCCAGTAAAGATTTCTGAAGATATTTGCTTGATAGAACACCCACTGCTTGTTTTAATTAGCTTGGTCTCATTTTTAATAGGCACCAGCTGAAAATTTTGAGTGGGGTCTTGCATGCATTTCAGTATTAATGCAGAAAGATGGGCCTGACAGAGTTCAACCTTGCATCGCAGTTATTGCAGGCATAGTTCCACGGGTCTGGTCTGGCACAGCGTAGGGGGAGCGGCATGACCCAGACGAATTAAACTTTGCGGGTTGGGGCTATCTTTTGTGTTTCACTTGAAAAACTTAAAATATATAAAAACCATTTAGGTTCCTTTTTGCTCATCTCTGTTCAAGGCTGCTGAGGTCTTCTGCTGAAAGCAAGTAATGCTTGTCTGCGGGGGATAGCTTTTCTATTAAGAGATAGTTAAAGCATGTCAGCAATCTTTGGCTGATAGCAGACAAACCAAACTCCTCTCATGTTCCCTCACACAGAGCCTTTAAGTCATGCTGACATGCCTGGAGTTGAAAAAACCAACGATGAGCTGTGATAACAGCTTGTAAACACAGAGTGTGGCCGCACCTTGCAGTGTCTACAGCCTAAGGGAACAGATCTGCTAGCCTATATCTGCCCTTAAATGCCAGGAAACAAATCATTGGTAATAAAACACAATGGCTGTTCTCCATCTGCAATCCATTTCTGTTTAACTAATGACGTTAAGTAGAAAATAGCCACAGACATCTCTTACTAGGTCCTTGAATAAACAATGGCTGTAGCTCAAATGTTTCATTAACAGTGAGGGAAGCAACCACCAGTTCTTTTCCCAGGTGTCAGTAGCTGCTGCTAGCGTTTGCATAGCCGTGGGCTTGCAGGAATGGTCCACGTTACTGCCGTCATCCTTTGCTTGCATGATGGAGGGAAGTGTGCCTCTGTTTGCTGCAAGGCCTGGGCAAGTATGGTGTGTTCATAACAGCAAGCAAGATCTGCAACCCAGTGAAAAGAGTAAGTCTTTCTGCTAGTTGCAAATGGCTTTGGGCTCAACCATGAAAAAAGTCAGCTGGGGGCAAGGAGAAGCTCTCATTGCTCTGGGGAAAAGAATATGGAGCTGGGGCTGCCTGTAAACTCTCAAGCAGAGAGCCTGAGACAAGCCACCTTCTGTGTTTCCTATCTCCCCTTGGGGTGCAACTGCAGGTGGCATTGTAGTCCCCTTGAGCAGGGCAGCTGCCTATAGTCAAGGTGTTTTTTCAGGCTCAATCGCAGAGAGAGGTTCGAGATGTAATGTTGGAATTGGGGTCCAGCATAAAAGTTGTCAAAAGCTGAAGGTGATGATATGACTTTGATTTGACTGACCAAAAGCTGTACACAGATAACACCTCTCAACTTTTCTAGGCTTAAGGTTATTCACTCTTTAAGTTAGGGTTTTTTGTGCCATCTATAAATTATAAACCCCAGCTCTCTTAAAGTGGAAATTCTGTGCTATGTATGCACACAGGGCTTGGCTGTTCTCTTACAACAAAATGCCATGCCAGATAAATAATCATGAGCATAAGGAAATGTCATGAATGAGAGAAGGGAGAAAAAGAATAAAATGAAATAAGGCTCCTTAAAAATATTCTGCGGAATGAGCAGCCATTATGAGCAAGTAAAGACATTATCATTTGTAGGCAGACTGGTGGATCTGTGTTCTTTAATGGCATTCTAATGCTGCTGATAAGAAATGCACGTATTCATGGGACTTAAGTAGATGCTAGATCCTCTTGCTTCAGGATTAAAGCAAATAAAGCTTTAAGGTATTTTCAGAGAGCCTGCTCTTTGTTAGTTTAAAAAAAAACCAAACCAAAACAGAAGAATTCCTAGAGGAAAATATTTATGTTCATTTGGGGCAAGCAAAGCCTTTCATTTGTTTTTGTTTTGGAAGGCAAATGTTTGCCCTGAGCCTAGCCTGCAGGTGTTGTGGCGGGCCCTGTTAACCTGCATGGGCCTGCTCACACACGCTTTCAGGAGGCTTTCAGGGTGGCCTGCCTTGCTGCACTTAGCTTCTTTCTTTGCCGGGCGTGTTATAGATTGGTCTTTCTTGTGAAAATCTGAGTATTTCTGGCTTGGATTAGGTTAGAGAAACTGTGAAAGGGTGGGGTTTTGTTTTGTTCTGGTTTTCCCTTCCTGCTATTCAGCACTAGTGGCTTCAGCCAGATCAAAATCGAGAAAAGCAAAAGGGATTTCTCCCTGACCTCCCCCCCCCCCCCCAGTGTCTGACTGCTTCTGGTCCTGAAAAAGTTGGTTCTGATCATTAAATGTTAGCATTGATCTATTCCAGCCCTTTTGTATGTATCTGTATTTAGTTTACTATTCTGGATCCCCCCTTCTCCAACAGAATAGTAATGGCGATCATGCAATAGGGGTTTATGTAAAATGGCCATCCAAAAAATGCTATATATTGCTACAAAGAGTGTCTACTTCAGCTGCTTCTTACGTGAATCCTAGTGATCCACATATGCTGTGGTAACCCTACACAACAGTGAAACATACCAACTAGAGGCTGTCTTTAATTGGGTAAGGTAATACTAAACACTTGTATGAGGAGTTCCTGAAGCTGGAACAGCCCAGCCCTTAAATACCTGGTTACTCAGCAGCAGATGAACATGGCGTCTGAGTCCCTGGGCTCTCCCTTCTGCACTAATCCTTGTAACTCAGCGATACTTTCTCCATTTGATCAGGGATGCATTAATCCATAATCCAAACTTCAGCTAAATGTCTCCTTCAGCTGTATTTCTGATTCTTGTTACTCTCCAGTAGGCTAGACCTCGAGATGTGCCTCACACTTTGTCATACTTGGAAAAGAGAGAGGGCTAAGTTGGCTTTAAACTTGTACCTGGCTGCAGTGTAGGTACCGGGTTGGATGCAGGTGTAAAACAGAGAGGGCTTAGGCTTTTTTCCACACTTTGTTTTGCCTCTCAGCATCTCCTGAGGACTGCTCTATCATGTGAGGGTTGTTAGGGCATGGACTTCCCGCTTATGAGTTGTCCCCAAGGCCTTACTCCTGCATTGAAGAACAGCAAATGCAGGAGCTGCTCCCAAGGCCAGGCTTCCTTGAAGGATTCCTTTAGATAAACTGTGGCCAATGTGTGTTGATGAACTAATTGTACAGCAGATGGGAAACAAACGGAAAGCATACAAAACCCTCTATCCACATTGCAAGTTTGTATATTTTCTGCCTCTGCTTCTAATCCAGTCTGAAGCTTGCTTTTTTTTCTTTGAAAAAATAAAATAAAAAAATCCAAGCACTTGGTATTTTTCTTCAAGATCCATTATGAGGTACTCTTTTTTCTTGCTGCTTCACTGGACACTAAACCCAAATTTCTCCATGGTCATTTTTAATGACCAAAAGCTCTCTACAGAACACTTCTGTAACTGGATATATTTCAAGCAGTTGCTACTTCAGGCCTTCATCTTCCTGTGTTTCAGTGGAGAGGAAAACAAACAATCAATGTCAACTGGAGGTAGAGGTTATAGATGGAAAGCTATAGCTCCATGAATGAAAGTATTATTCATGGAGTGACGTGTAATCCCCAAAATCCAGGCTGGGAGAACTGCTGCTCAGTTGAGGCCACTTTTTAAAAGCTATAAGGCAACTTGCTTTCCTTGTAAACTAAGGAATCGGGTATAAATACATTTTACTGCACCTTTAAAGTACAAATCAAAACAGATGGTTGAAAGGTACTGTGCTCTCTTGTCAGCCCTCACCCTCTTTACGTGGACTTCTTCCAGCCCTCCCAGTCTTTCTTTGTGCGTTTTAATACAGTTATTAATCCCAGTTTCCCTCCCCCCTTGGCAGGGGGCCTTTCCCCTTGCCAGTCTTTGGGCAGGCAATACTACCGAAGCCTGATTCAGAACCTGCTGATGATGCCAAACCTGTGATTAGCTATAGTTTGGAAATCCTAATAATTAGGCAGGGTGTATGTGTTCAGCTGGAAGCCAACGATCTGGTGCAGGAGGTCAGGGGATGGACGGGGATGATTCGCTGGACAAGTGTCACAGAGCAGTTCAGTTTACTGTAGTGCAAAGCATCGGGGGATGTGCAGCGCCAATCCCTGGTGACACATTGGGATGAGGACATCCTCAGGAAGGGCATGTTGTGATACAGCTGCCTGCACAAACCAGGTGGGTCGGCTTTTTTGCCTGAACTGCAGAAGCAGATAAAGCACTGAGGGCTGAGTGAAAAAACCATGACTTTCTCTAAATAAAAAATAATTGAATGCTGGGATTCTTGCAGAATCTGGGAGCTGGCAGGGCATTGTAGAAACCAGCACATATTCTGAGTCTTGTGCTCCAGAAAATGTATCGTGAGCTGGCAGTGCTGGACAGTGGAAGGCTCATAAGGATAAAATATTAATGCTGTGTGCTTTAAGGTGCTGCAAGTCAAGAGGGAGGTACTTGATTCAAATATAACTTGCTTGGGGGCCATCTGAGCCTGCAGACTTGTTTCAGCTTGTTACTAACAGCTGCGCCTTTTTTCTGCCATCCACCTCCAAATGAGGAGCTCAGAGGACAATTTAATTTAGTTATGCAGCTCCCCTGAATCCAGGCATGGGCATGGCTTTGCCAGATGAGTTGGGTTGTGCACAGAGGGCAAAATGTTGCCCTTGCCCCATTACCATGCAAGCACTAAGATGCGTGGGCAGAGCTTAGTTGGCTGTTGTTTGGAAGGCGCTAGTGTTAGGTACGAATTATATTTCTCAGGGCAAGAAGGCTGAAATTTATCCTGCCTCGCTGAGCTGCTGAGAGCCAGGTATCTCCAGGGCTTATTCAGCCTCATACCAGTTTCTGCTGACTGTGGAGAGAGCCACAGCTAGTTGTCTCTGTTAGGTGAGGTGGATGCTAATGCCCCAGATCCTTGGGTGCAAGGCTGGCTGGAGAAATAAAACACTGTGGGGCTAGCAAGGTAGCCAAGGACCAATGCTTCCTTCTGTAAATCCCGAATATGGAGTTGGGGGATATAGTGGGAGGGGATGCCTGCATGGGCAGACACTGAGACAAATGTCATTGCCCCCTTTCCATTGACTAATTGAGGATGGAGTGATCCTGTTCCTCTCTTTGGTGGGCTATGACACATGTACTTCACCTCTGCCAGGCAGTGCTGCAAGGCAGAGACTGCTCTCTTCTAGCTGGGCACTTTGGCCTGAGTGCAGGGTGGTGGTTTTGGTCAGTTCCTGAGAGTAAGAAAAAAAAGGTATATCTGAATCCTCCTCTGTCTTCCCAGGCATGCTCCAGATGTAAGCAAGCCGAGGTTTCTTATTTGACTTCAGTTTATACTTTCCTAGAGAGAAATGAGGAGGGTCTGCAACTGAGAGTCCTGGCTGGAAGAAAGCAAAGTCTGCCATAAGGATCTATCTACCTGCCTTAGTAACAGGAGAGAAGGGAAAGTTTCTGCTTAGTGGAGGAAAGTGAGCACAGCTAAAACCTTGCTAAACGTAGGCAGTCACTTGCTACCTTTCAGCTCGTGCTTACTCCCTGGGATTTGGCAACGCTTCATTCTGCCCGCACGATTTCTTCAGTGTGACTGGGCTTTGCAAAAACCTCCTTAATCCAACACAGAAAGGTTTTGTGCAATTGCATCCAACACAGTCCTATTTCACTTGATTTAAATGAGAAAGTTAAATCTCAGTCTAGACAGAGTGCTCTCTAGCTCCTGTGAATCTTGCACCCGGCGAGATGTATCATCTATGAGTATGTTTCTCATTTTCCAGACGAGCCCAGGGGATCTGCACCCCCCTCCATAAAATTCCTGTCTGTGCTAAATTGCCTTTTAGTCCTGATTTATACCTCAATAAAACACATCATGAGAAAGAGAAAATGTTTAATTGTATAACTGACATGACTTACGCAGGGCACATTTTTGGTGGTTATTTGTGCACTTATCTTCTTTAAAAGAGGTATAAAGACCCATGACTTTCATTTACAGCAGGAACAGTAAAAGGTGAGGAAAATAAATGCAGTGAAGGACAGGGAGTAAACCTTAAACTAGTATGGCTTCTGGAAAAGGGCCTCTATTAAAAGAATCACGGAAAAATATGAAGGGATGCAGGTTGGATTTGGGATCCTAAGGGGTTCCAAGAAAAACTTCGAGATTCCTCCTGTCCACTATCAAACCAAGCCAGAAAACAACCTTGCATTGGGGCTGTTTGATGTTGAAAGTTGGAAAACGTTTCTTTTCTCAAAGCAGTAACAAGTGAAGTAATCTTTTATGCTGCTTATGAAATAATTGATTCTGAGTTCTTGTTTGATTTCTTTCACCCAGACCCCTTTCAAAATTGTGCTGTGGTTTTCCTGTAAAATAGTTTTCTCAAGGGTGAGTATGATGCTAGAGACCAAGAGACAGGTATGCAAGCCTGTCTTCAGGTTTCTGCTGCAAAGTTTCTACTGGCAACCTTGTCCTACTGATGATAGGCACCTTGGCAGCACCTTAAACAAGTGTTCAAGCGGCACATGCAAGATAAGAAGACTCCAGGATAATTAGAAATGGGTTCATTACTGGGAGACTGGCATGATTTACTTAATTACATCATAAACATGCTTCCTTATCTTTTCTATCGGCTGTGTAAGGATGTGGCTTCTAAGACTGTTCTTTGGGGGTGAAAGCTAAGGAGCAAAGTTAAGCTTGTTGTTCAGCTCCAACTTGGTCTCATTACTGACAAAAAGTTTATTATGGCTTGGAGTTAGTGTTGACATGTAATTTGTTCTGCATGACATGACTCTTGCCTCAAGGGCCATCTAGACTTCAAATGCTGGAGAGTAGGTGCGTGGTAGTGCACAGACACGCCTATATATTTGCATACTAGGCTGATAGGAAGAAGAAATACTTCATAAATATGTAGGTCAGCTGCATTCCTATCTCCTTGTCTTTTAGTGTCTCAGCCCTGAACCTACTTGCCTTCTCTATGGTGTTGTCCTCTGTATAGGAACTTGGCCGCTGTGGTGCTGCAGACCAGCAAACAGGGAGTGTGAAGTCAGGAACTGGTGAAGGTTTCAGAGTGGTGGGGTACAAGGCCTCCTAAAATGTCTTAGACTGTCCGTAGGAGATGCTGAATTCTTCCTGTTGACATCTAGAAATTTCCCTCAAATATGAGAAGTGATCAGCGCAATCTTCAAAAGTTCAAATGGAGAGATGGACGAAGGCACTCACATCTTTGTATTTAGATGTTGTACCAATGCCCTGAGACATTGTTTACTAGAGACAAGCCTCCCTTCTCTTCACTGGAGAAAATCCTCCTGACAATATGTTCAGTAAAGATACATTTACTACCAAGACTTGCAGCATTATCCCTACCCAGGATACCAGGTCTTGCTAGCTTTGGCACAAAGACTGGTTGTGACCAAGCCTAACAAGGAGCGCTCTGCCTGACCTCTGAACAACGTGGGTGTTTGGTCAGCCTCTGAGAAAGAGAGTATTTTCTTGCTGAACTGAAAAGAAAGGCAGTTATGCTTCTATTAAAACAGCTTTTGACTTTGTAGAAAGAGAGACTTACCATTATCCAGTGTTTTTGGCTTCCACCTACAGTATGTTAATTGAAGGAACGCAGGAGCTTTGTGCATCGGCGATGGTTATCTCCATAGGAAATCCAGCATTGTGGTTACACCGGCTGGTTTTTTGCCTTTCCCAGTTGTAGGACTTCTTTTCACTTGCAGGATTTCCTTGTTCCAAATGTTTTTTCGTAGACCCAAGAACTTTTTTTTCCCCTCCTCTGAAAGAAAAGGTCAATGAAACAGAGATGAACAAAGGAGGAAAATGTCTTTCCATTTACTTACCGTCCTGCCAATTCAAACACTTCTGCGCTGCGCAGGGTTTCCCTGCACGCCTCTCCTGATGATGCACAAGACTGGCCTCAGGGAAAAACTCTGATTCTCTCTAAAATACGATTAAATAACTTCGCCACTGTCAGTGATATGTGTTTTTAATCAGCAGCGTGACCTTTTTCTATATCCCTGTTAAGGGCTAAGGAATTTTGGCAAGTATCATAAACTGATGCATGGTGCATGGCCTTACTTTACTGGTCCCAATGCATTTATCAGGAAGGCTGATATCCAGAGTTGTTCAATAGCTCTGGAATGGTTATTCCAGTAGTTCCTTCATCTGCAGATCTGCAGCCTAATGTTGCAGCTTGGTGCTGGAGAACCAAAAGGTCAAACAGACCTCATTTGGGGTAGAATCAACTACTTTGTGGGCTTCACTGAACAAGCTTTTAGAGAAATGCAGCCAGTAAACCAAAGCATTTTCAATCCACAACTGTGGATTGAAAATAAATATTTTATGAGTTTGAATAGCTTAGCCTTTTTTAAAATATTTTTGTTGCTCTTCATATTGGGACAGTGCCTAGAGCCAGACCACCATATGGATTATGCAAACATAAAACAAAGGGTTGATCTCTATACTGGAGATCATTAATCTAGCTTTAAAATGACCAGTCATGCTTTCAGAGGTCATTTTGGTTTGTTTTTTAAAGCTGCTTGTTGTCTTGAGTAACCCAAACATTGCTGAGGCCCTGCCCTTATTCTGATAAGGGACGCAAAAACTGCTATCTTGCACGGAATTTGCCTCCTGAGCATTTAGGTATGTAGGTCACTGTCCACTGATAACGCGTTCCTCTGTGTGAATTTTCTGAGACACTTCATGTTTCAAGGGAAGACCTGAACTGCATGGGTGGGGGGGAACCAAAACCAAAAAAAAAAACGACAACCCACAGGAGTTGTCAGGAAATAGCTGAGCAAGCTTGTGAGAAAATTGTGAGTTAAAGGAATATGCAAAGAGTTTACGCCACGTGTGGAGGGTGTGAAGTTTTAGACAGGCTCAGGGTACGGGTGCAGTAAGCCATAACGTAATCCTTCTAGCATGCAACGCGCAAGATGAGCTAGAGGTTGAGTAGAGTTACTTGGCTTTGGGATCTTTCGCCTTTGCCAGGAGAGTCAATCTGAAGGAAACCTTGGAAACAGAGCACACTTACTTTTTTTGAAGAGCTCGGTAACTTTCACTATTTGTACTTCCAAATCCAGAAAAGTGGTGGTCACAAATGACTCTGTTTCTCTTGACTTTTCGGGGGGGGGGGCGCTGTCTTTGAGGTACAACAGTGGCTCCTGAACTTCAAAATGCTTTCACTATCCTCTTGGTAGCATGCGGAGAACCCAGGAGGCAGGACGTCCCTCCTGCCTCCAAATTCTTGTAGACAACATTAATGCCTTGTCCAAAAATTACAGAGGACACAAGTGTACAAAATGAGGCAGAAATGACTGCTGCCTTAAAATATGCTCACATCATGGGACTAACACCTGCCCCTGCTCCCAACCAAAATAGATTTATAACAAAGGCACTGAATATGCTGTAGGGTCCTTCAGCTGACAGAGAGACTGCTGGTAAAGGTTGCACAGCAGTCTCCTTTCTCTGCTCCCAACAAATGAGGAAAACTGATGTCCTGGCAAGGACTTTTCCTGCCTGTCTGGGTCTTAAGCACAGAAGCAGCACTTCCCAGGGAAGAAAAAGAAATTATATTTTTGTGTGCAAATAGCAGCCAGCTGCTGGTTGTGGGTTTTGTTGTTTATTCCCCCTGCCCCCTGACTTCTGAAATGTGTTCAACATGTTGAACCCCATTTCTCACCCCTCATCCAACCTGCAGAGGATTTAAAGAACAGGATCACAAACTTCCCCGTTTGTCAAATACAGCAAGTGTCCTGAGGGGTGAAGGGGCCAGAGATGACTCATTGCACCAAGCCCAGTGTATTAGCTCAATATGCATCCAGAACTGTGATCAGACATTGGGCCAAAGAGCATGGCCAGGTGGGAGACAACTTCAGGGGGACTCTTCATGAAAGCAGTATGTGCTGCCTCACTGCAGGACCGCCACTCTTGGCCTTACAGGGCCAAACAGCTTGTGCAGGGTTTCTCGTTCCTGCTGAACGTGCGTCTCTCCTGTGACCTGGGAGATGCGCTGACACTTCTGGGGGTTTGCCTCGGTGTGGGGAATCTTACAGGCATAGCTGTAGGGTGCAGTTACGCCATTGCAGCAATGCCAGTGTCAGTTCCTTTGCTTGTGGGTCAAGAGCGTAGTTCAGGCTGAGTTATTTCTGAAGCGATGAGTCTCGAGTACAGCGGGACAGGCAAGGTATACGATCCAAGCAATGCCTTTGCTTTCCTGAGGTGTGTTACTGACCTGCTGGTGCATACTCAGCCCAGGAAGGACATATAGCTGGGGGGGAATCGCTACGTGAGGGATCTGTACAAGAGTAAAGCAGGATGGCCTTTTGCTAAGGGCATCAAGTAAGAGTCTGAAGTCTGTTGGCATGTAATTTCATCTGTTGGTATGGGTTTTTTTCCACTGCTTAAGAGTGAGGCATGAAACCTGCCTATGAAGCACCTACAGCATTCGTCCCTCTCACTTACTTAAGAGAATCTTGAAGGGAGTTGCGTTACTTGCTTTCATGTTAGGCAGCAGTAACCTTGTGCTAAATCCCGTGAACCAAGGGCTGCAGGATACTTGAGCTTTCAGCCAGCACTTGACTTCATAGCTTAGGCAACGAAATAGCACTCCAGAAGTAAAACAGTTTCTCAAATGAGTGCTTTGGGATTATTACCCTTAGATTTCAATTAATATGTTCATTCCTGTAGCACGGTCTGAGGCATACAGAAAGCATTTGTTTTGCCAAATGGTACCAAGAGCAAAATTACCCTAAATCATAGTACTAAAAAATGATGGAAAGATAGATCCAATTAAAATCCTTTTTAAAATAAAAACACTAAAGAAATCCTTGTCAGCTGTGTTTAAGGAAGAAAGGCAAACGTAAAATCTTAAGCCCTTCTCCTCCAAAGAAGGACAACATTGTACTGAAAGGGCTAACTGCTGCTCTATATACTGCATGATTTTACTTTGTACCCTTTCATAGCACTGGGGAAAGAAAATAAGGTACAACCCACATGCCTTCCAGATCTGCCATAAGGCATTTTCCCCCCCCTCTTGCTCCATAATGAACAAACGTGCGTTTGCTTCACAAACAGATTATTTATTGCTTGACGCTGAATTCCCCTTTTATTTGCTATATTATTTTCACCAGTGTATTTCGAAAGTTGCTCTTTCAGGTATCTGCTCTTCCAGCACTGAAAAATGCCTCTCTGTGCTGAATGAAGTGCTACAGCAAGTTATTAATTTCTAGTTAGGAGAACAGCCTGAGGGACAGGCTACACGGGCAGTCCTTGCAACCTGAGCAGGTAACAGTGAGAGAGCAAGCTCTCTCATATTTCAGGTATGAGGACCTGAAGCGACTTGTGCAAGAGCCGGGCAGAAGATCTGTGGTGGCATTGGGAACAGAATCCCAAGATTTTCAGGACCTCAGAAAACAGTCACTGTTGTAGCTGGAAATAACCACCTAGCCTGCTCTGCTCCTGGGGAAACTGGTTGGAAGAGTTCTTCTGGCTAGATGCAGAAATGGAGAGGAAAGTGTTAGTGGGTAGGGGTGAAGAGAGCTGGGAGAAGTTGGCGAAGAGCAGGGATAGATGGCTGAGGCATAAACCTTGATTAACAGGTATTTGGTTTCACTGTTCAGAAAGTGTGTGGGAGCTGAGAGATTGCAGAGGTGCATTTAATTTAAACTCCAGGGAATGTACCCAAATTCCCGAGTAATTTGCATTGAGAATCGCCTGATGCTTCTCACTTGGAAAATCCTGCTTGAAGGTGTTCACATGTCTGCCAGGCTTTGACCGAATGGGTTGATGGCTTTGGGGTCACACCACAGGCACAGATCCTGTAATCAGCCCCAGTTCCTGAACCTAGAGCTGCTCCTGCTGTGGCTGTGTGGGATGGGCCTCACCTGATGGCTGCTACTGAACTGCAACTTTAACCACCACACTTAAACCATAAATACCTCTCCATCCATTAAGCAAGCTGGAGGGTAACTGGTTGAAGAGCATTACCCCAGAGGTCGTTCTCCTTCAGGGCTTGGAGCAGAGGTCTGGGCTGCATTTCCTTTCTCTGCAACAGGCTGCAAACCAGCTGGAAGCTGTCTGTCTCGCCTTCTGGGAGGAGGACCATAAAGGGAACAATGACGGGTTATTGCACTAGCTCTAGTAGAGGGGTGTAAACGTTGCTCACAAGAGCCCATTTCACAAGTGAAAACCTATGGTTTCAGTATATTTATTGTAAAATATTAAGAAAGTGATGTTAGAAGCATCCTATTAATTTGGTGGTTTTTGATGATACTACTGGTACTTTTAAAAATGGATCAATGCCAAACTCAGGGTCATCTGTATGACCTTTACTTGAGGTTAAGTTGCTTAAATCATAAAACTTTTCTCCTCATCACTCGGTGTAGTCACTTGCTTTCTGTTTCCTTTTCATGCTGCGTGGCTCCACGCATTATCTGGTATCTACTGTGTGTCCTCCTCAGCCCTGAACTACATAGTTATTTTCATGTTCGGCTGTCAGGTGGTGCTGCAGTTGTAGATGTCCATACAGTGTTTATCTGCCTAGTGATGGGAGGGGATATTTTGGAAGGAGCAGAGAAGCACAGAAGGGTAATTTGGCATCGTCCAGGGCAGGATGTGCTGCACCTGCCATCAGGCATCTCATCAGCCACTTCTCAATGGATGGGGAAAGGCATTTCTAAAACCTCATTTCAGCTGAAGTCTGCTTCTTTCATAATTATTTGGGGGGAGAAATACGCAATCCAAAATATTGCTTTTAATTTCCATTTAAAACATGCTTCTTATATCAAAATTTAGATAGCTGTGTTCTTAAACAGTTTTGTTTTGGAAAACAGTAAAGCCAAATGTTTGAATTTCTGATGATACTTGCTGACAACTATTTTCTGGCTTTGACCCAACTTTGCTCACAGGCTCACTTAACTGAAAACTAGATTTGTTTTCAGGTCAAAACAAACTGTGAAATTGAGAGGAGAAAATCCCAAACCCTTCTTACTTGTACATAACATTTTTCTTATACTACTTGATTAATTTAAGTATAACCCTCTGCTTTTGGTTGCTGTTGTGCATGCTTACCATTCCAGCAAAGCAGGCCAAAAAAGTTTCAGTGTAATTAATTGGAAGTAGATGAATATGAAGTATCTGTTTTCAAAGCCTGGGGTTAAATAAGGTAATAGGCGTTTTGTAGGAACTGTGCAAATGTTACGGATGCAATCTGAGACCATGGAAACTATTTTTGTACAAGAGACTACGATTTTTCTTTCAACAAATTGCATTCACTACTTCAGCAGCACGTTATGACTTTACAACAAATAAAGCAGGGGCCTTCTAGACAGGATGCTTACTAGGGCACAGCCCCGGACAAACACTTAAAAGTATTGGCACTGAATGAAGCAGGGGATTTATGGAAAAATAGTATGTGGTAAAATGCATACGGGTGAAGACTAAAGCTAAGAAATGCAGATATAAAGGCTATTTGTGCAGTCTGGATTCAGAGTACTTGACTTTGTAGCTATAGTATTCTTTTAATCTGTAATCATTTTTGCTGCTAGGAGTGCTGGACTCAGATGTGGCAGGGAGGTTTGATGTGTGTATGTTTTATATATGTTTATATGTTTAAAACATATATATTGGTCTAAACCCCATGCTCCATTGTTCTTCCAACCTGTGTTCTGTCTGCGTGGAGAGAATTGAGGGAGCAGGGCCCTGGACCTTCTCAGCCTTCCTGAGAGGTACAAGCGAGCAGGTTGCTGCAGAACCCTGCAGTGCCAGCTGCGTGCGGCACTCATGATGGCAGACAAGCTACTCGGGTCAATAGGACTCCCCTTGCAGTAGAGCTTCACTTGGACAAGGGAGAAGAGCAGTTTTGGTGGCTGCCTGTGTTATTTACCCTCACTAATTCACAAAAAACCCCAGTGGGCAGCACGTATGCTGCTGATGCAAGGTGCGTGGTTCTGGTGACAGGTTGCACCAGGATGGTAACTGCCCTGCCTGAGGTGAGCAAGAGGAAGGAAATGAAACCAAAGATTAATTTTTCTAGCCTTTTGCTCCTGGAGGTGGATGAAATTTGTGTTTCCACGTCAGATGAGCGTGGACATTGCAGCCTGGCTCTGCGTGCCATGTGGCACAGCAAACGCTGCTGACGCTCTGTAAACAGCGTGCTCTCTGGCTCCCGGGCTGAGCTCTGTCGGCTCCCTGCGCAAACCATGCCGGGCCTGTTGTTAAGTAACGCTAGTTCAGTGCTCAGAAAAAACAAGCTGGGCTAAGTCTTAGAAGCATTTGGCAGCTTTTTTCCCTTCTGTTGCAGAGCAGTAGGGAAATGTTGGGAAATTCAGCATGGGCAGTTACAACAGATGGATGCAAGCTCTGAAATACACTTCTGTACTTTGCAGTTTTGTGAACTTTCAGGTATAAGCTATTGCTTTGGGCCTCTCTCAACATACTTGCAAATAGGGAAGAATGTTAGAGATTGATGGGGATCAAATACTGCACCAGTAAGCGCGCAGTGTGCACCAGGCCGTGCCGCTTTCTCTGTTCAGGCACATCACGCTTTGGGAGGTACAACCTGGTAGTGGAAAAGCTGGAGGCATGCCTCATCACTAGGGTTCAAACCCATACCCTTGCTGAATGAGTTGCCTAGGGGAGATTATTACACCTATACACGTACTTGCTCCTGGGCAGATCTACCAACTCGTGTTATCCCATCCGCAATGCTGTAAGCATGATGTTTGCCACCCACCGAGTCTTTAACTGTGCATGGGGGTAGGAGGAGGTAAGTCATACGAAACAGGAGGTAATAAAGAGCCTAATGAACAGCAGGCAAAGCAGACATGAGTTAATGTAAAAGCAGAGTAAGTAGTGTTGTTAAAAGCTAAAGGAAAATAAAGCTTTGGCTGTCCCATTGGAAGTGCATGTATCAGCAGGAGCCCCTGTGTTCTAATTTAAGTGAATAATTAATCACAGGCAGCAGAGCAGAGCCTTGGGGAGGTGAACCAACGCCTGTAGCTGCCTCCCAGAGCCCCACTCTTCCCATGAGCACGCCAGGAGCACCCCCAGTGTCTGCCACTGGGCAGACAAGCATCAGCCTATGTCCTTCTGCAGTCTCTGGCTCACAAGCTCAGTTTATCAGGGACCAGCTTGGTCCCAGGCAATAAAAGTTGACGTGGCAGCAGAAAGGAGCTGCAGGCTCTTGGGTTCTGCCTGGGCAGCTCTCAGGAGGATGGTGTTCCACCCTGTGCAAGCCCACGTGTTTGTAAGGGGGATGGAAACACTGTGACTGGCACCCGTGGCGTACAGGCAGCATCCTTGAGGAAATCATCATCACAAACTGCTGTTGCCTATGTGAACGTAACCCAGAAGTGCAGCTGTGATCTTCCACCTGACCGTACGCTAGTGCATGCTTGCTCTATGCTATGCCAAAGGCAGGAGAGAAGGTTACAGGTCAGTAGCTCTGTTTGGCTTCAAAACTGATGACTTCCCCCGCCTTGAGTTAACCATTATGAAAAAGCCATTCTGAGTTAAGGCAAGACAAACATCAAACACTTAAATTTACCCCACCCAGAGTTTGAGGCATGGCTTGCAATTCCTCTCAAGTCTAGTTGCAGCAGCAGCTGATGATGTTGCCACCCGTGTTGGTGTCCCCGACCCCTCTGCCAGAAGCTATGGCCACCGTGGCAGAGATGACAAGAGAAGCAGCACGCTCCCCTCTCCCCAGGGCAGTTTGCAGCCTCACACACTAGCACCAGCTGAGCTCAATGCTGGTGTGAGGGGGGGATGCTGGGCTCCAATGTGTGTGGCTGAGCACCATGCTTCAAATATTTCTGTTGTAGCAGTAGTTGCTGAAGCTTACCCAGCCCCTGGCGAGTCAGGAAGAAGCTTTCAGTCCATAGGGATTGCAAATTGATTCTGACCTTGCCTGGTTTACCTCATCAGTTTTATATTACGGGAGGTAAAATAATTGCTACACAGACCTCTTCCACAGATCTGAGGCACCTACTTCGTCATCCCCGCTCAGAAGTCATGTGTTAGGACATATCACTTATATCCAGCCCCTCATCCTGCCTTAAAAGCTTTATGCTCTTAAACTCCTGTGGACCTCCTGGTCCATTTGCTTCCTATATTATGACTTCATCTCTTCCCAGTTCCTGGTTTTATTTGTCTTGTCCCACTTTCTTGGGATTTCTTGGCTGCCTAAGTCCATACTCTAAACAAAGCATGTAAGAAAAAGGAGCAAAACCACAGCAGAGCATCCAAGTTTAAAATTTATCATGTGCTTTGGATGAATAATTAGCAATTGTACTGCTTCAAGAACTATTTTTACAATTGCCGTTGAAAGCTTATTGCAACTCGTATTTCTTTTTCAGCAATGATGCATCAGCTCATTGAATTAATAGTTGTAAATGTCACTTGGACTTGACAGGAGGAGGACAAATAATCTAGTTAAATAGTTTGGTTGGAAGATGCTGGGGTGGGTAATGGTCTGGTCTCATATGAACTTTCTAGGGGAAGGAGCATGAATTTAGAACTATAAAGAAATGTAGAAACTGCCATAGTTGGCAGGATAATGGTTAATCTCATCAGTTGGCCAATTGACGGTTTTTAGATTCAGTGCCTACGTTCCCTCCACCACGTGAGGTGAACTGGGAACCTCAGCATGGCTCTCCTGGTTTTGTACTGTGTAGGTGATGACTTGCTCTGTGGCTCTGGCCTGAATGCTAGGGCACCAGTGGATCAAGAGGCTAGACTTACAGAGAGTTAATATTAAGAACTGACAGCAGACCAGATGAGTACTCCCTCCTCCTTTTCCTGCAAGACTTTACAACTAGGTGGTTTAAGTATGTTCACAAGAGTTGAGGCATGGGTGATCAAGTGAGACAGAGGAACAGAATTAAACATTGATTTCCTTGCATCGCAGCTGAGCTATAGGGTACAAGGAGAAGCACAGCCTCCTCCAGTTTTGTTTTATGCAAACCTGTGAGTACTAGCTCTAGTTCTTTACTAAACTGGGCCTCTTGGACAAAGTAGGCAAATGAAGTCTTAGTCTGTGGATCCCCTCTAAATCTGAACTTGAGCAAGCCAGCTGGTTGTTCAGTTCTAACTTGGTTAGCCAAGATGTTTGCCACCCCTGCTTTGCACAAAAATGCCTGCCATAGTGACAGGGTATGTCATACAAGGTGGACAAGGGTCTTGGCCAGCAAAGTCCATCTTCTAAACACTGTGTGTTACAGTGGAGTAGCTGCCTTTGACTGAATGCTCCTATACCTGCAGGCTGGCAGAAATATTCTGGTTCCCTCAGCTGCTATGAATGATTTTCCATATGAGGTTAAGACTTGGACTATTGAAAGAACTGTAACACTAGTGGATGGTACTTGCATCCAAGATGACAGTGTTTTATTAGTGACATGTCTAATGAGATGAATGACTGCTAATGAAGTACATCATGGTTTGAGCTGTCAGGACAGTAATTACAGACAAAAGGACTAGTTTAGATTCTCATGTGTTCAAAAAAAAAAAAAAAAAACAAACCCCAAGCATACCTTTTTATTGAAACCAGATGTGTTTATGTGAAAGGTGGGAGTTACCTAAGGAAGATACACAGTTAAGTGTCAGTTGTCAACTACTCAGTTGAAGCCCTATAAATAGTACTTCATCCATTTTTGTGTTATGAGATGTGCATATGATAGTTGGAGGTTATGTTGGGCATGCTTTCCTCTAAGCACCAATCCAGTTCTACTTCAGGAATATCAATTCATTCCCTTTCATGTTTATTTTCCCCTGGCTTACTTGGAGCATTATCAAATAATCAGAATTTGAGAATTTGCCAAAGGATAATTGTTTTCAGCATTGGGATACATACAAAAACACCACTTGAGACATTTTAAGCCATTCATTTTTGTTTTGTGTTTTTGTTTTTGTGGGTTTTTTCTTCCCCCAATCACAGCGAGTTACGTCCCTAGATAAACATCTCACTAACATACCAGTTAGATGGTCATCCAAGCCCAAATGTATATGTTGGGTTTGCTGACAAAAAGAAGGGCATACTACTTGGCAGTAAACGCTTCTCAAAGTTCAGCAAGCCTCTGACATAAATTTATATATATATATATATATAAGGTGGGGGTTTTTTCAAAGTTCTGGAAACTATTTTCCTTGAACTCCAACAATAATGAAAAACACTTGTTTGTAGAGATGTCTGCACTGTTGCATTTGAGGCTCGCCTGGAATGCGCTGGCTCGGGGGTCAGATGAGCTCACGGCAAAGACGGGGAAGGGAGCACAAGGCGGCATGCAGGCCCAGCGCCCACCCGCAGGCAAGCGGGGCTGCCTGCGCTGTAAGGAAACGTGGCGTGTTAGGTGGCTGAGCAGCCCGGGCAAATAACCCTGGTATTCACGGTTTTCTCACGTACGAAAGCAGCTCTCGAGACTTTCATGCTCCAGCAGCTCGGCTGCAGAGTGTACCACCTCTAGGAGATGGTATGAGGAACTAATGCGTGACCTTGACTTGGGACTGCTCCAGGGGAATTCAGCTTGTGGGAGCCTTGGCCAGGGCGCAGCGCAGGGCTGGGACTGCTCTTGCCCACAGCAGTGCAAATCTGGAATCGCTCAGAGAGTCCGATAATCAAAACAGAGTATTTCCCTTGCTGGGTCGATAAGCCTACTTCACATTTACATTGGTGCATGGCAGAAAGTGGTCTTAAGGGCTCAGCCCAGTGGCATGCCACATAGCTCTGACCAGGAGCTGGATGTCCTCTGCTTGTCTTGTGGGGAAGGACCATCCCTTTCACCTGGTGTGTTCAGGACCACATGCAGCCACCTTATTTCAAGAATGGGAATAGAAGCTGTTGTATGTGCTGCTCTCATCTCCGGGACATCGGGCTCAGTTAGAACAGTAATTTGTGTGTGGAAGTGTTATTTTGTGCACTGTGGCTCATGGCTACAGATAAATCTGATAATTGATCACTTTGGTTCATTGCAATATAGTTGTGAAGAACTAATCTGGGCAGACCTCAAACAATGTCTTCATTGCAAATAGTTCAATGGAGGAAAAAGTCACCTATTGGAACAGTGCGGAGAGTTGAGGTTTCCCTCCTCCAGAGATCTGCCTCTGGAAACTGTGTGTGCAGTTGCAGCTGAGACTGATCTCAAAGGAAAAATGTCAGTAGCAAGTGAAAAGAAAAGGTGGTAATGAGTTTGCTTGTCTCAGCTGCCCTGGCTGCACCTGGCTGTATAAATGTGTGATTGCCCTTATACGCAACAAATGGGAAGGGGGTCTAAAACACCACTTCCCAGTTTTTCCCTGAATCGATCCCCTGGTTCTGTAGGGACCATCTGCCTTTAGAAGAGTGAATCCCATGGCTTGTGTCAGCTCTGTCAAATCTGGCAGCGGATTCAAACCTTGGGAGAGAGGACATGGACTTACCCTGCATAAGATGGCACATTTTCCAAATGTGCTAAGTGATAAACACACGATTGGGATCTGTAAGCTTCTGGTGGCCCTGGTAGCACCCTGAGATCCATGCAGGGGTAGTTTCAGTAGATCTGCTTCAGTTTGCCAGCAGTCACAAACTCACAGTTACATATAAGCATTTTTTGTTGTTGTTGGACAGATGACGGAGGAGGAGATGGTGCATTCAAAGGAGTATTACGACAGGTCATATTTTTTGGTGGCACTGGAACGTGCTTTTGTAAGCGTGGAAGCTGTGGAGGTCAGAGGAGTTTCTTCCTGCTCTTGCAATAACAATAAGTTTCAGTTTACAAAACAGTTTCCCTGGGACACGAACACAGGGCATTTGATGGCCTTGTTGGAGATAAGTCATTTGGGAATGTTTTTCTCCGGATCATTTTTTGTAAGAAAAAAAAAAACAATCCTACTTTGTCTAAAATGAGCCCTTTTGATGAGAATTAATAATTTTAAGAGACTTAGCTGTAAAAATTTCAGATTTTTTTTTTTATTTAAAAGGCCTAATTTTGATATTTTTTGGGGTAGAAAAACTCTAGCTCAAAACTAAAAACTCTAGCTCAAAATTACCTTCATTTTAACACTTGACCTAATTATAAGAACCATGAAACAAGAAAATCAACATATTTTGCAGTGCTCAAAGATTTAAAAAAAACACGGTGGTGGAAAGAATGGATAAGGTTTTTTTTCAGATTTTGGGTTTTTGTAAATCTGGATTTTTCTTTAGAATAATCTCTCAAAGCCTGAAATATTTTCTCCCATGTAGGAGGATTGTTTCTAGTCCAGTTTATTATGGATTCTGTAGTAAAGCTGCATATTCCACAACAGATAACCTTACAAAAATTGTTTGAAGAGGAAAGGAAATCTGACTCAGTCAGCCTTTTAGTAGAATTACTCAAACCAGAGGCTGTTTCTACATGATATTATAGGTACCTGCTTTCTCTCTGATGCTTTCCAGACAGCACTCATAAAGAAAAAGACATGGTATCTCTGAACAGAGAGGTATGGAGAAGTGAGGGCTGTGTGGTGGAGTGCCGTTGAATGCGTGAGCATGTACCCAGAGGCTGGACAAAATGAAAACTGAGTTTTGTTGAGCTCCGCCCCGATCCTACCTCTACTGCTGTCTTCTAGTGGCTCTTTCCCTCACTAGCCTCTTTAGAAATCCTCCCCCTACAGGAAGGGAGAAGAGATGGAGGAACCGGGGGTCCAGCCATGATAGCTGTGCCCAGACCCTCTTGTGCCATGCTGAGGAGTGGGGTGAAACAACTGGAGGTGTTTCCCCCACACACCACAAAAGGTGCATATCAGTAGGGTGGAGCATCTTTGAGATCTCTTGTGATGGACATAAGGCTTTTCAAGTAGGCTGTAGTGGCAGTGGTGTCCCACATTTAAGGGTTTTCCATCAATTCAGGATCACCAAGTGGGACTGAAATCTTTCATGTTCCCTGTCCGCTGCTTGTCCCACAGCCACCTGTAATACTACATGGTCTGTAGGGCTGCTGGCGCCACTGGGAGATGGGCTTGTGAATAATCCTGATGAGACCCTGGCAGTGATGATTTGTTTGCTGATGGGGAGGGAAGTGGTGGAGGCTGACCTGCTCCTCTGCTTTCCCACCTCCTGTAGGACTTTATTGCAAGAACTCTCCTCTCTGTCTCTTTGCTTTGGTGCTTTATTCCCCTCTGTTTCCCTCCTTCAGAGTTTTATTCTTACCATTTTTATCCCCCCTGCTTTCTGCTGCTTTTATGTTTTGAGAGCCAATGATGAGAACAGTCACAGCCTAGGACTTGCTATGAACAGAGCCTGAGCAAATCCATCCATTGCTGCAATCATGGGCTTTTTTATTAATCATTTGTTCCGTATTGAAGTTTTTAAATTTCCAACTTAAAGTTTTGGAGGAGTATGTCAGAGGTGGGAGGATGGAAGCAGAGCTGCTGGGGAAGTCCCAGAGGACTTGCTCTGAGAAGACAGCATGGACTGGGTTGAAAGAGGCTTTATGTAAGAATGCTCTCGCCAGCTTCCCTTGACACTTCAGATGAGTCGTCCTCGCCCTTTCCTGAATTAAAAAAGGCTGACCAAAGAGGTCCCTTCCAGCAGGTCAGCGTGCCTGCTGCTTCTTGATAAACACCTTTTATGTCAAACAACTTAGCCCAGTGCAAGTTCTCCCTGCCCCTGTGCCTCTCTCCTCTTGTGATAGATGTTGCTGCCCTTCCTGCTAGGAGTGAGTGTTCACCAAGGGGAAAACGCCAGGGCAGGTTGTGGCAGAGGAAGCATGTCCCTGATGAAGAAGAAGGTGGAGACCAAGACTTTGTACAAGGCCGCCTCCCAAAAGCCCCTTAATCATCTTCTGTCACACCTGCAGTGCCTCCTGCTTAATTCCAGTAAGTCCTTAACTCTTACCTAATTTACTAAGTAGGAAAATTATGCTTAAACCAAGTTTTACTGGGGCCTCCAGAAACCTTGAGTTGATCTTTGCTGGCTTGACTCTGGAGCCAGCCAAGGCATAGTGGATGGTTGAAGGTTGGCCATCCCCAGAGTAGCCCCGTAAGCTAAATCCAGTGAGCAAATTGTCATGGAATGGCTCCGTGCTGCAAAGGCTGTTTCATGTTGTTTTAAACTCGAAAGCTGGAAAATTCAGAGCCAGCACTAAATATTTGTTCTACTTTCAAAGCTGAGCATCAGGGAGCCATTCCTTAAATAGTGGATGTCTGTTCTCTGAGTCCAGATGTGCTTATAGCATGGGTCTTGCCAGTGTTTTCCCTTCCTCATGCTTCCCTCACAAATGCGCATGCAGCTTTCTAGCCATCCGTCTTTACCCTTTAAAGTTGGTGTGAGGGGTAGCAGCTGTTCCTTCTTCAATACAGGTGGCAATAACATTGTACAAATTGTTTTCAACCTTAATCAGTAAAGCTTGTCACACAAGTGATCCTGTTTCTTGCCAGAAGTGATAAATCGGACACAATTTTGGAGCAAATGAAATGTTAGACAAAATACATTAGTCAAAGACACTTCAGGGTATCAGTTACTTTCCCATGATATGTAAGTAATAATTCAGTTCTTAAAACCTTCCATCTGGATTTGGAAGGTCACCTGAGCTGCTGTTGCAGGCATTTAGCAGGGAGTTAGTGTGAGGTAGCAGTGCTAACTGGTATGTGAGCTGATAGATAGCATCACATTACCATTTATGTAACTAGAAACAGCAGCGGACTCCAGCCTGGAATTTGGGGTACTGGTCCTTATTAATCCATCTTACCGGGCCCAGGCTGGGACATTCCTGTTACTCGCTATCATTTTACACAGGCAGCCAATCTCAGATTATCACAGCTTTATCCCTTCCTTAAATAGCGCAAGCTGGGCAGACCCAGGGTAGTGACAACGCACAGAGATGCACCAAGCGCAAATGGACATCTCCTGAAGGTCAGTCATCCCTTCCTTCCACCTTTGGTGGCTGCCTTTGCCTAGTGCATGCAACGGAGAGGTTATCCTGAATGAACCAAAGGAATCAAGAGCTGAGATGCTTAGAGAGGGGAGCTTTTTCTTTCCATAATGCTTCTGCCACCTTTCCTTGCCCTGAGTAAACCCATTGCTCCTCTCAGGGAAAGAAGGTGCTGAAGGAGGTCAGTAAGGTTATCCCCTTGTTACTGGTCACATGCACTGCAGTGCTGGTGAAGGGGTCTGTCAGATCGGGCTTTGTTTGTCTTAGGCACCGCACAAAGCTTAACATACAATGTGGTTTGAAGTGATGGAGTTGCATCACTTCAAGTAAGCTCAGTAAGGGGTTGATGCAAGAAGGGATAGATTCCGTCTGCACCTCTTACAGCAAGTTCCTTCCCCTGACCAAAAGAAGGGCAAAGGTGAAAGTTTTGAGAGTTTTAACCAGGTTTTCTACTTTTTTTTTTAAAGCAACCATGTTTATGCTTGTGTGTAGAAATTTTATTTCTAACCCAGCAGAGGGGACAACGTGTAGAGGAAGTCAGAATGGCCAAGACAAAATCACAATTTTCTCTACTGCAGTCTGAGGAAAAATGTGTTCTCTTTTACTGCACCCATACCTCCATCGTATTTCAGCACCAAGAATTGGAAAATAATGAAGTCAGTTGTCAAGACATTGAATTCAAAATCAGCCAGCCGAGTCAAATAAGGAAAAGATGGGAGGGATGACTCAAATAGTTGAAGAGCAGGTGGTAATCTGATAAGTTCTGGGGTAAATCAGAGGAAGGCTGATATGGAATTGAAATCAGGAAGAGGTTAGAAGAATTAATAAAATTCATGGTAATCAATGTCGTTTTATGAAAACTGTCTTGTCAAATAATTGCAGTGTAATTTTTGTAAGGTGCCACCTGTTTGGTTGGTAGAGGTAATGGTTTTGATATATACTTAAACACACATCTATTGAAATTTCTATAAGGCACATGACTTTGTTCCACATGATGTTCTGAGAAAAAAACAAAACTATAAATATGTAACACTAATTAAACATATTAAATTAATTACAATCTGGCTAATAGTCACACTTTCTAAAGTAATTATAAATGAGGAAGCCTTCAGAATGGATGTTCCTGACAGATCTACCAAAGGGCTCATTCTTAGGCTCAGAGCTATTCAGTCATTTGGTTTTGACTGGAGAGCACATGTCATATTTCATTAGGCAAAGACAATGATGATGATGCAACCGCTGATGAAGTAATAAAGGACAATGTCAAGGACAGAACTGTTCTTCAGGGTCTTCTGGATTGTCTGGTAAACTAATCTCATTAAAAAAAAAGTGTATTTAAATCTTCAGTCAAATTCAGGGTACTTACAGACCAAAAGTGTACTTTTAGAGCCATGCCATTTGACTGGGAGATTGTGTTTTGGAAACCAGTGACTCAGTCAGGCTCATTGTTATCATGGACAATCAGCTAAACATGTGCTCCCTGTGTGATACAGTATACCTGAAAGCAAATGCTGCTGTCTCAGATTAGAGCAGATTGCTGTGTAAAGGTCAAGGAGGTGATATTTCCATGTGTACAGCATTAATGAGACCATTACTGAAATACTGAGCCCGCTCCTGGTGTTTATGCTTTTAAAAGGATGTTGACAGATGGGCAGAGAGCAGAGAATGGCAGAGCGGCATGAGCATAGGTTGAACCATACCATCTAAAGAGAGGCAAGGGAAGCTAAATCAATTTATTTTGTCAAAGATGAGATTTTTATATTCTTCCCCTAACACCTGAAAGCAAAGAGATAATTAATAATCGAAAACTGTCTCTGGATATAGCAAGATCTAATGGTTAGGTGCTGAAGGTGGACAAATTCAGATCAGAAAACAGGCAACTAAAAATGCCTTATGCTTTCAGTGTCAGCAACTAACCACTTAGTTTCGGATGTGGGGCTCGCCTGTTACATGAAGTCTATAAGTAAGCAATGAACCTTTTTCAAAAAGATAGGATGCTGATAACCAAGAGGTTGTGTGAGACACAAGTGGTGTGATAAAAATATTAGGATTGATATAGTTAGGTTAGGCTAAGTGAATTTACTGGTTTCAGTGGCTCTAGACAGAGAGAACTGATTTCTCCCACATAATGTTAGCAATTTGGAGTAAAAACACTGAATGCCTGGAAACGATCAAATGTTCGATTGTTGTGGGCAGTGGTGTAGGGAAACTTGGTTTGATCTGAGCATCTCAGGTGGAAATGGCAGAGCAGGCAGCAGTGTCATCTTTCAGCTTGCCAGCCAAGTGCGAAGCTCCTCGGGGACACCACCGCTAACCACTGGCGAGCCGTACGGTACGCTGTGTGTAGCTTAGTTCACCTGCTAACTCAGCGCTGTTCCTGGTGTGCATTAAAGCAGGAGGGTACCCCCCTGTCCCCTTAACTTAGTGCTGCTTTCCCTCGTTTCCCCGAGGAAGGGAGTCCTGCCCTCGGGAGCTGTAACGTGTGAGAAGACCCAGCAGAAGAGTCGCTGGGGTGGTTCTGCAGTAGCAATGCGGGAGCCTTAAGGGAGGGAAGTCTGGCCCTATGGATGCTTTATGCTATTCTAGTGATTAAATTCCCTGGAGAGAGGGTAACCCAGACTTTGGGGCAGTATCTCAGATCTGTTCAAAACACAAACAAGGATGAAATCAGGATCTAATAATCCCTTTGCGCCTCACGGCTGCCAATTATTTTCATGGTCCCACAGCCAGGATGTTACTATTGGGTTTGTTGTACTTCTGAACGCGGCGAATACTGAGTAAAGGCGAAGCTTTTTCACTGTAGTTTTTGAGCTGAAGACAGCCTTTCAAGAGGGTAGTGAAAAGACAAAGTTCTTAATAAAAGGAAAATACCAGGGTGGCTCGGTGAGACCATGAGGCACTGAATATTTATGTCAACTTGCGACCAGTTCTCGAATTTGGTATATCATCAGACTATAAATCATGTAGAACACAGTATTAGGCAAACTGTGCATAAATACATTAAAGACTGAGAGGTAACAGATGTACTGTCTGTATATACATAGGAAGGTCTAGATCAGGATGAACCTCTTGGTCTGCTGTGGGATCTGAATCCTAGTTTTGGGACAGCAGGAACCTGTCAGTGACTGAAAGTACTGGCTTGTACGCACGTGAAGTAAGAATCACCATCACCAACCTTCCTCCATAGGTGCAGTAGGAACAGAAACATTAGACATTTGGCTGCACTTGGATGCAAGAGGAGGCATTTTATGTTAGGTAGCAGATGCAGCCTGAAAATCTATTCTTTGCTAGCTTAGGGGACTGAAAGAAGTAGGCTAGCAGGCACACCTATCTTCATGATATGGTTTATATGAAGTAATTGCACTCTGGAGAGTGCAATGTGTGGTGGGGGTAAAGCAGGAGTGAGGGGCAGGGGTTCACTAATCCCTCAGATAGGGAGACAGGAGTTGAATGAGAGAGGCATAGAGGGCCATTACTCAGCGTAGAGATAACTGGCTTTCTCATAAATGATCTGCCTCCACCACCACAGAGGTCAGCATGGGCAATTTATGAAGCTTGTCTGGCATGTGTGAGCTGCAATGGTGCAGTAAAATGTGTGTGTATGTGAGTATCCATCCTGTATGTGAGTGCTTTGTACCTGAACAACCCTGCTTAAGGTGCCGCGGGCCAGGAATAAGTGCCTGCAGCACAAATACACTCAAAAAGCCTCTTGATTCCTTCTGTAAGGCCTTACTTCCAGCACAAACACTGCAGAGCCGGGCTTTATGCACAGGCAGTGAGTAACACATCTCATGTTTGTTTGATGTACTTCGACTTCTTGGGAGGCTGGAAGAACCTTGACTTTACATCCATTTGTAGCTCAGATTAATTTCCCAAATGGAATAAACTTTACCAGCAGAAGAAGGACTTCTGATGTTAGTATGATCGTGTCTTACACTGGGGCCTTTGCTATGATCAAAATTTTTGACGGGGTGATTTTTTTAATGTATTCATTTTCACAGCTATGCTAGAGCCAAAGCACTGAGTAGGTTTAAGGACTGGGGTCCTGCATATGTTCCTTTCATAGCAATGGCATTACCCACATGTTTGTTCTGGTTCATGGGACAGATTTAGAAAAGCTTGTTTCGATAAACTGCTTGCTTGCTTGGCTTGGCATTCCCAAACATCGTGTCAGCTTTCCACAGAGCCGTCTCATTTGGGTCAGTTGGGGAATTCAGCCTGCTGCTCGGCAGCACTCAGCCAGCAAGTGGCATGGCTCAAGGAGAAGATAATTTATGTTTTGGTTTGGTTTGTTATTTGTTTTGTTGGTTTTTTTTCCCCTGAGTAATTACACAAGAATTGCAAAGCTACTTTCCAAAAGTGGGAAGAGAGGGTCTGAAATGGATCTGAATTTTCTGCCGGGTGTTTGGGAGTTGAGAGCCACATTAGGCAGTGGCTAATGATGGTAATTGTAATACTTTCCTTTGGGTAGGGGGTATTTCTAGATGTGTGGCTTGTCAGTGTGTGTTTTTCTGTGGCTATTTCTGCAGCACAAGCCACAGTTTCTTGCATGGCTGCTGCCAGCTACTGAGAAAGCCAAGTGTCGGGAAGTCTGCTCTCATAGCAGCAAGAGGAGAGGGAGAAAATATGCAGGGAGAAAGCTGGAGATGAGACCTGAATACTGAGGGACTGATCTATGTTGAAGGATTTCTGAAGTACACAAAAACAAGTGGCTTAGCTGCATGGATGACCTTTATGGCTCATGCCATCCCTCCTGATCATCTCTCTCCCATTTTAACGCTTTCTCTCATGAGCTCCATTATGTAGGTACTGAGGTGGTGGGTGCCTGAAAGTGGCTTAGTAAACATAGGAAGAATGGAGTGATCAGCCACTATGAAATTAAGTAAAATAAAGTGGAAACGAGTACAGTGGGAGCTGGGAACTAAACAACACTGAAAAGAGAGGGAAGGCTGGTAGGAGTAGTCCACAATTACTAGTAGGTTGGCATATTCACTAAGAGAAAACAAGTAAGATTTGGGCACACAGCATTTCTTCAGACCTGTTGTCTGTTGTTTTCTTAATTTCAGTTTGCCTAGTGCATGCTATTGCTTCTCTCCGGGACCTGTTTCCATTTGCATCCTTATACTGTGGCTCTGCCTATCACTAGGGTGCTGACAGAGAAGTCGTTTTGCAGGGAACACTAACGGTGGGTGGATGCTGAAGGGATTCTGGCTTGGGCATTGTTTTATTTGTGGAGGCAAAAATGCTGAAGACGGAAGAAAATCAGTGAAATGAAGAGGAAATGAAACCTCATTCTAATTTCCAACCTAAATATATTACTGACCAGGATAAACACATTTTCAGGGTGTGGGAACGACATTTTCATCTTTGGTCACTCACTGTTTTCTGCCATGTTTCCCCACTGGATGTGTTTTTGGGCAGCAGTCGGACCCTCCTCCACCTTCCCTCACCCAGGCCCAGCTCACTGGGTTTCCACCGCAGCAGGTCCCAGCCAGCGCAAGCTGGTGGCTGCCAAGAGCAGTGGTCCCACCCTTCATCCTGCTCCCGCCAGGGCCACCACCACCTCCCAGGCATTCGCCTGGCTGGGAGCACAGCTGGCCACTGCCCTCCTCTCCTCACCCTCCAACCTCCCTTCCCTCCCATGCCGTTATTTTTAACCCAGATCAGCATCTAGATTCACTTCACCCTGTGGCCTCCTGCTTCTGCCAACAGAAACAGGCTGTGAAACTACAGAGTTAACCCCAACTTCTACAGGCTCCCCGCAGCCCTTCTCAGCCTGGGCAGCTCATCCCCGTCTGCTGGAGGCATCCCCCCGGTAACGTGGAAGATGGCACCAGCCTTTTCCACTGTTACAGTACATGAGGACAGGGTCGTATTGCCTGTGTTGTGGACTTAGGAAGAAGCCCAGCACAATGTACGTAGGCGTCAGTGAAAAGCTATTGGATCCCGTAGTACATTCATAACTTGTAAGATGTGTTAGTAGAGTCGAGTATTTTTTCTTCTCTGCTTTCCTCATGTTTTTCACCATGAAATTTTACCCAGTCTCTTATAGTCCTCAAGACTGTTCCACCCATGATAGTCAAGAAGGAAAATATCTCCCCAATAAATAACATTACAATCACAAAAGTTGTGGGAATAAAACTCTAAATTGGAAAATGCACCGGAAGTGTATTTCTGCATGGAGTTTTTATATATTGCTTCTGAGTCTGACTGTGCTGACCTCGATAGGCTCCAAGCATAATCCACTCCCCCGCTGAAGTCAATAGGGGTAGGATCCATCTCATCTAACTTTACAGGTGTGCACTATACGCAGCTATATCTGGAGTAGTCACTCTCCCTTTGTAGTCAGGGGAGAGTAAATGTGTTTTGGAACTAATCAGTCGACCCATTTTAGCTTTCTGCCTAAGGATGTGGACTTACGTCTTTTCACGGAGAGTAATTCAGTTGCCAATAATGAGTTCAGGTTTGGATTTCTACATCTCAAGTCAGCTGATGTGTACCCTCAAACTTTCCAGTTACTTCACTTGGCTCCAGACCAGGTCTTGGCAGCTCAGCATTTAGTCATGACCACTCATGTAGTTACAATGACGATAACCTTTGAGTTCTTGCCTCAGGAGATCTTTAACTAAATGGATGTGATGCTGTTGGAGAGAAGGCCCACAGGTTATTATAGTTTAGTTGCCCTGTGTGCTCTCAAGAGCTATCCAGTGATGACTGACAATGTTTCTATACCTTTAATGACAAGTGACAGTGTACAGTATGAGAATGTCAGAATAATTCAGGTAGGAAAGGGACCTCTTGAGCTCACCTAGCCCAACCTCCTGCTCAAAGCAGGGCCAGCTATGGGATCAGCCCAGGTCACTCAGGGCTTTGTCCAGTTGGTCTTGAAAACCTCCAAGGATGGAGACTTCGTGGTCTCTCTGGGCAACCTGCTCTGTTGCTTGGTTGTCCTCATGGGGAAAATTACTTTCCTCACGTGAAGTCATAAACTCCCCTGTTTCAATGTACAACCTTTGTGTCTCGTCCTCCCACCTTGCACCTCTGAAGAGCCTAGCTCAGTCTTCATGATAAGCTTCTCGTAGGTACTGTAGGGCTGCTGATAGATCACCCCAAAGCCATTGCTTCTCCAAGCTGAAGGTACTGGAGAAGGTACCACCACCACCATCGTGGTGCCCCTACACTGAACTTGCTCTAGGCTATGGGTGTCTTTCCTGTACTGGGGAGTGTGAAACTGGACAACAGTGTCTGGATATGCTCTAATGAGCACAGAGCGAAGGGGAATAACCACTTCCCTGTACCTGCTGGCCATGCTCCTGCTGGTGCGGCCCAGTGCTCTGCTAGCTTTCATTGCTGCTGCCTGTGCGCTTCTGGCACACGTAGCCAACTCTCTGCCAGGGCTCCCACATCCCTTGCAGCACTCAGTTGCTCCCCAACGTGTACTATTCAATTAGTAGGATTTTGGCAGAAGTTTTGTAATGATTGAGAGCTGAGCTAAGAAGTAGCAATCACTCTTACTATTAATTATCGTTAAGCCATGCATTTAGAATAGCTTCAAAAATTCAAAAGGCCATTGGGAATACTTCCCTAAAGCAAAATGCTCACTGGGATTCATTATTTAGCTGAATCCTGATACAAAATAGAAGTAAGAATGTGATGTGGGAGCTCCCAACAGCTCAAATAAAAAGAACAGTTAAATGTGTTTCTGGGAGATGCTGGTGCTGTTTGAAATGAAAGCCATGAAGTGCAGAGGTGCTCAGGCTGGTCGTGTACAGGCTTTTTTATTTTCTTTTTGGCACTTGGTAGTGCACAGTGTGCACCCACTGTTGCGTTCAACCTTGTGACTCCCTTGCGAAGGAGGAATGAGTTACACTCACTGTTTAAAAGGGAGAAGCTGTGGTGCAGAAACCCAGACACCTCTGACCTAATTTTAATTGTCAGAAAGTTAGACATGCAGTCCCAGGCTAGCAATCCACAGTCCTTCTAGAAAGGGAGAAATGGGTCCCTCCAGAGGTTCCTGGATTTCATCTCGTCCCTACTTGTTTCGGGGTGAAAAATAGCCTGTCTGTCTTCATCGACACTGGCAGAACCTGAACAGTCAGTTTAAATTATTGCTCTTTACCTGAGACTTGGGGCTAAAATCCTAGTTAAAGCTAAGCCTTGGCATTACCATTTAAGTGCTTCTCCCCCAGACTAGTCATGGAGAACTCTGAGTGCTTCTAGGTTTTTCCTCCAAATTAAACAAAGCCTCCAGACCATCCCTCAGGCAACATGAGGGATGCCATGGAGATGCAGGGGGGCTGAAGGAGATGGCCAACGGGCTAATCTCCCCCCTCCTCCCTCGCTCCCAGCTTTGGCAGGACGTTTGTGCTCTGTTGGTGTTGGCGTCGGTTCCTTCCCACTGTGGAGGTGAACAGGGGGTTGTACTTGATGTTTCCACTCCTGTCTCCTTGCATCTGTGGCTGGTCCTGGCAATGGGGACAGAAACTGCCCTTTGCTCCTGTTGAAAAGGGACCTAACCTATTTCACTGGGGAAAATGCTGCTGTTTAGCTGCCAGAGTGCTTGGAGGTATCCCAGATTAGTTCAGTACAAATGGCACTAAGATATCCCTAATTTTCTCCCCCATGTCAGGATCTTTACTATTAATTTCAGTGACACAGCCGTCGCAGCTGAACTGCTTGTTTTCCTCAACACCTCCGCAGACACCTAGACAAAACCCAACTGCTCGTGAGTTTTGCTGAGGGATGGAGGGTTTTGGTTTTTGTTTTGTACAGTTCTTGAGGTAAGCTGAATTCTCACGCTGGGGGAAAAAATCACCCGTGTGTGTGCAGCACAAAGCAAAATGACAGCGCCCTGGGACACAAACCACCAGTTTTATTTCCAGTCTGTGGGAATCCTGGCTGAGTTACACTGTTCCCAGGTTTGACTAAGAAAGCACGTCAAACAAAGAAACTAATACTGAAAAGAAACTTTGATCGCTTTTTCCTAAGTATTGAAGAGCTCTCTTGCCCAACTGGCTCTCAGCAGTGCGAAGTGCTAAGGGTCCCTGTCCCAGTCCTTCCTCAAAGGCCCCTTGGTGCTTTGGTTAGAAGAGTCACATGGTAATCTAAATGAAAGCAAGTCTCAATTAAGATTTAGTTTGGAGGCTAAAAACTATCCAATGATTTAGTCTCAGGGATTAAGGAAAACAAAACCTTACCGACGGCTGGATAAAATTCACATTCCTTTCAATTGTGATCATCCTACATCAAGGAAATGTTTGAAATGTTGGCAGTCTCCTATGATATGCCTGCAAAAGTTATTATATTGCTTTAAGCAATTTAAGAAAAAGGAACCAAGAGCTATAGCACAAATGTGTTATATAAATCTTCATTGGGATCACTGTTGTTTTTACAAAAATAGTTTGACTGATGTCGAGTCCCAGTGGGTGACCTTTAAAAGAGACCACATCAAATGGAGGGGCAGAGCTGCAGCTCTCCACCCCCACACTGGCTCTTCTCCTCCTCGCCTTTCCTCACCAGAGTGCCTCTAGACAGCTATGTCATCTGTAGCCATAAAATAAATTGAAGAATGTCTGTCTCGCTAAAGGCAAAAAAGGATCCCTTTTCTCATCTCCGTTGAAGCAGGCCATGTCCCTAGCTGGGCTGCAAAGTGAGCTGTGTACCTGCATGGGGGCTTAAATGACCATAAAATCTCCTCCTCCTCCTCCCTCACATCAGATCAAGGCATCCTGGGTTAAGACAGATGATTTTGTGGGGCCTGGGCAGGGAGTGACAGGAGTCCTAGCTCTGTGCCACCTTTAATTTGCTGTTTAATTAGCGTGGGAACAGTATAATTTGCTACTCATGTCTATCAACATCAAACTGTTAATGCTAGAGGAAGGATGAAGTTTGATTTTCAGAGGGGCTTTCTGAAGCACAGCTCCTTCTAGGAAATACATGTGGGATAGTTCATCGTCAGTGATGCTTCTTACCCCGTGTACTTATGCTCAAAAGAAGAGTTCAGCACAGCATTGAGGGTGTGCAGCTCCCAAGATCACTTGTCTGATATTTGAACCAGGCTGCAGGGGTCAAAACTCACCAATTATTGTGGTAGAAAATCTGCTTAGGCATTGTCTTTCCTTTTTCTTCAATAATGGTCTGTTTGGTTGCAGCTTAGAAAAAGAAAATCTTTTTTGTACTGTTTTGAATGAGAAATGTGAGTAGGAACAATCAGTGCTATCGTTACACAAGGGTGTCTTATTTTTAGAAAGCCATACAAGAGCAATGTAAGGCAAAATAAAGTCCTGCTGAGGTGTCCTGCGTGACACATTTAGAGATGCTGTATTGGCAAACAAGACTTCATCTACTCAGATAGAAATGGCACTGGTGGAACAAACCATTACTCAGAGGGAGGTGAAGTGTTAGTGAAAGCAGATTTGTTTCCTTGTGGCTTAGGGACAAAGTGGGGGATAGGGATGTGGGTGCTTCATGGCCACCTGCTCCCCTATGGCCAAGTTCCTGCACCAGGCCATCGTGTGTCTCAGCACGTCACGTGCAACTTGTGAAGAAATGACACGCTGGTGCCCAGCTAGCCAAGGCAGCCTCCCTCAACCTATGAATCATGGTAACAGAGGTCATTTCTTGCAGTTCAGATTATTTTATAAAATAAGATTCCTTTTCCCTTCCTTAATTCTTTCCATGACCACATGAACAAATATCCTCTCCTCAGATGTTTCAGTCCCTAGTACGTCTTGCCACCCTCTAGAAGAGCCCTTTGGTCCCTCTCTAGTAGCAGGCAACCAGCAGAAGGAAGCCAAAGGGTTCAGAAGCTACCTTAGAGAAGGAGAAGATGTCGCAGAGCTTAGACCAGCTCTGGTTTAAGCATCCCTAAAAGCCACAAAATCCTTTGGAGCTTTCCCTGCTCATGCTGAATGCATGGATATTGCAGTCATTTCCATAACAAGTAAGGTCCAGAAACCGAGGCTTTCTATGAAAGATAAGTAGAAGATGCAGCAACGGGTACTTGTTTGGATGCCCTTTTGGGCAGGGAGCCCAGCGCAGTTCAGGCACAGGACAGGAGGATCTTGATCAGTAATTGGATGGAGGGTAGAACACAAACATACATTTGTGTGTGATCCCTGCTTGCTCCTTACCTCAGGGAAGATGCCTATGCAGTATCTTGAGAGTCTCTCCAACAAGAATACAGGGTAGATCAATTATGGGGCATGTTGCACTTACAGCTTTTTTTCTGGCCTGCCATGTAGACGCAACCACCGAGTTTTAAATCAGAGGGATCACAAAGATTCATTGAAGATCATTGATTTTTGCCCTATAATATACTGGTCTACTGACAGAGAACTGTTGATTTGGTCTTAGATGGGATGTCAGAGGGTCTGGGCACAGCCGACTACATGTTTCAAACCAAGTAATGGCATATATTACACCATTTGTTATACCACTTACAGATGGAGAACAGTCTCTGCTTTTCAGACTGTTCCCCAGACACTGTTGGGAGTGTTTTGAGTATGTGGTATTCACAATATACTCTTTGGTTAGTATTTGAGTCGTCAAATTGTTTTTCCACTGAGTGGCAAGAACAATAGTTTCCAGTTTCGATTCTTGAAAGTACAACTTCAAAATTTCTTTAAAATGCCAATATTTACCTAAAATAAGATGCTTCTGATAAAATGCTCGTCACGAAGCTTGTATGGTAGAGCACTCAGAGAACACTTTGCTGTGAAAGAGCAAATTTAGGTGAGAGGAAGCTAAGAAAAAATATTTTGTTTTTTAAAAAAAACCCTGTAACCTACAATCAGATATTCTGAGTAGTTATGGCATAATCTTAGCTATCATTATCAATTAGCCCACTTGATTACTAGGGGCAAACTCTCTCAGAGAAAGCCCATAAGTTTGGACTTAGGAGGACAGGCTAGATACATAGTTTAGTGCTTTAGGGGGTGCTGGTGCAGCAATCAGTTACATTTTTATGTAATAGCCCCTTTGAGTTTGTGCTTCTCTGTAGGAAACCATGAAGATCAAAATGCAGGGTGTAGTGGTAAGAAGAAAATTAATTTTGGGGGAAAGGATAGGCAGGACAACTGGCAGGAGGAGTTCATGAAGACTGTTAAGAGGATGACGGAGAACGCCATACCTTCCCCAAACTACTTCGCCCTTCCTCATCCCCATTCTCCCCTTGAAACACCAGATTCCTCCTTCCCTATTTGCATTCCTCTCACCTCCTCTGTCACAGGCCTGAATTTTGAATGCTCCTGCTGCAAGGCCTTGTGTCTCACCGACCTTCAGAGCTTGGTCCCAACATGTTCATTTATCTCTGCTCTCAGGTGCAGGCTAGCCCTCTAAGCCACAGCGGGCCCCTGGCTCTGAAGGAGAGTCAAAGCTCTTTCCAAGAGGCAGTGTGGCTTGTCTGATGAAATACAAGTTGCTATTATCAGCCTTGTTTTGTTTTCCTGAGAAGCAGACAAAAAATTTCATGTTCCAGACACTTAGCCTCAGCACAACACCCCCATGCCCATCCTTGGTCAAGCTTTGCCTGCTGCTTATATGATGCTTTTACCAGCATAGATTACTTTTTTAACTGACCCTGTGAAGCAATGTTGCTTCACAGAAAGCCTCAGCACTGAGCTGGGTTTTCTCTATGTTATTTCCTGGCTTAGAGAGGGCTGTTGTATCTGCAGCTGGTAGATACGGACTTCAGCAACCTACAGTGAGGTTGCTGAGAGTTGCTTTTAGTGAGGTTTGGCCACTACACAGGTCCCTCCAGCCTTTTCTTGTCCTCCTGGCTGCATATGGCCAGGTCTCAAAAAGAGAAGTACAAGAGAACTGTTCAGTGCAGTAGAAACAATAGTCCCTCTTTAAAAATTCACAGGGTGTTGCAAATGACTTAGCTGAATTTACTTTACAAGCATTTTATCCAAGCATATTTTTTAGCCCAGGAAATGATTCCTTCAAATAGGCCAAGAGAGGACAGAACGATTCATCTTCTGCTTACAATACACAGTGTGACCCAAATCATATCCTACTGTCATATCCTATCACACCCTGTATGGTGTATCTCAAAGAGGCTGGACTGCCTGGTACAGGTCACTGTAATATTTCCTGAGTATTTGTACTTGGTCTCTGTACAATCATAGATCAGTTGTGAACAGCTGCAGAAAGTGAAAGAGAGGGTATGTACCACTGACACAGCTTTGTAGTCGTTATTCAAATAATGTTCGCAGATGCTTTTTTTTCCCCGATTTGTTTTGCTTCTTAAGTGCCACTAGCATTAGAAAACACCTTGCCCAACACCACAGACTAGCAAAGCAGCAATCATGTTATGTTCCTCAGTCACTATGAGTTGCCTAAATAAAGCAAAAAAATTGTGTTTAAAATTCAACCACGTCAAAATCTACAGGCTAGAAAGCCTAGGAATGAATAGGAATGACCTAGGCACACCTATGGTGAAATCTGCACTTGCAAAGAATGATCTCTCTTGTCTTTAAAACTCTATTTTAAAATTATCTTTGAGCTTTCTCACATCCTAAACCTCTGTTTAGAGAACTACCAGTATGTCCTGATGCATCCAAGACTGACTGAAGCAGATTTTACTGTATATTCAACACTAAAAAGGAAATGAGAAACTTCCTGTTCGATAAGTATAATGATATAATTAAGAGCTGACGATCTGTTTAGTAATGCATAGCTTCGAGTAAGGATGGGCTTTCTCCAGAAGAGTTTGTAATGTGTTTCCTCTCGGCAAACAGCAGGTGCGTGGGTTCTGGCCCCTTCTTGAACAGGAGTGGCAACTGCAAATAAGTTCGCTGCTGCCAGCCAACTTCCTGATTTGCCTCTGGAAATGAGGCAGGGCTCCTCTGATTTCTCATGAAACGCATCTTCATTAAAGAACTTACCAGCATCCAAATAGTCGGAAGAGGTAAATTGCAATGGTCAGTCGTCACCCAGAAAATATTATTTCAACAAAAAAAGCCCGTGAGAGTGAAACAGCAAATAATTTAGCTTTTAACAACCAGAGTTCAAATTAATTGGTAGGATTGTTCAAAAAGTCAAGAAGGTCGCTGCATATCTAAATGAAGAGGGACCAGACTGTTTCTAGACTTGCAGGTTCAGGCTCAGCTATTAGAGAGCAGCACCTCTCCAAAACACCAGCGGAGGGGTTTTGCAGGGCGGCACTTACCTTGCCAGGGACACTGCTCCTAATGCCCTCTGCCAATCCTTCTCATTGCCTTTCTTGTGTCCTCTGTAAGGTTAATGTAGCCTGAGGAAACCACGTCTGCCCATTGAGTTGTTAGGGAAGGCTTGGTTGTAGGAGTACATTTTTACTCCATCTCCCCTCTTTCTTGTAAAAGAGAGAAACCACAAATGTTTTTCTTCCGGTTTTAGTCATTTCCTCTCTGCTTGGCAAACTGTTTTTTGACAGGATCTCTCAGATGTTCAGGCTGAGTGCTCCTTGAATAAGAGAGCCCATGGGGAGAGCTCAGTGGTTGTCTGTGGCTGTCTTTTAGGCACCAGATTCAGGGGAGCTATCCTGAGTAATAATTTCATTTTATTATGATGATTTACTTGGCAGTCCCAGTTCCTGAGGATATTTCTAACCTTGCTTCGGTGCTAAAAAAGAGCTTTGTAGCTCTAGAAAGCCAGATCGCAGGCTTTGAGCTTTCAACGCCGCAGCCCAGTGATGCCATGCGTGGTGAGATGGCTGCTTCAGGACTCTCGCTCTTGTTATCACAAACAATTAAGAAATCAAGAACCTTTAAAAAAATTGAGGTAAGGGATACCGGGGTTGCTGCAGGAGGAGGTTTCCTTCCCATGCAGGTAGGGATCAGGAGTGATGGAGGTTTAGTGGGCACCCCTTCATCGGTGTGGAGCTGGGACAAGGCCTGGCCATTCATCTAAACCCACAGAGGGGGAAAGTACAGTTAGGTGAACAATCCCTTTCTTCAATGGCAAAATTCCCATCGGTCATAAAACAAAGAACATTTAATGGAGGAGAGAGCATGAGGGAAGCTCCTGTGTCCTCCCAGACATCGCTGCTGGTCTTCTGGTTGTCCTGGCCACAGGTGCTGGTCGTTTCTAGAGAAACAACAGATGCAGTACAATGCTGATAGTAGGCTTTTCAGCGGCTGTTTGCAAGGCCTGAAGGGAACAAGCTGTCAAGCAGAGGCTGTTCAACCATGCTGCCCTTCTGCCAGCCTCACCAAGCAGGCAAGGGAAAATCTAATTAATTCAGGAGAAAGGCACTGATGTCTATCATGCAAATAATACTGAGTAACTGATCTCTCCATATTGGTCAGTACTGAGGAGTCTCTAAACTCCCCTCATTGCATGACGAAGCATGGATGAAGGGGGAGAGAGGGTGGTATGGATAGAAAGAGATAAAGTGATAGTGTGAGTCAAAAGGATATTTGAGAAATTCGTTAGTCAAGACAAGATCCAAAGAGCTCTGTCAGTGAGTGGGAAGATTGAGCCAGACCTCTGAGGTCAAAAGCAGTGGGCAGAGAGGGAGTGGGAAGCCCCGGGGTCTGACGGGCCACCAGTAAGAATGCTGGAGTTAGCAAAAGAAGGAGAGGTGAGGAAGAGGGAAAGGCACTGTTGCGCTTCAGCATCTTAGTCTCAGTGCACGTGACTTCAGAGTGGGGTACTTGCTGGAGTCTTTCCTGGGGGAAGGGAGTACAAAATGTAAATTTATTAATTTCTGTTTGCTCCACAGCTACAAAGAACCCTCTCAATCTGTCCCCAGGTCTGTTCTGCTCCGAAAGGGATAAGCAACCAAAGCTGATTGATCAATCACCTTACGAAGCAAGCGCTGTTTACGTTTTTATCTTTATCTAAACTGCCTGTTTGTTAGTCCTAGCTTTTTCAGCCAGTAACACATTTTTTACACTGTCAAATATTTCTGATCTCCAGACTAATCAGCTGCTTGCCTATGTAAACACGGTTGTTAAATTGCTTGTGGAACATTTTGCTGAAGACCGAAGACTGGTCTTCGCATCTAAGAGAGGAGAACCCAGACCAAGCTCTGTGCTCAGTAATAGCCCGCAGCCAGTCACACTGGTCTCCTTCCTGAAGTTGCATTTTCCTTGTGCTTCATGAGCCAAGCTGGCTGCAGGTCCTAGCTCCATGGGTGCTGGTATCTGCTAATTTATTTTGAGGTGGCAAGATCAGGACTTCAGGTTCAGGTCCACAAAAATGGATTGCCTGCCTTGCCCTGGTCCAGAGGTTATCACCTCTGCAAATGGAGCAGCCTGGCTAACATATCTGCTTCTAGGTTTCGAGGTATGACCCAGTGTACCAAAGTGACTTGTACCAGCTTCAATCTGGCCGCAGAGTGCATTAGCTGAGCTTTCTGGGTCGCAATCCCTGCTGCACTGGGCTGCTGCAGCTGAAGCAGGGGCAGGCACCAAGTTCTAGCAGCAAGGACTCCTCCAGCTTTCGCAGCTTCAGCTCCTTGGACAGTGAACCAGAGCCTGCAGGCACCTCAGTGCCTCTGTGGGCCGTGTTTGGAAAGCCTGCTTCCCGCAGAAATGAACCTTCCTTAACAAAGACAGGAATTGCAGTTATGTATTAGCGCTTTGGGTGCGTGTTACCTCCAAAAGAACAGGGCAGGTAGAAGGCAGAAAGGGTCCTCAGGCATTTGGAAACCCTAGAAAATCCAACTAGTTAGACTGTATCAGACCTGAACAGGCTGGAGTTGTTATTCTGATGAGGTATGAGTATTATTTTCTTAACCTGCACAGTCCTCAAGGCAAACTGTGACATATTGACAAAAGATGCCTCTTACTGGTGAAAACCAGTCATCTTTTTGCATGCATGTATGAGCCTTTTCATATTAATTTCTGCTGCACTGGGAAGATTGCTTTTTTTCTGTGTCAGTGGAGAGGTGAAGCATTTGCCTGGTCCTCAGAAGTCTCATCATAGGTTTGTAAACTCTTTGTGGTAATTTCAAATCGGAAATCCCAGCTGGGATGTGGATAAATGCTCCTGGTGAAGTCAAATAATAGATATCTTACAGTAAATCCAAGGAAACATGTCTGAAGACCCTCCTTCATCCAGAAATGAAAAGTTAGCTTTAGATGAAAGGGAAGAACCAAATGCTTTTGCTGCAGTATGTTGAGCACATCAAAATAATTACTTGGGTTTTCCCATCTCTTTCAAGTCAAGGTCTTCATTCCCAGCTTCTCATTTTCCTCAGCTGGATAGACTGGTGCTGTGTGTCCAGACTGGTGCTCCTCCTTTTCGGGTATGACAGCTGTGTGTCTTGTTATTTGGCATGGACATGTAAATCAGTTTGTCCTTCCATATGTGAAATCCATTATTCTCCAAAATTTTTGGTTGAATACTAGTTCCAGGCTTACTTATCCCAAAAAGAAATTTAGCAGTCCTTCCTCATGGTCACCAAGCTGGTGAAAAATGCCAACAAAGTATTGCTCAAACACCGAAAGAAAACTCCTCCTTTCAGGCAGCTTCTACACGTTTCAGACTGCATTACAAACATCAGCTACTGCTGTATTTTGGCTCGCAGAACCTTCTCCTCCCAGAGAGATCCCTGGTACAAACACCAGTGGATTCACTATTGAGCGATTTGCTGTCTGTTAATTCTTTTACTCTCTTACAACCTACAGTGCTGCTTGGCAAAAGTTGTTTCCAGAGGTATTCCACCTTTAGAAGAAATCCTTTCCCTATTCAACACTGGTCCAGTGGGTCCATTTATTCTCCCAAATAGCAGCTTGTACCCCTGCTATAGTCATCTGTAATGATTTTCCCTAAGTCCAATGGCCATCTCTATTTTTCTAAAGATACTTCTCTCGCCAAATCATCTTCCAACAGTCCCATGAATCTGTATGTTTATAGCCCCCTTTGAGGTAATTAGTGCCTCATCATGTTTAGACTCATCAAGTTTTGTCTGAGCTTCAGCCCCCAGAGCTATGTATCTGCGCCCCAGTTCCTCAGGAAAAGGATGTTTTACGTAAATTGCTTTTACATAGTACAGTTCTTGCATGAAACGTGACACGAAACAGACATTGCACAGAATGATGCAGCAGGCTCGAGGACTTTTGCATCTTGCTCCTTTCCCACATTTGCTGTCTCTGGCACGCGGCCGTCGTAGCAGGCAGTCCTGTTTAGCCCTGCACTCCTCTGAGCCGAGCCAGGGTCTGCAGACCCTGAGCTGCTCCTGGACCTCTTTCTAGCTAATTAAGCTTAACAGAGCAAGCCTCTGGTTGTGGCTCATTTGTATCTTTTTTTTTGTTTCCTCCAGGAATTGCTTTGGTGTAAATTCACCTGCGATGAAGCTTGTAAGCAGGACAAATACTCAGGGAGAGGTGGATGTGCCACCCCAGTGTAAGCTGGGGGGTTCAGAAAGGTGGCATAGCTGGTTAAGGCAGTGGACTGAAAGCAAAAAGGCTTGAGGCTCTTTTCCCAGCTCTGCCCTGGAGTGCCGTCTCTGATAAGATAGTCTGGCACCCTGTTGATACCTTCTTTCTTCTCTTCTCCTTGGCAATATCAATTGCAGAGTCCCTTTGCATCAGGGTTGATTTTTGGCTTATATTTTTTCAGCGCCATTAAAAACTGTTGCCTTTCCCTCTGGCCTGTACATTAGATAGACACATTTAAAGTGATCCCCAATGCAAACCTTGAATAATGACAGCAATAAAGAAGAAGGAACTAAAGAGAGACTTGGTCCTAAGAAACTAAAGAGAGACTTGGTCCTAAGATACACTTCATGGGTATCTGCATTTGCATCAGTGTGCATCAGTGAGCTCTTGGGGACAGCTTCCTTTGGTTTTCCTGAAAAACTTTTGTTTCAGACAGGTCTGTGTTTCAGGGGTTTGCTGACCCCACTAAACACTCCAAAAAGCCCTTTCCTTTTTCATGGGAACAAAAATCTACATTAAAAAAGTCCCAAATGTAGAGATATTGCAACCAGGTACAAACTGTCTGCCTTGGGTCTCCCTCTCATTTCCATGCACTGAGTTCATTTCTCTGCTGAGGGAGTGAAGCTGTCATCAGCAGATACCAAAAAGTAAAACCATCCACTGAGTTTTAACTGGGCTTGTGTCAAAATTCTGTGAAATGATAAGTCTCACTGGGCTTCCAAGTGAAGCTATAGTAACTGCTCCTAATTGTGCTCAGGGTGTTAGAGATTTGCTGGAAGATTCATGGCCTAGAAGGAGCCTTTTACAGTAAACCTGGTCCCCCATCTGGCTTGGCATTGCAGTCTGAAAATGGGTACAATTTAACACGTTTTGTGTCTCGCCAGGAAGGCTGTAGGACAAAGCACTTGATATGTTTTTCACCCAGTCGAAACAGAATAGCTTAGACCTCTGTTGGTTTGGATGCTGACTAAAGTGGTGGCTCTGAGAGAAAAGACAACAGTGGCTTCTGGGTGTTTTTTTACAAAACTGAAAATACATGTCCAAGGGGCGTGTTCCGGGCATGGTCTAAGCAGTCGTGTTGAATGACACGCTGCTGGGTTATGAAAGGGTAAGCAGAGCGCTTTCTGATGGATCTTGGTGCCAGGGTGAATTAAACACAGGAGCAGTTTGCATGAAACAGTGCAAACGGTGCAGAGCCGTCTCAGCTCGATGGGGCTGCTGCTGTGCTTAGCGAATGAAACGGGGCTGGGACCAGTGGGGAGAGAAGGTATAGCACAAGCCAAGCCATTGCAACTGGCCTGACAGATCCATTTTGGTTATGTTCAGGGTCCTGATTCACCTCCCAATTTGGGATGCTTGCAGTCGAAAGAAATAAGAGAAATAAGTTACTGTAAAATGGGAGACTGGGATCAGCTTCATAATTTATAGTCAGCTGCACTTTAAATTCCTTTTTTACTGCTTTCTAACTGAAAGCTTCTGAGGCACGACTTTCAGGGCAGTAAAATTTCTCTGGGATACTTTGTTTATCTGTGCTAAGGTTAGATTGCTCAACACGCACTTAAGTAAAAACCATAAAACCCAAGCACTATCTTTAGCTACTGCAAAATGTTTTCCCTAAAATAATGAAGTATGTAACTGGCATTGCTGGAGCAAGGTTTATTATATTGTTTCGGTATTTTTTAGTGTAGTAAGAAGAAGGCAGAGCAGTAGAGAATATCTGGGAGTAAAGCACTTGTCCTTTTTCTCGGTCCTAGGAAAAGCAGCCAAGGCTGGCCCTGAGGCAGTAGCAAACCTGACCCCACGGATGACTGGGTGCAGAGACTGACGTATGTACGTTGCTCTGAGGAGGCAGGGGTGAGCAGGGTGGGTGGGAGGCCTGCTCTGGGGGAAGTGTCAGATGGTAGTGCGCACAGAAGAGAAAATGGGAAAAAGGTAGGTGGGCACGCATTAAGGTCTGTGGGTTGTTGACAACTGGGAGTTGCTCCGCAGGCAAAGATTTCTTTTGGGTGGAATATCCTACATCCCTCCAGAGCTGCATTTCTGGGCCAAGGCTGGCGTAGGGGGTGAGGGGAGCTTTAGAGGAAGGAACTGGTGGGGCAGCCTGAACGTGACTTGTGCAATCTCCATGCTTGTTTTTTGCACACAGGGAAAGATGTGAGTACACTAGTTGTGTACTAGTTGATCACAAGATCACCCTGAGTCACTAGCATGACCTGCCCTTAAAGAAAGGGAAATATGATCTCAACGTGAATTGCCAGAAGGGGCATAGAAATATCAGTGCTATTTTGGAAACCACCGAGATGTCATCTAGAAGTCTAGTCACCTACTTCCAAGAAAAATCAGTTCATACTGGGACAGATGCAGACAGGTCATTAGATTCATTAAATAAATGATTAGGGATTGGTTTTTTTTGTTAGGGAAAGGTATTAAAAAGCCTGCTGGTTTGTTTATATTAGCAAAACAAAAGCTTCAAGGGGATACAATTGTTGTCCATAGATATTTCAGCAAATACACACCAGAAAAAGAAGAGGGCTGTTTAAGCTAAAGGAGACCTTTGACACAAGAACAAGTGAACCTAAAGTGTTCATGCCAGCCCTGAAAGGAAACCTCTACCCTTGGGAGAAGCAAGAAGGGAGTATTAGTCTGACAAAAACAAACCTCATTTGAAGGTGCAGATGGAAAGGCATTTTATGACCTGGGACAGGGAAGTCCTTTCCAATCTCATGTCCCCATTTGCAGCAGGGTTTACAATATCTGGTGGTGAGAACAGAAACTTAGTTGGTGGGCAGTTTAAAATGGGGAGTATTGGAGATCGTCCCTCACATTTGTAGTGCCTTGTGCTTGCACAGTTTTGGGCTCCTGTGCAAAGAGCTGCGTGACATTGTTCTGACTTAAGCTTCGCTTTGGGTTTATTTAGACAAGGGTCAAAGTCTGCATCGAGACTGAGCTATTGGTTCATATGGAGATCAGCTGTGAAGAAATGGAGAACTTTTGTGAAGGGCTGAAGTATGTGCGAGGGCACTTGCAGCAGTTCTGGGGGTTGTGTGTCTTGTTAGTCTTTGCTGTTTATTACCCCTTTGTTTAAAATTAATGGGAGTTGTATGTATCTTGTAAATGAACATATAGGATCATTTCCAAAGTCTCTATCCACTTATTTCTCTCCTAAGTAGAAGCTGATGAGATCTGCAGAAATTGTTCATTGTAAATAAACTCCTTGACAAATATTTGAATGTTTTTGTTTAATAAGATAGTTGTAAATATTTTTGTCGTAGTTCAGTTGTTACCAGAAATAACTCAGTCCTGGAATTCACTCCCCGATAATATGTTACATCTTCCTGGAATAACTACATTCCGGAGGTCACATTCTGCAAATAGCTTTCCTAACTTAAATTACTAGCCAAACAGTCTGAAGGGTCCTATATGACTGCTATTGCGAAACCCAGCTTTCCTCGTAGCCATCTGCATTTAATCACTTTCAGGAAAAAAGTTACGTGCAGTGCTTTTGGACCCATGCTTTTCTTTAGAGAGTGCATACCTGCAAGTATCTTCATTATTCACATTTTGTGTTCACATGAAGGATTTTCATACTTCCCGTTCCCAAAAAACACAGTGGGGTACTGCTAATAATGACCATTCTTCACTGTCAAGTTATACTTTGGCAATAGCTTCAGTATTATCGCTATGGTGCTATAAAGAAATGAGGAATATGCATTTGGGCTTTGTTAAGAACAGAGCACTGCAGTTTTCATATATGTTCTTGCGTCTGTAATTTAAGAACTTCCAGGCTAGGTGAAAGTTAGAAGTCAACTGAGAGTCTGGAAATGGCACGGCTAACAAAAGGAAGAGTTATTCCTTAAAACAAACTGAAGTTATTACTATCCTTGGGGCAGGACTCAGTTGATAGGGAGAAGGATGAGGGGGGAAAAAAGAGGTGGATGGGGAGCACAGATGGAGCAATGTTCTTCAGGAGACATATCTGAATTTAAGAGAACAATTTCATCTTAGCTCTCCAGCGTGAAAGATATTAAACTTGCTAATAGAAAACTTCACAGGACTAAGGAGCAAACCCCCTTTCTCAGTTATGCCAGCTAATTCCTGCAGCTCTGTGCAGTTAGTGAGGAAACTGGAAGGCAGGGCTTTGGCACAGGGGCGAATGGGGCATTGAGCGGAGTGGGGCATCGCTAGTGGAAAAATACAGGAAATTCTTCCTGCAGTCTCCAGGGGAAAAGGCTTATTTCAGGATCAGAAGAAAGCAATAATCTCTATTTTCTTCCAGGTAAAACACCCCCCCACCCCCCCCCCAATTCCACAATCGTATATCTTCCTTCTTCAAAGTCTAATTTATCATGAACATACGAGCAGAAGAAAGGCTGGTTCTGAACGGCCTACATAACTTTTTTTCCCTGCTAACGGTAAAACAGTGGTATGATCCTGACCATCTGATGAGAAAATAGGAAGGTGGAGGGTCCCTCTAGAACAGACACTACTTCTCTTTTAAACATTTTGCATGGAAAACACTGAGTTTGGCAGCATATCAAAGCCTGCAGTATTTTGGCTGAACTTTTTTGAGTTTGGGAGCATTTTTTTTTTTTTTCCCCCAAATGGTAACATTTTACTCTCTATTAGATGTACACGATGGATAATTTCATTTAACCAAAACCCTGCTTTTTCCATAGGAAACCATTTGCAGTGGATAAAAGTTTTGTTTCAGCTCAAAGAGCAATCGATGGGCCGCACAGCAGGAGAACCAGGTACCTAATGCAACCTCAGTCCCAGCGGCGGGGCTTACAGGGGGATATGTTTTCCTCGCAAGCTTTTTATAACCTTGGCAGTGTTTCTAACAGCAAGCAAGTAGCTACCAGGACTCAAACAGCTCTCTAGTGACCGTCATGTTCCTGAGGCTCCGCTTGGCTGCGGCACGGCTTTATATAGCAATTTATTCCTTAATAGCTACAGGGATCGACCACATGGAACAGCATCGTCGGAGCCGGCACTACGCTGGCTCTGAGCCTGTGAGGCCCCCTAATTTCTCCGTTACATCCTGAGGTTGCTCTCCTTGGAAAGCCCAGGCCTGCCCTGCCGAGCTCAGTGGGATCAGTTACAGGGCAGCCGCTGCCAAACAACTTCACAGGGCTGCTTAGGAAATAGTCTCTGAACCGGCGAGGCTCGGCTTTTCTAGCAGAGGAGCGGTCAGGGACCAGCACTGGACTGTGCCCCCCCGGGAAGGCACGATGAACCGAGGCATAAGGAGAAGTTTCTTGGTTGTAAGGTGAGGTTTATATCGAGCATCAGTATTGCAGGGCAATACACATCAGGCTACTGGTACACCCAGGGGAGCTGTCAGGAGTTAAACTTTTAAGTGGTGGGTGTCCTCAGGATCCCATTTACAGGGGTCTCGGGCATCTGTCTCCACCTGATGGGGGATAGTTGGCTGAAACACCAAGCCACAGCTTGGCATGAGGAAGGGTTTTCTACTCAGTGGGCCAGCAAGCATCTGCTGAGTGGGCATCATGCTTTTCACTCCCATAATCACTGCACAGAGGTGCAGCATACAGTGATGGAAAGCACTGCTAAACCTACTGAGGCCGTCGACCGCCCAGTGCCATGGTTTGTTGTTGCAAGACTATGTAGAGCGGTCACTCATCAGTACGTACTTGGTCCCTGCCAGGGAGGGACACACAGTGACATTTGGATGTGATGGGCGGGCCAGGCCCTGCTAAGTCAGCCAGAACCTGCAGTACAGGGTTCATCCTGATTTCATGCTCTTATGGTGGCTTTGTACTGATGGCAAGGTCTGCTCCGGCATGAATCTTGCCAGTGCAAGAGTAACCATCAACACTTTTTAACCAACTTGAGCCAGCAGAACGAATTTATATCAGATCAGCTTTTGCATCACATGGTCATGCGGTTTCACATATGGGACTAGCAGTATCTGAATGCACTGTTTCTCCTAAACTATGCCCTGCCTGAAAAAAAGCAGCCCTGCTGATCACCTGCACTTGCAGAAAGGATGGGGAGGAGGAGGGAGAGAACGAGAGGATGAGTTTGCCTGCTGGAGACTCGCATGCAGTGGTCCTAGGAGAGAGTTAAGCCTGGAGCTCAGCGTGCTCTCCCTACAGGGCTCTGCTTTGCTTGCAGAGGGGCTAGTAACCCCTGGATGGAAGTGTGTCTGTACAGGATGGGGGATGAGGGCAGTGGGAGCTTTTGTTTCAGGAACCTTTCCAGAAAAAGCTGCCTGTCAGATTATTCTTTCACTCTTCAGTAACATACATTGCAAGAGAGAGGGAGTACGATATTCTCCAGATTAGGGAGGAGGACTTTCTGTGTTTTGAACTGTTTCAGAGAGGCCCCTCACAAAGACTTCAGAACAAAACTAAAAATAGCTTACTCCATTAATACCAAGGAAACACTTTTTTTTTGCCAAGAAACTGCAATCCTATTTTTTATGCCCACTGATTTTAGAAAGCAGACTTATAAGTCCCTTTGTGTTGGGCCTCTTTCTGAGTAAAGAGCATTAGGAAGATCAAGGTTGCTTTGTACTTTGTTTGAAGAGCTATCAAATAGCAGCAGTATCAGATAATGTGGATTATCAACTTATAGCTCTCTACAGTTTTATGAATTTTAATTACTTGCACAGAAAGAGTTCTGTGGGACATCTGAGGCTTAGAAACAGATACTAATTAAACAAGCAAAGGGTGCCGAGATCTCTGTTTTCCTGAACTGTATCAATAACAAAATTCTTTAACAGGTCAACACAAACTTCCTCCTCTCATCTGAGCTGCGGGTACTGAACAGTGTAATGTTTTCATAATCATCTGATTTACGTAACAGCAGATAAACTCAAAACACAGAAAGAAACTGGACCAGGAAATCCACAGTTGCCATTCCAGTAGCTTTCCAGAATCCCTGTCAAATCCCCAGCTGCAGCTTTACATGAAGAAAGCCCATTTTTCCCTGTGGATCGATGTTGTTACATAAAAAACGTTATTAAATCATAGGTAGAAAGGGTGATCTGTTCAGGGCAGCATAGAAACACATCCAGGCTCAGCCTGCTCCCACTTTGTCTTCCTTCCAGTCAGTAGGTGCCGGGAGGAGAATTAGTGAAAGCCGGGCACACCTTAGAGACTTGAAGAGCATTGACTACTTGCCTAAAGTCATCAGGAAGTCTAACAGTTGACCCTGGAGGGGTGGAAGAGAGACACTAAATCATGATCAAGAATATGTTGAGATTATAGGAATATGGGTGAAGGCTTGGCAGTTTCTTCCAGCAGCCTTGTTCTTCTGTCAAAATGGTGATATTTTAGCTCCCGTCTGGACTGCTGGCTCTGCGCTGGTGAACCAGGTTGTTTTTATCGGTCATTTTCAGTTGAATTGCTAGCTGCACACTGACTGTAGAAACCCAAGCGCTAAACACAGTTGCTGAACCCTCGGCATCCCTTGTCTTGTTCATTCCCTTCCTTAACAGAGCCCAGTCCTTGGGGTCAGTTGCACGCTATGGCAATGGGTGTTTAACAGTACTTGACACGACACAGAATACTGCAATATTTCCAGGAAGAGAGCTCTCCGAGGCAGGCAGTTTCCAGTGTGCATGTATGTGCCTGCATTTGTGTGCGTGCTGGCTATACTGTTCTCCAAAGCAGGGAGATAAGAATGGGATTATCCTGTATCTGCAAGCTACAGGCATCTCGGACCTTTCCCTGAAGCATCTGGTGCTGGCTAGCATCAGAGGCGGGATATCGACCCTTGTGTCTAAGCAAGTCTGGCAATTCCCCTATTTCCCAGCACCGGACAAAACCAGACTGTTTTCTAGTAGAGGGTGGCTCATATTTCTTGTTGATGCTGACAGTCAAATGCCGCTTTCACATTCTCTCTTACTCCTAATACACAACCTCAGGCTGAAGGTCAAAGGGTAGATCCTGGATGTTCCCATGCAAGGAAAATCAATTTAGATTCACAAAAGACAGAGCAGTCAGTGCAGAAGGTCACTGTGTGGTCTCAGTTGCTCTTCGGGTTTAGAAATTTGAATGGGGAGGAAGGAGGGGGATGAACAAGGCTGAATTGATGGAGCAGGATTGCTTGCAGACTGGCAGAACAAGAGCATGAGAAGAGGCATAGGCAGAAGGGCCATCTGCAGTAGAGACTGATTCATCCCACCGTACCAGGACCTGGACTATCCCAAAGTCTCATCCATAGTTGTACTTTGGCCTCAGTTCATCCCATTGTGAAGTGGGATGTCCACCAAGTTTGGATTTCAGAACTGACCAGAGACTTTTTACTTTATTTTATGGAGAAGTTTGATACCAGATAGTTTGCTTTGAGTCGTGCAAGGGACTCAGACAAACCGAGAATGACCTGATTCCTTGCACAAGGATGAATAGAGATGCTTTTGAGTTTAAAACACTCCTTCCCTGATTTACCAGGAAAATCTCCTTGGCCTGTAACAGGCAATTTGACCCCTTCAGAAATTAGAGCTGAGAAACACTCTCCAAGGGGTTTTGGGGGGGTTCTTTGCCTTATAAGGATGCTCATTTCCCCAAAAAAGATATTAGCAAGAGTCGATGCTTTTTGGAGGGGCCAGGGCAAAAGACTTTGAATGAAAGGCAATGGGGAAAGCAACTCTCAGGGCAATAAGGCAGTGCACGTCTCCCCCCAGCACACAGTGTGTGGAGGAGGTATCGGTCCTCTCCACCTCCGCCCCTGGCTTGCCTTTCTGCTTTCAGGCTGGTAAGTGCATCAAATGGAGCCGCACTCCATATGTCTCACCAGGAATTGCTTATAGCTTGTATGAGGGACGTTGGCAAACTCAAGCTACTCGATATTGCATCATGTTTAAGCTAAGTTTCACAAAGGGAGAAAGACTATTGCTTCTCTGAGAAGCTAACGTTGTCATTTGGTAAAAAAGCACCCGACAAGTGAATTCCCCCTTCGGCCTCATTACGTTTTTGAGCAATGCTCAGTAATAACACCATGCACAGCTGCAGATTTAAGCACCAAGATCCCTACAGACATAGACTGTTTTGCAGCTTTCATGTATACAACAGAGCATGACAGCTCCCCAAGGGCCAGACCAGTGCTGCTGTTTTCATCTGGAGACAGATTTCTGCTGCAGAGTTTAACGCCCCGTTGAATTCAGCGGGGTTACATCAGAAGCAGAATATGAATCAGGATCCCTAGTTTGTCATTTGGCGTTTAGTTCATATTTGGTGTTGCTATAAATAGGTCATTTGGCTGCAATTCTTATTTCCAGATTTATTTATTTTTTTTAACCCCAGCTATGCTTTTTTAGACCAAGAGTGTGTGACAAGTCTCAAAATGTCAGACTTGGAATTGGAAAGGGCAGATAACTGAGACATGGCTCACTCCTGTCCCAGGCTGCTCGCTGCCTTCCCACTGTGGGCAGAAAAGGGCCAAATGATTGGTCTTGGCGCAGTCACCGAGGGTTGTTTGGAGTTCCTAGGAATTTAACCCTATGACTTTGACCTTTGACAAGAACACCTAATTATTTCCAGCTCTCCAGCCAGGTCATAAACTAGCCCTTTAGAAAAGTTTCCTGCGCTCCATAAAAAAGAGCTCTTGGCTCCTGCCATAGCAGAGTTTACATTCTTTGAATGGAGGGGCTTCTTGAATCAGCGCGATACTATGGTTGGGTTAAAGAGTTCAGCATTTGGTTTTGTTTTTAATGGTAGGTGAATCCATGTTCCAAAATGCCATCCTGTGTCCAGATTTTGTATCTCCCAAAATTTTCCTTTCGTTTTTTGTTTCCCTAGATTCTGAAATTTGAGATTGTTCCATTATAAAAACAGAATTTGTCTACAAAACCAGAATAAAAACTATTCCGCTCTTTTCTTATGTTCAGGGTCACCCTCAGATAATAATCAATATTTTATTCATCCAAATACCCAGCAGTGACTGGCTCGTGCTCCTGAACCTTTACGTTTCGGTAACAGCTTATGAGCATATCTCTTCCTTTGGCTCCAGTTTCTATATGAGGTAAAAGAAACTTTTCTTTTCACCTTTTTCTGTAATGCTCTCCAAGCATTACAGTTTGTCAGGGGGACATTTCTCCTTCAGTCAAAAAACAAATGCAAAATGTTAGTTATGCCACACTATCCAATAAATTGGAAGGCAAGACCCCAGCTGCAGCACGTCATCTCTTAATGAAGAAGTATTTCATCCCACGCTTTCTCTGATTTGAGTAAACACACAGACCTAAACAACCACAACACCAGGGAGTAAAGAGACTCTGCCTGGCAGCCTTGCAAGGCTCCTGCTTTTTAGCAGCCCAAAGATGGGCGGGTGGGCTGCGCGCTGACCTCCGTGCGCACATCATTCCTGGTATATGGAACTATTGAAACCATTGAAGCCTCACTTAAATGACAGTAAGGTTTAACGGAGAGTGTAATTCTGCCTTCCCATTTAACAGCTTTACCAGTAAGTTGCTGCTTTTTCCTTACATGGGGATGTGGTTGGTGGGGACATTCTTTTCAAATGAAAAGGTGGCGCTCAGTACCAAAAACCACTTGCCCACATTTCTAGCACGATGCACTGTAAGGCAGCAAAACAGAGCTGAAAAACAAACTTTTACTGAAACACCTATTTTTAGACTGATTTCCCAGCTTTTGCAGTCCCAGGCTCTGCCTGCTGGATCTGAGGCAGAGCCTGGTGCCGCCGAGGGTGCAGTCGCTAGAGCTGGCCTGAAGCAGGCAGCTTAGGTCCAAATCTGTGTTTGCATCAGCCCAGGTGTGCAGCCTGGGGTCAGACCGGGGTGAGGAATGGCTTGGAACACCTGCATCCCATGAACCTTCAGCCTGAGCTGCAACCAGAAACCCCCCTGGTGCCCCCACACCTTCACCTCTGGGTTTGGGGTCATTGAGATGCCACAACCAGCTGTAGGAGCATCATGCTGGCGAAGCCTGTGAGATGTCAGTGAGGAAAGAAATGAACAGCACCCCTTCCATGCCCCGTTGCAGGGAGGGGGAAATGGAAATCCGTGCATTAAAGATCACCAGTGGTAGCAGTGATTGCATTTCTTGGTCTGCAGAGAATGAAATAATTTAGACAGCGACGTTATTAAACTTGTCTCGGAGAACAAAAAGCAGCTGTAAGCATCTTTCCTGCTCGGAGGTAGTGTCCCATGTCTCGCAGAAGGCTGGATTCCTGAGCGTGACCTGGGAAATTCCAGCCCTTCCCGTGCCTCTGGGGGGCTGCCAGCTTCCACCTTAGCTATATGTGGGAACGCAGCCATTGCCAGGCAAAGGGGGAAAAAGAAAAAAAAAAGGTGGAAACCTTTACAGGCCACAAGCCCTCAGGAAAAGGGCTGTATTTCAAGATAAATCCATTTAGCTCTAAACACAAATAGCATGTTTGTAAAACGTCGCAGAATCTCAGTTGCTGAAAACAAAACAGCGATTAGCGGCGATGCTGAAGTCTGTGTCTTGAAGGGTTTGTCTTTTTTTATACTTTTGGCCCTTCTCAGTCTTCTGCCTGCACACAATGTCCTGAAAATGCCTTCTGCTGCCTTACCCTCACCAACACCATTTTGCAGCAGATGAATTTTCATGTGTCCTTTCCTGTAAGTCTTTTCTTCAGTTCAAGCCTGCAAATGACTGACTTTTTAAATTGCAATTGCGCATGCTGCCTGAACCAAATTCTCACCCAGAGGCTGCTTTATACTGTTCCAGCAATGCCAAACTGCTGAACTGCCAGTGTGGGATGAAAGAGACCTGGACATTAAAAAAACATCTTTTTGTGTCTCTAGAATATTTTCTGTATTCTGCAGAAGTACCAAGTACTTCTGTTTTCTCAAACACCCATTTAATATTCCTACTCCCCATATATACCATATGGTATTTTAGATACCATCTTTCAGGGCTCTTCTTTTTTAAAAGTTAAGAAGTTTTATGGCATAAATATTTTCCCCGTGAGGTTAGGAAACCAATGTGTCGGACACTATATTTTTTAACAGTTATGGTATATTAGATCATGGTCTTTTGTGGTTAGGTATGACATCAGGCCACCACAAAGCCATACCAGGAGAATCACATGGAGGAAAACATGTCAGCTTAATAGCTTTCAACATTCAGGGGAATTCGGAAAAGCCAAAACCTGGGTATGTGGAATGATCTGTCATTATTCTGACAAAGCTAACCTGAGGTGACTTGCAAGCATGCATACTTATAAGAAGTTTACAGGAAGAGATAAGGTGAAAAGAATTACTATTTGGATACTACAACTTCAGCCAAAAAATCAGCGAGGCAGGCAGGCCAGCCACTGCCCCCACTTGCCCTCTGGTAAATCCCTGATAATTCACCTGCGATCTGAAGCTCTTGGTCCTGGCTTTCCTAAATGAGAAAGGCAGCCCAAACTGCTAACAGACCCAGCTTGTGATCTGGTACACCTGGCCTGCCACTTTGGTAATGTTTTCATTTATCCATTCCACTTATCTGGGTTTTTTTTTCTTAATGCAGCACTGGCAATCCTTAGACCTTTTGGCCATCATTATGAGGAAACACAAAAGAAAAATAACTTTTCTCGGAAGACAGATCTGCGAGAGCAAGTGCCAAAATGCTGATGGGCAGCTGGAGCACAGCGGTGCCTCGGGCTGGCTGCGGGGGATTTAGGTGGGGAGGGAGCTCAGGACCCAGCCCTGGGTGGATATAACCTGCCTTGTGGGGTTTCCTGTTTTTGGGCTGGGTTGTGGAGCTGCCCTGACTTGTCACGGGTGCAGAGGGATTAGTTCGTGCCTTGTGCTGCTCCCATCCTCCTGTGGCTCATGCCATAACTGTTCTCCCACCCAGAGCAGCTGGGGAGCCAGGTTCTGTTCTCCTGCTACCTCTGCAGCTGCAGTCAGTGATTGCCACGGAGCAAGGGCCTCTCCAAAACAGGTAGCATAGCTCGGGGAGGGGGGAAAGCAGGTCTTGGCAAGGTCTGCCCCCGTGGCAGGCAAGCAACCATCTACAAAGATTTGCATCAGCTGCTGAGAAGAAGCCATTGCCCCCATGGAGCTCAGATCCCAGGGCTGTAGAGGTTTTGGGGGTTTTTTTCTTGGTTTTTTTTCAGAGCAAATGCCTGCAACTTTATTTGGAAATTTGCTATTTCTGTTTCTGACCCGTAGAAGGACTTGTCTGCCTGGAAAGTTTTTTCCTTTTCCTAACTATACTAATTGGGCTAATGAAAAATATTTCTTCTACCTGTAAGCTTTATCTTGGCTAGGACTTACTCCATCCCTTTCCCAGCAGATAGCAAAGTGCGGTTCCCACTGCTGGCCTTCTATGTTGAAGGATAGAGGCAACGCACAAGATATCCTGTATCTCCAATAAGCCTCAGAGAATTTGAGTTACAAGCAGTCTCATACTGATGTGTGTACATGCCCGCATACATAAGAGGAGCTATCTCAAATTGCAAGGGCAATCTTTCTATTGGCATTTCTTAACTTTTAAGTCTTCGGATTTGTAAGTTAAATAATGTCCTATTAGCATAGATTCGCATTTAGGCATGCAATAAAATGCCTTCAAATGCTGACGCCACCAGTTATTTTATATCATTCAGATTACAGATTTATTGATACAATGGGTACATTTTTTTTCTACCCAAAATGGAAAGGGTAAGAGGGACTTCAGATTCAGATGTGTTTTATACACTCATGTTATGAACCTCTGCTACTCCTGCTCCATGGTCTGCTGTCACTGCTGTTCCTGCCCCTGCCACAGCAGAGAAGCAATGTCAAATGCAGCGGTAGGAGCTGTTTCACCCCCAGCAGCAGGGGATGCAGTCGGTACCAAGTTTCTCTAATTTCCCTTTTTGAGGAGGGACACGTCTTCTACACCAGTCTGTCTCAGGCACTGGAAAAGACATTAGTTGCTGGGACTGCTCGTACATGCAGGACTCTCCTGGGAGATAATCCATCGATACTGATTTCCATTATAGCATATATTGATTTGATGTCTATAATCTGTCAAGTCGGCAGTATTTTTTTAACTGAAAAAGTGTCCTGTGACTATTTTATTATTTTTCACCCTTGTAATTTTTATATAGCTGTTATGATCTTCTATTCTTAAAGGGGCTTTCCTTTGCAAAATGCAGCTGAGATGTATAAACAAAAATTATTCAGAAACAATTTCATGTGATCCATCAGGCCATTCAGACTTAACCAGTCTGCCTTGTACTTTGAATACTGACTATTCACGGCAATGCGATTACAAAGGATATACAGCTCGAGGATTCCTGTTAGAAATTTTTAAGGAAATCATTCTGAATAAAGAACTCACTCAGATATATTATTTTTTTCAGCTGTTTACAGACAATCTGCAAACTCGGTGAGAGAATAAGTTTGTGGACTGCATTGCATGAAATTGTAGCAATTATTAAGTTGAATCTAAGCCAAGTGGACTGGATTTTGATTTCCTCCTCCTGTCATTGTCCTTGCTAAATGACTCGTACAAAAGCACCGATAGCAAATTTCACGTACAGTGTTTCTTATCAGCCCTTACACAGGGAGATGAAGAGGAGATATTTCTGATAACATTTAAAGTTATTCTTTTTTCAGATTCTAATGTGTTCATAACAGCATAGAAAAGGAAATCAGTTCTTCTGACTCTGCACATGGGACAAACCCCCAAGAGCCAATTCATTTGCTTTGCTCACAGCGAACCGCTGCTCTCCACTTTTGATTTCCTAACAGCTTGACAGTAGCTACAATATTATCCTTTTTAATTTGCTTTAATGTGCTCAGGGATTTTTTTTTTTTTTTTTTTGTTAGCTGGTTTTGTTTTGGATGGGGGTTTGGAGGACTTTTGTGGTCAAATGCTCTGACATAGGTCTAAAACTGTGCATTGCTCCCTGTCCTCGCAGCCTGGGGGAGATCAGCTGAATCCGACCTGCCCTGTTGCTCTCCTGAGTGAACAGTCGCAGAGGGGAACTGGGGCTGTAGGAGGTGTGAGGCTTGGAAAAACAGAGGGATCCCCTTTTCTTTGCAAAATGACAGAGAAATACAGCAGGCTGAGCTCCTAGGTATGTCCTTGGGTGCCGCACAAAATGCTGGCCTCCCATATCTTGCCTCTAGATTTTAAGGCGCTTTCCTGAGTGGGGCTGGGGAGGGGGCTTCATAAACACCTCAAAGCTGTGTCATGCTGCACCCTTGTCCTGCATTAGCCTCATCTGTAACAGGATGTTTCAGGGAAACATTTAATGTGGCTTTTCTAAACCACCGAATAATGATTATGGCCATGATTTTCAAAGAAAACCCTCAGTTAGGCGCCAAAAAGAGAAGCATGGTTTCCACAGGCTGGCAGCACCACACAACTCCCCTTGCAGCTGCGGGGAATTAGCACAGGGAGCAGCAAAGCAAAGCAGCCGGCAGGGAGGCAGCTTTGTATGTTATCCGCAGATGTTTTTGAGAATAGCACTGCCCTGGGATGGCGTAAAGGAAGAATTTGTCCCAATCACAGCAGAACCTTTGGAAATTAGTGGAGTGGTTCCTTGTCAATCTAGCAGCAAAATCCTCTCCCTCCTGTGTTCTGTGATAAAGACGGAGGATAAATACTCTGGACTGGGAATTGTACAAAAGGAGCCCTTAGAAGTTCTGCAGTCCCTGGTTTCAGGCCCTTAGCAAGGGATTGCTTCAAGCTGCGAAAAAGGAGTTTAAACATTCCCCAGTTAACCTCTTTTCTTTGTCCAGAGTCTTCTCACGTCTCCAGCTGCTGTATTCATGTGCTTCCCCAGCTGAAAGGGAGCCAGGCACAGGGCAAGCAAGCCTGTAAGCTCAGAGACTCCCTCTTTTACAGTGTTTGGAGAGCAGAGTAAAAGCGTTAGAGAAAAGCAGTGGTGGCTCTTCCCTGGGCTCTTTTGCACCCTTTTGGTATGCTCTTACCCCAAAAGCTGATGATTGCTAGCATAAGGATTGCCATGCTGGTGGTTTTCCATTCCTAGTGGAAGGTTAAAGTTTCTGCTTCTGACTGGTGTAGTTCACTGCAACTATCAATAAAAGCAACGGACGAACGTGACGTCCTTGAACTCTGCATTGGCTAAGATCCAAGTCATGCATCTGCTTATACTGGTGTGCTACAATATGTTATGAACCTCTGATCATAACCAGAGGTTAGATAAATACTGCTGAGACAACAGATAATGGCCAGGAGTGAAAAACAACACAGTTGTTTGTTGCTAGGATGGTCTTTTAGAGGAGGAAGTGTTGTCTTTTTTCTGATGCTGACAACTTGCCCTGGCAGAACAGCCAGCCTTTCTAAGAGCAGAAACGTGACTGTCACTGTATAAAACCTGTATCTCTCCGACTTTGTATATTAAACTGTGTATAAAAGACCACTCATTCATATACTGGACAAATATGCTAACCCCTTTGAAGCTGGTTGAAGGAAGGATTTTACTCGTTACTTTTCAGGCAGTTCTTGGCTAGTCCTGAGCACACAGAAGATACAGAGTCCACAAGACCCTTCCTCCCCTCCCCTGCTTGTGAGGAAGATGGACTTGATGTAGAAGAGAAAGTTTTCACCTGTAAGCAAGCTGTGGTGGTTGTTCACACCAGCATGGTTTAGAAAAGCAAGTTTCATTCGCTCTTTTTGACAGCTTTTATTCAGAGGGAATCATGGACTTCAATTTTCTATTTTAAAAAAAAAAAAAGTTTCTCTTACTTTTTATAATGGAAGGAATCACATGATGTACCTAATGCTGGACTAGATGTTGTCGATACTGCTTCTCAGGAAACTCGAAGTAAAACCATTCATAAGGCTGATGGCCAAGTCAGAAGCTCTGCTGGAGGGAGGACAGTGGGCTTTTTCCATTTCTATTATCAATGCTTGATGGATGATTTGTCTAATGTGGTAAGAATCTGGAGATGGAAACAGTAAACTAAAATAGGCAACTTTGGGCATCACGTGAAGTAACACCTGTTGCAGTACCAATGAAGCTCCTGGGAAAGACTTATTTAAAACAAACATGGAGAAATGGAGTATCTTTCTCGTTGTACTACAATCCTCCACCATCACCACTGAGACCTTCTGTAATATGTACTCAGTGAAACAAAGCAGACACTGTTAAAAATTTTGCTGGCAGGTCTCGTGGAGTTACTTTAATTATTCTGTGTTCCTGCTCTCAGCAGCTGAGGAGGACAAATACAGTAGACCCATCCTTCACCTCTTCACCTCTCTCCTTCACCACGCAAGCATTTTTGGCTGATGGCACTTTTCTCCATTTTCCTTGGTGACAGTGGTCGTGGAGGAGTCTGGCCCAGAGAAGAGGTCCGGGTGAGAGAAGAGTCACTGTTATGATGCACTGCATGGGGTATTCTCTGAAGCCAAGGCTGTGATAATTTGCCCTGTCCCTGCTCCTGCCTTCTCCTCTGTGGCTCTGCCGTATGTTGTACTTCCACTGCCCTGTAAGCACGCAAACGAGCCTTTCACTGGGGAATGGTAACAGACAGACTCTTCCAGTGTCTCCTCCGGCCTCTCTAAGGTCTCTGTGTCCTATGAAAATTCTGTTGTGGCATTCAGCAGTAGGATCGTATGAACTTGTTTATGGTCTGTTTTCATAATCCTGATAAGAGGGAGGATGAGGCCTTTTAAACATTAACTGTTGGCTACCTGCCTGATGGACCTAAGGACTAATTACAGTGGGTGCGATTGGTTTTGGTTTAAACAGATTCTCTTATGAAGTTTTTTTTAATATATATTTGATACAGGAAAAAACTTTAAAATTTGAATAATTAAATTAATTAAGTTCTAAGCATATTAAATTCAAAGCACAAATCTGAAGTTGAAACAGCCTCCGTCCCTCCCCACCCCAACAAAAGAGAGTATCTGGATTTTTAGACTGGAAGGTTACTGGTGGGCGACAAAGGAGACCTTTGTTCTGCGCTTGGCTGAACTTCTTGCTCGCAGGCTGACCTTCTTCAGGCCAGTCTCTCTCGCCCCACTTACAAAGGGAGTGTAATGATATCGACCTGTTTGGCAAAGTGCTTTGAGATCTATCTGTGAAAAAGTGCTGGGAGTGAGTTGCCTTTGCAAACTTTGACTGTTTCATGTTGGTACGCCACTTCAGCTTGGAAAATATTACTTGCTAAATTTGGACAGGTTTTAGCGTTTGTGAATCATTCGCAGGGAATTCCTCACTTCTTTAAGCTCTTCCCTTATTTGTAGGTATTTACTGACTAGTTTACTAAATGGGCTGTTTGCTACACTTGACATCACTTATCCCTCCGTGGGAGTGAGTCACGCACCACCAGGACTTACACTAGCGTGTGGCAATTAAGATAAGGTAGACGGAAGCAAAAACCCAGCCTTGAGCACAACCTACAGCTTGGCGTGGTGTGGTGGGGTGGGGCGGCGTGGCAGCTCCACTTCCCCGCGCCTGGGCTCCATGGGTATGTGACTCACGGCTGGCTGAGCAGGCAGCAGTGGGACCTCGGGCAGGTCAGAGGCTTGATAACAGCCAGGGACAAAGAGGAGTTGTTATCATCTGGTGTGCACGCAGGAGTACTCTCGGTGCAGACAGGGTATTTGGCACGTAAAACCATGAGCTAAGCACTACATGCAAAAGCTAACTGTAATAGTAGTATACTGAGGGCATTTCGTTTGCGGTTACTTCCTGGATAAAATAATCTGCAAACTGCGACAGCTCTTTCCTTTAGCAACTTTCCTTTCTTCCATAGGTCCTATTTTAAGAATGTTCCTATTCCGTATTCTGAAAAAAGTGTCTCATTATTTTGAAGCCTCCTGCAGGGAGCAAAGATGCAGTTACAACCTGCTCACACTTTCTCATAAATTGATTTAAAACCTTGTACATGGACACACTGTGATCTTGGCTGGTACTCAGAGTGATGTCTTCCATTAATGGGAGATTAGTGATTCAATAAGCCATCTTTTTAGTACTGTTGTTGTTTTCTCACTGATGAAACAGGCTTGTGCTCTGTGCTATCCATTACATTACAAATCATATAATGTAATGACTTGGTACTTTTTTTTTTTTAAAGAAAATGTAGCTCTAAGTTTTATCCAGTCTGGTTATTTCATGGCTTCAGAATTTTTTGTCCAAGTCCCTAGTTACTGCAGCTGTAGATAAAGACTTGAAAATCTGAATCTCTTAAAGCTCGGGAACATGACAGAAAATAGCCCAGAAAAGGTCACACAGGGTTTCTTTCTGTGGGAGAGGAGAGGAGGAGGTGAGGAGGAGGACATAAAAAGCTGGCGTGGGATATTTGCAGCTAACATTGCTGTCAGTGGGGCTGCTGGCACCGTGTGGCTCTTGGGGCTCTTTGGAAAGTTTTCTCTGTTTAGCCTCTGAGTCTGAATTCTTCCAGCGTTGTTTAGTCTTTCTGGGCTCCCTTAAAGGTCAGCCGAGAGAAAACATGACCTGGCTCTTCCAGAGGGAGCTGCTCCTTTCTCTCTCTGTTTGGCAATGCAGGGAAAGTGGCTGAAGCATGGTGGTGTGCGAGAAATTAGTTGCTTCTGCTTTCTCCCTTCCCCTGTAGTAAATTTTGTTCCCTGAATGAATGAGCCAGACTTAGTACCAATTTTATTCCCAACAGTCCTTGATAGGCAACCTAAAAAAACCCTCAAAACCCACACATATCCCTCATAGCCCCCAGCTTTTTCTGGAGCTGATGAAAAGCAGAGCTGATGTCAGAGGCTATTTTTATACAGTGATGTCTAAAATACTTGATTTTTGTAATAGCGAATGACTGCACTATACTTGTAAGTAAATTATTTCTATTTTATTTTTTCCATTTATGTAAATTGACAAATATCAGAGCTGAACTCAGATGGAGCAAGTCTTTTTTTTTTCCCAAATTACTTTCAAGTTTTTAAGCCCCACCCCTGTCCTCCTCCCCCAGGTCTCCTCCAACAGCAAACACCAAGGTAACACCTGCCAGGGATGGGCTGAGCTCTTCAGACAGCGGCCTTTGCTCTCAAAATAAGAGCAGATGAGTAAATGCACACCTACAGCCCCAGACCTGAGCAGCGAGTGCTGCGGCGGAGGTGGCACATTCATTCGCAGTCCCTGGAGGCAGACGCCGTGGTCCTGTTGGCCTTGCATCCTCGTGCTGTCCTAGCAGCTGTGATAAGCCACCAAAGCTTCACAGAGAAGTTCCTGAGATGGTGGCAAGGAGAGCGAGAACCCAAATGTCCCACTTTAATGTACGATGAATAGTTGTTGTTAACGATGTCAGATATAGGCTGGGTGTTTTTCCAGTTTCTGGTTTTCTTCTCCTTTGATACTGCTGAAGCATTTGAGCAGCCAGTCTGTTCCCAGTCAACTCCCACTGTTACTTTTTTCCTTAAAAGTAGTATTAAAAGTGCTTGCAAATTATTATTTTTTTTTTTTTATCAAAGAGTGACCCCAGACCAAAGAGTCTTCCCTGCTGGGTTTACATTTCTGCCAGCAAAGTTGCTGCTGCTGTCATGCACTTGACACCCTCTTGCTGCTCACCAGCAGCCCAGGTGGGCACAGCACAGGCTTTGTCTTGGAGTCGTCCATTAGAGTAAAGTGTGTTTTTTGGCAATTCAAGCAATTGCTAATCTGCAAAACTGAAAAATAGAAGTTCACGAAACGGAGCACAGGATGCCGCTGGATGCAGAGCTGTTTTTTTAAAAAAGAAACTGTTTAATGAAAGCAGTACAGGTTCTCTCCATCTTTGCTTTCTAAAAATCAAGTCAAGGAAATGAAAATGTTTTGGTTTTTATTCAGGCCCTACTTTAGCAGCATCTGCCTTACCTGGGGGAAACAGGTCTGACTAAGGTGGTAGACAAAGGGCTCTTTTCCAAAAGGATTCGGGTACCTAATGTTGGTTTGAGATGCTTCTGTCTAAATGCAGATCCCCAAAACCTCTTTGCTGTCCTAGGGTACCTGAAAACCTAACTCCAGGCCTCAGCAATTATATCAGAGCTCTACATGAAGTGGTGGTGGCTGCTTTTTATCCACTCATTTTTGAAAGAGGAGATAAAAACATTCATATCTCTTTACTGCCCAAGGACTTTTGAATTCATGTCTCTCACTTCCCTGAGAATGTCTTAAGCAGCTAACTAGAGCGTATCCTGAAGTGGTGCTCTCTTTGTTACAGCTCTTCCTGGCTTAAATTAATTACATGTATAATTTTGAAGGTACAGACACACAGGAAAGACTGACTCTGCCCATGTGGTGGTTAAGTACTCATTGTAGGCCCCAGTTCTTACTCCAAAGATGTTAAGGTTTATTTGTATATTTATTTATTTCTATAAGTCTAGTATTCAGTGAATTGTTCAGTTCAGAAAGGAACAAAGCTTATTGAATCTTCATAAAAGCTTATATTAATTCAGATCCGACATTTGGGTCCATTATACATACACAAGCACACGGACTCTAAAGGCCAAACTCCATGATATTTAACTGAGCAAGATGTTTTGCAGACAGCTGTGTTCCACTGCAAGGCAAGCGCTGGCAGTAAGCAGCAGCCTGTGTAATAGAAAGGCAGTACTCTTGTTGCCTGCCCATGAGCAGGTGAGGCATCAGACTGAGATGTTTTCATAAACACAGTGTCATACTTCTCTGTTACATCTGCGTCATTTAAAGAAAAATAAAAGGATAATCTTCTCATTGCCATCTTCTCTGCTTCCAGCTTGCTGAATTGTTTTCACTGATTGCATGGCAGGAAATGCTGATCCTGCGTTGCAATATGTAGCCCAGGCTGGAATAGTAATTGCGTCTTAAATACTCAAGGTAGAAAACATATCCATTAACTTCTTGCCACCTAAAGGGTCATGTTAATCAACTTTTTTATCAGTATCTTCTTCAAAGGTTTCTCAAATTGGTATTATATAATATATGCTTTTCCACTGTTTTTTGTGTATCATTTTGTCTGACCACTATTACACCATCTGCCTCTGGAGTACAAATAATTATGCCAAAACTGCACCATTCTTGCATATCTGTGGAAAAGTAGTCACTGAAAGTAGCTGCTGAAACCCTTGGCCACCAAGACAAGTGTGCTGAACTTGCTTCAGACAACGCTGGGGAGACAATCTCCATCCCCCAGCTGCGGTGGGCCAGAGAAGGGAGAAATGGAAACAACCTCAGAGGGTTTAAACAGTTTTGTCCACTGAGGCCGATAAAGAAAGAGATGAATCAGTGACTGTCAAAGAGCAGACCCATCTGCATCATCAGGGAACAAGAGGGGTCTGCAGACCCAAAATTTATGTGATTTACCCAATCTGTCACGTGTCCCATTGTAACTGGCAAAACACTGTTCAGAAGAAGCAGTCTGAAGTTGCTACTTTTTGGTCTTGACCACATCTTGGCCCCTAGAAAGGTGACTTTTGCATTTCTAGTTGGACCTGCTAAGAAAATACAGTCCATCAGACAGGTCATTGTAACCTGAAGAGCCAGGACAAGCATAGGGTAAATTGTGCAATTTCTCTATGGATTCACAGTTACTTCCCTCTCAGGAGTTTGTCCTTCTGAATGCCCAAATGCACCCTCAAAATCTCTGTTCTTCATGGGCACCTTGCAACTGAAATCTGCCTCCTCTGTATCTGTTGTTTTGATGGATCTGAGCGTAAACCTGCACGATGTGGCTGCCCTTATTTCTCTCTCCCTTCAAGATTCAGCAGCTGTTTTTATAAAGAGCCAACCTTTCCTTTTTCCCAGTGCAGCCCTTCTGCCTTGGAGAAGTGCCCTCTCCTCGGAGCCATGCCACCTTCCTCAGAGTGTTTTTGTCCTCTTCCCAGGAAAGGTTTATAAATTATGGCGTGAATGTGTTTTTTAAAACACACAACCTCTTATTAGACAGTGTTTTTAAGTAAAACAGCAGGTGAGCTTGTTAACTCCATCTGCCACTCTTCTTGTGGAGTATATGTTTTTTAAACAAACTTTAATATCCTCTACTAAATTAAAGAAGTGTTGTTTTCAACAGGAATACCCTGAGTATAATCATGAGATATATATGTGCCCTTTTTTAAAAAAAACCAATAACTACCATCTGCCACTTTCTTCGTAAACATTGTGATATTATGTCACGAACTCAATTACGCAGATCACTGGGGTGTCGACAACCAGTCGCTGCTTTTTAAAAATAAGTGTTGAAATAAGGCTTTGCTTTAGGTGCAGCAAATCCATTACTAAATGTTCGTCAAAGAGAGCAGGCTCATTTCAGCCGGCTGTGCATGTTCCCTTACGTCAGCGGGAAATTGCCTGGGCACAACTAGCTCGTCTCTTATTGACTCGTGTAATTATAGGCAGGGTTAATAAATGGCACCAGTTACTGCGAAGGCTATCCCAAACCCTTATTCTGCTGTCTGTCTTTGGCCAAGCCTGTTGAGAAATGATGATATCTTTCACCAGATCTGCTTTTTGTCCAAATTTTCTTGTGGCAGGGGACGCATGCCGTGGGCTTGGTTTTAGAAATAGATTCATTTATTTAGAAAAATGCCAGCCTGAAGGGCTGAGACACTGCTAGTACAGGGGAGAAGGAGGAGGCAAAAGAGAATTTTGTTCACTTGAGGAGAAAATTTGGTGACCCCCTTGAAATCAAAGATTGGAAGCTACTGGGGAAGGTCAGAAGGAAAGCAGGACTCAGACTTGGTGGAAAAGCGCTTAAGTTCACTGAGCAAAGGTGTTGGACAGAGATAGGGAGAGCACGTGAGAAGACAGAAAAACAGCAAAAAGAGCATTTAAAAGAGCATTTTAAAAATGCTCTTTAAAAGAGCATTTTAAAACCGAGCATTTAACGAAAAGGGTGGGGGTCCCTCCTGCCTCTCCCCCAGCTCCTAAGAAATCACAAGTTATTCATTAGAGAAATGATGGAAGCTTTCTGAAAGCTAAGAACTCCAATGAGGAAAGCATCTTTTAGGAAGGAAAACAAGTTACGTGTCTAGAGGCAATCTATATTGCAAATCTAAGAGGAAAATCATGGTTATGATTCCTAATTTATTGCTCACGGGGTATTGAGTCATCTTCACTGGAAAACCTACAGAAATCTACTGTGTTACACCAGGTATTATTCAGAAACAAATTTTATCCTTTTTCAAATTATTACTGGCATCAGTTTCAGCCTGACGTTTCAGGAATCTTTAAATATCTTGGCTTATTTTACATTCGTGGAACATATGGGTCAGACTTTTGTTATCCTGCTTCAGTATTAGTTGTAAATTGATGTTAGGTTGATACACCTGAAATGACTCCTGGGAAGTTTTAATACCTTCTTTCTCTCTTTTCATTTTGGCCTCTTCTTTCCCCTCCCTCCCCAAACTGACTTGCTGTCTCTTACTGATATTTTGAGCAGCTGATGCGGGGGGAAGGAAACCCCTCTGTGATAGCAGGGACCAAACTGCTTTGATGCACACAGCAAAACTCCTACTGACTTTAATGGAAGAAGGATCAGTCTCTTTTTTTTTTTGCAGTTTGGTTGTTGTTTTGTTTGGGGGTTTTTTTGTCAGTTTTGGGTTTCTTTTTGGCCAAAATGCAATAACATGCTGCAGATTTTTATCTATTGCACTCAGTAAGACACAAACAGAGAGCTTTATAAGGTTCCCATGACCTGTTTATTATTCAGGAGGTGTCTGTGTTTGATGTGGTGGGCACATTGTGCCTGATTCGTTACACCTGCTTGGTTCTCAGCTGAAATCCACTGGTGCAAAACTGCAGCCCATTGTACTAAGCAGACTGGTCTCTTGGCAGGTTCATTGTGAGTAAATGATATGTACCCCTCTGGCTGAGTAAGACCTTGATGAACTTGTATCAAAGGATTTTCTGAACTTGTTTTAGGAGCATGATGTGAATTATATGGAGCAGGTGTGAGTGCCAGAGGAAGGCAGAGGTTGGTGTCACACTTCACAGCTGAAAGCCACCCACCATCAAGGCTGCTTTTCATCTGCTCTGCCAATATGAACCCTACTGGAAACAGAAGGCCCTCTGAGGCTACATGGTAAGCCTGAAGGGACAGAGCAGGCCTTTGAGGGAGAAAATCAAAAACATTGGAAAAATTCCTGCTTCAAATCAAGGTAATTTTTAATGACTGGTGAGTCAAGACCGGACTGAAGAAAAAACATCACGACTTACAGAAATCCTCTCCCTTGCCTTCAAAGTAAGTAGGATGCTTTCCAGGTCAAATCAGTTGCATCAGTCCGCTGCAGCAAAACAGAAGACGACTTTGTAGAGGGAGCTGGTTACAACTGTAGCATTGTGGTGCTACCTTCTGTGAGGAGGGGGTATGTGGTTTCGTGCCAGATTGTGCCGTGTTACAGGCAGTGAGAGAGTGTCCTTTAGGGTGGCAAACAATTGTCCTGCTTGGAAATGGGACCATGCTGTGTGCCCTCTTTTTCCCCCAAGGAAACAGCAATACTTGGATTTGACTGGTTTTGTGCTGTAGGTGTTGGGTTAGAGCTACCCAACACCTCGACTTTTTCCTCCTGGAGATATAATGTTTGATGATGCCCTAAGGCTATGGGTAGAATGCCTTAAAAAGGACAGCCTGTGGCTTTGCTTCCAACAAAATTCACGAGCCACTACAACTGACAGAGCTTTTGTAGGTGTGGGGCAAGAAGTGTGTAAGGGTTGATGAAACTTTGTTCTAACAAAGCAATTTTGGATGACTCAGTGGTTAGGGAATGCTTACATTGTACACATCCAATAATATCAACTGGCAAGTTATTTTTGTCGCTGTGTTTCCTGAGGCCCTGATTTCTTCGTTGTTGTTCTTTTGATAATGCCCCGTGTATCCAGCGTTAGATGCTGCAGAAGATACCTAAGCCCACAACAGAAATTTCAGTGCACTTGATGGAGACTGTATCTCTGGTCCAGTCTGGGATAAACCTGAATCATGAAGTAACAGAGCTTTGGACATCCATGTTCTATAAGCTGCTCTGATTAAGTATTTGGAATTTGTATTGATTTGTTTGTTTTTTAAACTGAGTTGGCTCTTCTGTATTGATCCTCCCTTGAGGAAAGGAAGCCCCAGGAAAATACTGCCATGGAAGGTTTCTCCGCTGTAGTCCCACTAAATTAAAATGAGGCCCTTCACCATGAAAATGTTGTGCTTCCAGGAAGAAGTTTCACTGGTTAAATCTGGCCAGTTCCAGCATGTTTTGGTGTGCAGGTCTTTACCCTCTGCCTTGAAGGGAGTTAGGAACAGGGATGCCTACAGCTGTTCTGACTTAATGTTTTGTTTTCAGCAATTGGAATTGGGGGGAAACAAACAGAAAAATAGCAGTAGTGGGAATATAAGAAGTTACTAAGAGTGGCAAAAGGAGTCTGAAAGACTGCCATACAAAGCAGACTTCCTGAAAAGCTAGATAGTTTCTTCTCTATGTTGGCACATATCTGAAAAATTTTGCAAGCTTGCTTATATATTTCTGATTACTTAAAAAAAATTGGGGAAGATGGATTACAGTGTTACCCAATATCAGCACGCTTTATGTAATTCTAAGGCAGTAAAATTACAAAATTCAGAGGCAGTGCGATTTTGGTTTTTTAGAAGATATTAAACAGTACAATGTGTAACAACAGTTGCAACCTATAAAGGGGGAAGAACACTTTCTGCCAGTTCTTAAATCAAGGATTATGTTTGCAGAGGTGACCTTGGTTAAGGCTTTGCATTTCAAAGCTGTAATCTTCTGAAGTCATGTTCCTAGTAGAGTTGGGTTCTGTTGGTGTGAAGTGTGACGCCTATATGCACAGTCTCGCATGCAACAGTTAATGTTTGAACAAAGCCTTCTGGCTGAATTGAAACCTCTTACAAGTAGCAAGTCATTTAAAAAAAAAAAAAAAAAAAAAAGTGTTTTCCAGTTTTGCAAAGCCAGCATAAAACCCCCAAACCTTATTGCTTAAATAATGCAAGAGAAGATCTCGGGTAATGCGTTGACATCTGCAAACCAGAGTTAATTAATCTTTACAATATGCTTTTTCAGAAATAGTCTCCTTTACCACTTCTTGGTGAGTGGGGCTAGCATCAGCTCCCAGTAGGGAAAGCAGGGCTAGCCCACAGTCAAGTACTACACTGGCAGCAGAATAGGACAAGAAGTAGAGCTGGGTTAACCAAAACTACTCTTTCACTTCTCTGTAGTCTCGATTTGGCAGCTTGCTTTACCCTTTGACCAGAGTCCATTGCTGCCATGCATCATCCTCTTACTTACTCTGCAGTCTGGAAATATAATGAAGAATATGCTTACTTCTCTGATTAAAATCCTCCCAGCAGGGCTAATTTGAAAGAACACAATGTCACAATGGAGTCCAGTCAACGAACTAGCAAAAAAGGGGTAACAGAATAGCAAAGTTACAGCCATGAACTAGGTATTACTTGGCACCAGTAATAGCCTTGGGATGGTAAGAATGATGACACTAATCCTCCTGGTATTTTATTAAGGAGTTAAGGACAGGGCAGCAGAAAGGACTTTAGGCTGCTGTAAGAAAGAGGTGAGAGCTAATTCTTTTCCAGGCTGGCATTTGCCAGCCAAATGATCTGCACAGGATTTGTAAGACCATAGGTGAGTGCAAAGGTCATTCTGAAAGTAAATGTCTGAGGGAGGGTTAGATGTAAAAAAGCAGAGACAACAGGCTCCTCTTCATTTTTTCTTCTTCTGAGAAGAGTATGTGTGATGTGCCACCTCCACCATCAAATGGGCTTTGTATTTGTTTGCATTATTTTCTGCTAGCCCCATCTCTTCCACCGATCTCCTCCTATGTGAATGCTTTTGGCTGCACATTTCTACTTTGATGGCAGGAGTAAGAGAGGACAGAGAAGACTTTTCTTAGCCAGTCTGCTGCATTCTGAAGTTCTTTTAATCTCACGATGGCCTGGTTACGTCCCTGCTTTCTTTTCCCTTTAAGTGTTGAGTGACGTTGTCCATGACACAGATGTAGGTTGGTTAACACCCCCTCCCTCCCACCTCCACCCATGGTTTATGGTTACTTTAGTTAGCTTGTTTTGCTTCTTTTAATATAACAGGTGGCAGGTGCTGATGGCCTAGACTAAGGAAGTGTGATGTAGCTTTAAACATGATTTAGGTCTTCTAGCTATTCCTTAGGTTAGCAAAGGGTATCCCCTCTTGCATCAACCTAAAAGTAGTTGAAAAGTGCAGCTCTAAATATCAATCCATTAGAAGCAAAGCCTGGGAAAACTAAAAGCAGTAGTTTGATGCTCTTTTGCTTTATCCTCAAATAAGCTTGTTTTTTTGCTGGGTATTTTAGATGTACTTCCCTAGATTCCTCCTCTGGACCAAATACCATGGGTTTTGCTCACCCGAAATCCTGTTTTGAAAGTAGCTTCAGTGCAGTTAAGGCATTAATTGACAACAGGCACATAGCAAGGCACCGCTTGGAACAACTATGTATGACAGAAGCAAGGTCTTCTGTATCTGGAGTAAGTGCGTCAACATGCATCTTGTTGATATTTTAACAGTGACTAAGTCAAAATGTTGGGGGAGGTAAATACAAGCCAATAAACACAGAGCCTTCCTCTTCTGAGCATATAATGGAGTCCCCTTCACTCTTTCAACCTCCTTTGAATTCAGCTGGATTAAAGCAGTGAACAAGTATTGCATAATTGTTTGCCAGGAGTATGATGATCTGTGACAATTATAGGAGAAATGTGGTGAAATGCCCAATAACCTCCTCACCATCCAGCAATTATGCTGGTACAGCACAGAGCGTAACTGGAATGCTGGTTAATAAAACTGTTAATGAGGTAATTCTAGAACTTTTTTCCTCCTTTTCTGCTGGGCAGCATGAGAGGTTCCTAACCATCAGTGGCATGGAGGGGGCTTTACAGGAGCAGGGGAGAGGGAAGAGGAAGTCTAGAGAAAAGAGACTAGACATCTGAGCATGGAGTCTTCCCTTGAACCTAAACAAAGATTTTGGTTTTTTCCCCCTTTCCTACAAGTGTAAAAGCTTTAGGATGTAGTTACCCGAAGCATTTTCTCTGTTAGCAAGTCTCATGTAAGGAGACTACTGACCTCTTGCTGCTATGACTGTACTGCCATATGCCAGCCTCTCACTGTCAGTGCTACCATCTGTGGTGCTGCATGCTGAATAGTTTCCCCTGCCAAAGGACATGGAAGGCCACTGACCACCCCTGTGTGCAGCAGCAGATGCAATATTAAAGAGCTTGACACGCTTTTCTGGATACAGTCACACAAAACCAGCAGCTGATCATGCGGTGATAGGCCCTTCAAAAAAACTGAAAGCACATCTTGGAACTTGAGTAGAAGCCCTTAGGAGGGCATGGACCTCTGATTTCTGCTTACAGCTGGGTTAGGAATTTTGGAAAGATCACTTTACTTCCTAAAACACATTCCAGGAGACTATTCTGGTCTTTCTTACCACATTTTCAGAAGTGCAAAATAGCACGTTGGGATATCCAGTGTCTCCTCTTCCTGCCTTCCCAGTAAGATCCCTATGAATCGTGCTTGTCCCTCCTCTTCCCCTTTTTCCAGAGGTAGAAGCTATAGATATGAATGAAAGTTTAGACATGTAAATATTTGGCAAAATTTAATTGCCCTGCAGGAAGAAAACCTGCCTGACTGTCACAAAAATGGTGAAAGGTTTAGAGGGGAAGCCGTATGAGGAGTGGATGAAGTCACTTGTTCTGTTCAGCCTGGAGAAGAGGAGACTGAGGGGAGACCTCATCGTGGTCTACAGCTTCCTCACAAGGGGAAGAGGAGGGGCAGGCGCTGATCTCTTCTCCCTGGCAACCAATGATAGAACCTGGGGGAAGAGCAGGAAGATATGCCGGGGGAGGTTTAGGTTGGATATTAGGAAAAGGTTCTTCACCCAGAGGGTGGTGGAGCACTGGAACAGGCTCCCCCCGGGAGGCAGTCACAGCGCTAAGCTTGACAATATTCAAGAAACATTTGGACAACACCCTCAGACATATGGTGTGAATTTTGGGGTTGTCCTATGCAGGGACAGGAGTTGGACTTGATGATCCTTGTGGGTCCCTTCCAACTCAGGACATTCTATGATTCTATGATTAATTCCTAGCTTCTGTACACAGACTAGTCTTTTACAACTTCAATGGGCTTGTCATAGTTACTATGTTGATTAAACAACACCTATTTGCTAATAAATATTCTAATTGTTCCAAAGTATAAATCGGGGAGGGGGGAGCATTGCAGATCGTACCTTACAGAATTGTCAAAGGTTATGCAAAGTCTTTGAGGGCCTCCTGAATAATGTAAGGTATACTTGCATTTCCATTA